>JAMKCF010000118.1:0-231209 GCA_023634235.1 Pisaster brevispinus
GCACACTCAGGTACAAATTTCGTCTCTCTAGCATTTCTAGTTCATGAGTTAGTCTGAAACTTGGCTCGGGTGTTGTTTCAAATCATTCTTCGGATGGACATGTCTTGCCTTTGTTGTTGCTGGGCCCCGGCGCGTGGGCTAATTTGCCGGTGGTTGTAGCCCTATTCCGGGGCCGCTCGCCCCGCCTAGAAAATGGTCAGAGACACGGATCCACGACGAGGTGAGAGCCCTGAATCGTGGCTTTCCAGTGGTGGAAAACTTGTGCAAATCCGATGTTGTTATGGGTGTGATTTGACCCTCCTTGTATTTGATTTCGTTTCTTCTTCTTTTTTGGCAGCTCTGTGTACAGAAATCCCACTGAAGATGCTTTTGAGTGGCTTTCTGAGTGTCCCAGCCTGCAGGCCATTTCCGGCACGAAGATGGTGCACATCGGCCCAAAAAGTCTAACGTTCGGGTGAAGTGGAATTCAAGGCACACTCAGGTACAAATTTCGTCTCTCTAGCATTTCTAGTTCATGAGTTAGTCTGAAACTTGGCTCGGGTGTTGTTTCAAATCATTCTTCGGATGGACATGTCTTGCCTTTGTTGTTGCTGGGCCCCGGCGCGTGGGCTAATTTGCCGGTGGTTGTAGCCCTATTCCGGGGCCGCTCGCCCCGCCTAGAAAATGCTCAGAGACACGGATCCACGACGAGGTGAGAGCCCTGAATCGTGGCTTTCCAGTGGTGGAAAACTTGTGCAAATCCGATGTTGTTATGGGTGTGATTTGACCCTCCTTGTATTTGATTTCGTTTCTTCTTCTTTTTTGGCAGCTCTGTGTACAGAAATCCCACTGAAGATGCTTTTGAGTGGCTTTCTGAGTGTCCCAGCCTGCAGGCCATTTCCGGCACGAAGATGGTGCACATCGGCCCAAAAAGTCTAACGTTCGGGTGAAGTGGAATTCAAGGCACACTCAGGTACAAATTTCGTCTCTCTAGCATTTCTAGTTCATGAGTTAGTCTGAAACTTGGCTCGGGTGTTGTTTCAAATCATTCTTCGGATGGACATGTCTTGCCTTTGTTGTTGCTGGGCCCCGGCGCGTGGGCTAATTTGCCGGTGGTTGTAGCCCTATTCCGGGGCCGCTCGCCCCGCCTAGAAAATGCTCAGAGACACGGATCCACGACGAGGTGAGAGCCCTGAATCGTGGCTTTCCAGTGGTGGAAAACTTGTGCAAATCCGATGTTGTTATGGGTGTGATTTGACCCTCCTTGTATTTGATTTCGTTTCTTCTTCTTTTTTGGCAGCTCTGTGTACAGAAATCCCACTGAAGATGCTTTTGAGTGGCTTTCTGAGTGTCCCAGCCTGCAGGCCATTTCCGGCACGAAGATGGTGCACATCGGCCCAAAAAGTCTAACGTTCGGGTGAAGTGGAATTCAAGGCACACTCAGGTACAAATTTCGTCTCTCTAGCATTTCTAGTTCATGAGTTAGTCTGAAACTTGGCTCGGGTGTTGTTTCAAATCATTCTTCGGATGGACATGTCTTGCCTTTGTTGTTGCTGGGCCCCGGCGCGTGGGCTAATTTGCCGGTGGTTGTAGCCCTATTCCGGGGCCGCTCGCCCCGCCTAGAAAATGCTCAGAGACACGGATCCACGACGAGGTGAGAGCCCTGAATCGTGGCTTTCCAGTGGTGGAAAACTTGTGCAAATCCGATGTTGTTATGGGTGTGATTTGACCCTCCTTGTATTTGATTTCGTTTCTTCTTCTTTTTTGGCAGCTCTGTGTACAGAAATCCCACTGAAGATGCTTTTGAGTGGCTTTCTGAGTGTCCCAGCCTGCAGGCCATTTCCGGCACGAAGATGGTGCACATCGGCCCAAAAAGTCTAACGTTCGGGTGAAGTGGAATTCAAGGCACACTCAGGTACAAATTTCGTCTCTCTAGCATTTCTAGTTCATGAGTTAGTCTGAAACTTGGCTCGGGTGTTGTTTCAAATCATTCTTCGGATGGACATGTCTTGCCTTTGTTGTTGCTGGGCCCCGGCGCGTGGGCTAATTTGCCGGTGGTTGTAGCCCTATTCCGGGGCCGCTCGCCCCGCCTAGAAAATGCTCAGAGACACGGATCCACGACGAGGTGAGAGCCCTGAATCGTGGCTTTCCAGTGGTGGAAAACTTGTGCAAATCCGATGTTGTTATGGGTGTGATTTGACCCTCCTTGTATTTGATTTCGTTTCTTCTTCTTTTTTGGCAGCTCTGTGTACAGAAATCCCACTGAAGATGCTTTTGAGTGGCTTTCTGAGTGTCCCAGCCTGCAGGCCATTTCCGGCACGAAGATGGTGCACATCGGCCCAAAAAGTCTAACGTTCGGGTGAAGTGGAATTCAAGGCACACTCAGGTACAAATTTCGTCTCTCTAGCATTTCTAGTTCATGAGTTAGTCTGAAACTTGGCTCGGGTGTTGTTTCAAATCATTCTTCGGATGGACATGTCTTGCCTTTGTTGTTGCTGGGCCCCGGCGCGTGGGCTAATTTGCCGGTGGTTGTAGCCCTATTCCGGGGCCGCTCGCCCCGCCTAGAAAATGCTCAGAGACACGGATCCACGACGAGGTGAGAGCCCTGAATCGTGGCTTTCCAGTGGTGGAAAACTTGTGCAAATCCGATGTTGTTATGGGTGTGATTTGACCCTCCTTGTATTTGATTTCGTTTCTTCTTCTTTTTTGGCAGCTCTGTGTACAGAAATCCCACTGAAGATGCTTTTGAGTGGCTTTCTGAGTGTCCCAGCCTGCAGGCCATTTCCGGCACGAAGATGGTGCACATCGGCCCAAAAAGTCTAACGTTCGGGTGAAGTGGAATTCAAGGCACACTCAGGTACAAATTTCGTCTCTCTAGCATTTCTAGTTCATGAGTTAGTCTGAAACTTGGCTCGGGTGTTGTTTCAAATCATTCTTCGGATGGACATGTCTTGCCTTTGTTGTTGCTGGGCCCCGGCGCGTGGGCTAATTTGCCGGTGGTTGTAGCCCTATTCCGGGGCCGCTCGCCCCGCCTAGAAAATGCTCAGAGACACGGATCCACGACGAGGTGAGAGCCCTGAATCGTGGCTTTCCAGTGGTGGAAAACTTGTGCAAATCCGATGTTGTTATGGGTGTGATTTGACCCTCCTTGTATTTGATTTCGTTTCTTCTTCTTTTTTGGCAGCTCTGTGTACAGAAATCCCACTGAAGATGCTTTTGAGTGGCTTTCTGAGTGTCCCAGCCTGCAGGCCATTTCCGGCACGAAGATGGTGCACATCGGCCCAAAAAGTCTAACGTTCGGGTGAAGTGGAATTCAAGGCACACTCAGGTACAAATTTCGTCTCTCTAGCATTTCTAGTTCATGAGTTAGTCTGAAACTTGGCTCGGGTGTTGTTTCAAATCATTCTTCGGATGGACATGTCTTGCCTTTGTTGTTGCTGGGCCCCGGCGCGTGGGCTAATTTGCCGGTGGTTGTAGCCCTATTCCGGGGCCGCTCGCCCCGCCTAGAAAATGCTCAGAGACACGGATCCACGACGAGGTGAGAGCCCTGAATCGTGGCTTTCCAGTGGTGGAAAACTTGTGCAAATCCGATGTTGTTATGGGTGTGATTTGACCCTCCTTGTATTTGATTTCGTTTCTTCTTCTTTTTTGGCAGCTCTGTGTACAGAAATCCCACTGAAGATGCTTTTGAGTGGCTTTCTGAGTGTCCCAGCCTGCAGGCCATTTCCGGCACGAAGATGGTGCACATCGGCCCAAAAAGTCTAACGTTCGGGTGAAGTGGAATTCAAGGCACACTCAGGTACAAATTTCGTCTCTCTAGCATTTCTAGTTCATGAGTTAGTCTGAAACTTGGCTCGGGTGTTGTTTCAAATCATTCTTCGGATGGACATGTCTTGCCTTTGTTGTTGCTGGGCCCCGGCGCGTGGGCTAATTTGCCGGTGGTTGTAGCCCTATTCCGGGGCCGCTCGCCCCGCCTAGAAAATGCTCAGAGACACGGATCCACGACGAGGTGAGAGCCCTGAATCGTGGCTTTCCAGTGGTGGAAAACTTGTGCAAATCCGATGTTGTTATGGGTGTGATTTGACCCTCCTTGTATTTGATTTCGTTTCTTCTTCTTTTTTGGCAGCTCTGTGTACAGAAATCCCACTGAAGATGCTTTTGAGTGGCTTTCTGAGTGTCCCAGCCTGCAGGCCATTTCCGGCACGAAGATGGTGCACATCGGCCCAAAAAGTCTAACGTTCGGGTGAAGTGGAATTCAAGGCACACTCAGGTACAAATTTCGTCTCTCTAGCATTTCTAGTTCATGAGTTAGTCTGAAACTTGGCTCGGGTGTTGTTTCAAATCATTCTTCGGATGGACATGTCTTGCCTTTGTTGTTGCTGGGCCCCGGCGCGTGGGCTAATTTGCCGGTGGTTGTAGCCCTATTCCGGGGCCGCTCGCCCCGCCTAGAAAATGCTCAGAGACACGGATCCACGACGAGGTGAGAGCCCTGAATCGTGGCTTTCCAGTGGTGGAAAACTTGTGCAAATCCGATGTTGTTATGGGTGTGATTTGACCCTCCTTGTATTTGATTTCGTTTCTTCTTCTTTTTTGGCAGCTCTGTGTACAGAAATCCCACTGAAGATGCTTTTGAGTGGCTTTCTGAGTGTCCCAGCCTGCAGGCCATTTCCGGCACGAAGATGGTGCACATCGGCCCAAAAAGTCTAACGTTCGGGTGAAGTGGAATTCAAGGCACACTCAGGTACAAATTTCGTCTCTCTAGCATTTCTAGTTCATGAGTTAGTCTGAAACTTGGCTCGGGTGTTGTTTCAAATCATTCTTCGGATGGACATGTCTTGCCTTTGTTGTTGCTGGGCCCCGGCGCGTGGGCTAATTTGCCGGTGGTTGTAGCCCTATTCCGGGGCCGCTCGCCCCGCCTAGAAAATGCTCAGAGACACGGATCCACGACGAGGTGAGAGCCCTGAATCGTGGCTTTCCAGTGGTGGAAAACTTGTGCAAATCCGATGTTGTTATGGGTGTGATTTGACCCTCCTTGTATTTGATTTCGTTTCTTCTTCTTTTTTGGCAGCTCTGTGTACAGAAATCCCACTGAAGATGCTTTTGAGTGGCTTTCTGAGTGTCCCAGCCTGCAGGCCATTTCCGGCACGAAGATGGTGCACATCGGCCCAAAAAGTCTAACGTTCGGGTGAAGTGGAATTCAAGGCACACTCAGGTACAAATTTCGTCTCTCTAGCATTTCTAGTTCATGAGTTAGTCTGAAACTTGGCTCGGGTGTTGTTTCAAATCATTCTTCGGATGGACATGTCTTGCCTTTGTTGTTGCTGGGCCCCGGCGCGTGGGCTAATTTGCCGGTGGTTGTAGCCCTATTCCGGGGCCGCTCGCCCCGCCTAGAAAATGCTCAGAGACACGGATCCACGACGAGGTGAGAGCCCTGAATCGTGGCTTTCCAGTGGTGGAAAACTTGTGCAAATCCGATGTTGTTATGGGTGTGATTTGACCCTCCTTGTATTTGATTTCGTTTCTTCTTCTTTTTTGGCAGCTCTGTGTACAGAAATCCCACTGAAGATGCTTTTGAGTGGCTTTCTGAGTGTCCCAGCCTGCAGGCCATTTCCGGCACGAAGATGGTGCACATCGGCCCAAAAAGTCTAACGTTCGGGTGAAGTGGAATTCAAGGCACACTCAGGTACAAATTTCGTCTCTCTAGCATTTCTAGTTCATGAGTTAGTCTGAAACTTGGCTCGGGTGTTGTTTCAAATCATTCTTCGGATGGACATGTCTTGCCTTTGTTGTTGCTGGGCCCCGGCGCGTGGGCTAATTTGCCGGTGGTTGTAGCCCTATTCCGGGGCCGCTCGCCCCGCCTAGAAAATGCTCAGAGACACGGATCCACGACGAGGTGAGAGCCCTGAATCGTGGCTTTCCAGTGGTGGAAAACTTGTGCAAATCCGATGTTGTTATGGGTGTGATTTGACCCTCCTTGTATTTGATTTCGTTTCTTCTTCTTTTTTGGCAGCTCTGTGTACAGAAATCCCACTGAAGATGCTTTTGAGTGGCTTTCTGAGTGTCCCAGCCTGCAGGCCATTTCCGGCACGAAGATGGTGCACATCGGCCCAAAAAGTCTAACGTTCGGGTGAAGTGGAATTCAAGGCACACTCAGGTACAAATTTCGTCTCTCTAGCATTTCTAGTTCATGAGTTAGTCTGAAACTTGGCTCGGGTGTTGTTTCAAATCATTCTTCGGATGGACATGTCTTGCCTTTGTTGTTGCTGGGCCCCGGCGCGTGGGCTAATTTGCCGGTGGTTGTAGCCCTATTCCGGGGCCGCTCGCCCCGCCTAGAAAATGCTCAGAGACACGGATCCACGACGAGGTGAGAGCCCTGAATCGTGGCTTTCCAGTGGTGGAAAACTTGTGCAAATCCGATGTTGTTATGGGTGTGATTTGACCCTCCTTGTATTTGATTTCGTTTCTTCTTCTTTTTTGGCAGCTCTGTGTACAGAAATCCCACTGAAGATGCTTTTGAGTGGCTTTCTGAGTGTCCCAGCCTGCAGGCCATTTCCGGCACGAAGATGGTGCACATCGGCCCAAAAAGTCTAACGTTCGGGTGAAGTGGAATTCAAGGCACACTCAGGTACAAATTTCGTCTCTCTAGCATTTCTAGTTCATGAGTTAGTCTGAAACTTGGCTCGGGTGTTGTTTCAAATCATTCTTCGGATGGACATGTCTTGCCTTTGTTGTTGCTGGGCCCCGGCGCGTGGGCTAATTTGCCGGTGGTTGTAGCCCTATTCCGGGGCCGCTCGCCCCGCCTAGAAAATGCTCAGAGACACGGATCCACGACGAGGTGAGAGCCCTGAATCGTGGCTTTCCAGTGGTGGAAAACTTGTGCAAATCCGATGTTGTTATGGGTGTGATTTGACCCTCCTTGTATTTGATTTCGTTTCTTCTTCTTTTTTGGCAGCTCTGTGTACAGAAATCCCACTGAAGATGCTTTTGAGTGGCTTTCTGAGTGTCCCAGCCTGCAGGCCATTTCCGGCACGAAGATGGTGCACATCGGCCCAAAAAGTCTAACGTTCGGGTGAAGTGGAATTCAAGGCACACTCAGGTACAAATTTCGTCTCTCTAGCATTTCTAGTTCATGAGTTAGTCTGAAACTTGGCTCGGGTGTTGTTTCAAATCATTCTTCGGATGGACATGTCTTGCCTTTGTTGTTGCTGGGCCCCGGCGCGTGGGCTAATTTGCCGGTGGTTGTAGCCCTATTCCGGGGCCGCTCGCCCCGCCTAGAAAATGCTCAGAGACACGGATCCACGACGAGGTGAGAGCCCTGAATCGTGGCTTTCCAGTGGTGGAAAACTTGTGCAAATCCGATGTTGTTATGGGTGTGATTTGACCCTCCTTGTATTTGATTTCGTTTCTTCTTCTTTTTTGGCAGCTCTGTGTACAGAAATCCCACTGAAGATGCTTTTGAGTGGCTTTCTGAGTGTCCCAGCCTGCAGGCCATTTCCGGCACGAAGATGGTGCACATCGGCCCAAAAAGTCTAACGTTCGGGTGAAGTGGAATTCAAGGCACACTCAGGTACAAATTTCGTCTCTCTAGCATTTCTAGTTCATGAGTTAGTCTGAAACTTGGCTCGGGTGTTGTTTCAAATCATTCTTCGGATGGACATGTCTTGCCTTTGTTGTTGCTGGGCCCCGGCGCGTGGGCTAATTTGCCGGTGGTTGTAGCCCTATTCCGGGGCCGCTCGCCCCGCCTAGAAAATGCTCAGAGACACGGATCCACGACGAGGTGAGAGCCCTGAATCGTGGCTTTCCAGTGGTGGAAAACTTGTGCAAATCCGATGTTGTTATGGGTGTGATTTGACCCTCCTTGTATTTGATTTCGTTTCTTCTTCTTTTTTGGCAGCTCTGTGTACAGAAATCCCACTGAAGATGCTTTTGAGTGGCTTTCTGAGTGTCCCAGCCTGCAGGCCATTTCCGGCACGAAGATGGTGCACATCGGCCCAAAAAGTCTAACGTTCGGGTGAAGTGGAATTCAAGGCACACTCAGGTACAAATTTCGTCTCTCTAGCATTTCTAGTTCATGAGTTAGTCTGAAACTTGGCTCGGGTGTTGTTTCAAATCATTCTTCGGATGGACATGTCTTGCCTTTGTTGTTGCTGGGCCCCGGCGCGTGGGCTAATTTGCCGGTGGTTGTAGCCCTATTCCGGGGCCGCTCGCCCCGCCTAGAAAATGCTCAGAGACACGGATCCACGACGAGGTGAGAGCCCTGAATCGTGGCTTTCCAGTGGTGGAAAACTTGTGCAAATCCGATGTTGTTATGGGTGTGATTTGACCCTCCTTGTATTTGATTTCGTTTCTTCTTCTTTTTTGGCAGCTCTGTGTACAGAAATCCCACTGAAGATGCTTTTGAGTGGCTTTCTGAGTGTCCCAGCCTGCAGGCCATTTCCGGCACGAAGATGGTGCACATCGGCCCAAAAAGTCTAACGTTCGGGTGAAGTGGAATTCAAGGCACACTCAGGTACAAATTTCGTCTCTCTAGCATTTCTAGTTCATGAGTTAGTCTGAAACTTGGCTCGGGTGTTGTTTCAAATCATTCTTCGGATGGACATGTCTTGCCTTTGTTGTTGCTGGGCCCCGGCGCGTGGGCTAATTTGCCGGTGGTTGTAGCCCTATTCCGGGGCCGCTCGCCCCGCCTAGAAAATGCTCAGAGACACGGATCCACGACGAGGTGAGAGCCCTGAATCGTGGCTTTCCAGTGGTGGAAAACTTGTGCAAATCCGATGTTGTTATGGGTGTGATTTGACCCTCCTTGTATTTGATTTCGTTTCTTCTTCTTTTTTGGCAGCTCTGTGTACAGAAATCCCACTGAAGATGCTTTTGAGTGGCTTTCTGAGTGTCCCAGCCTGCAGGCCATTTCCGGCACGAAGATGGTGCACATCGGCCCAAAAAGTCTAACGTTCGGGTGAAGTGGAATTCAAGGCACACTCAGGTACAAATTTCGTCTCTCTAGCATTTCTAGTTCATGAGTTAGTCTGAAACTTGGCTCGGGTGTTGTTTCAAATCATTCTTCGGATGGACATGTCTTGCCTTTGTTGTTGCTGGGCCCCGGCGCGTGGGCTAATTTGCCGGTGGTTGTAGCCCTATTCCGGGGCCGCTCGCCCCGCCTAGAAAATGCTCAGAGACACGGATCCACGACGAGGTGAGAGCCCTGAATCGTGGCTTTCCAGTGGTGGAAAACTTGTGCAAATCCGATGTTGTTATGGGTGTGATTTGACCCTCCTTGTATTTGATTTCGTTTCTTCTTCTTTTTTGGCAGCTCTGTGTACAGAAATCCCACTGAAGATGCTTTTGAGTGGCTTTCTGAGTGTCCCAGCCTGCAGGCCATTTCCGGCACGAAGATGGTGCACATCGGCCCAAAAAGTCTAACGTTCGGGTGAAGTGGAATTCAAGGCACACTCAGGTACAAATTTCGTCTCTCTAGCATTTCTAGTTCATGAGTTAGTCTGAAACTTGGCTCGGGTGTTGTTTCAAATCATTCTTCGGATGGACATGTCTTGCCTTTGTTGTTGCTGGGCCCCGGCGCGTGGGCTAATTTGCCGGTGGTTGTAGCCCTATTCCGGGGCCGCTCGCCCCGCCTAGAAAATGCTCAGAGACACGGATCCACGACGAGGTGAGAGCCCTGAATCGTGGCTTTCCAGTGGTGGAAAACTTGTGCAAATCCGATGTTGTTATGGGTGTGATTTGACCCTCCTTGTATTTGATTTCGTTTCTTCTTCTTTTTTGGCAGCTCTGTGTACAGAAATCCCACTGAAGATGCTTTTGAGTGGCTTTCTGAGTGTCCCAGCCTGCAGGCCATTTCCGGCACGAAGATGGTGCACATCGGCCCAAAAAGTCTAACGTTCGGGTGAAGTGGAATTCAAGGCACACTCAGGTACAAATTTCGTCTCTCTAGCATTTCTAGTTCATGAGTTAGTCTGAAACTTGGCTCGGGTGTTGTTTCAAATCATTCTTCGGATGGACATGTCTTGCCTTTGTTGTTGCTGGGCCCCGGCGCGTGGGCTAATTTGCCGGTGGTTGTAGCCCTATTCCGGGGCCGCTCGCCCCGCCTAGAAAATGCTCAGAGACACGGATCCACGACGAGGTGAGAGCCCTGAATCGTGGCTTTCCAGTGGTGGAAAACTTGTGCAAATCCGATGTTGTTATGGGTGTGATTTGACCCTCCTTGTATTTGATTTCGTTTCTTCTTCTTTTTTGGCAGCTCTGTGTACAGAAATCCCACTGAAGATGCTTTTGAGTGGCTTTCTGAGTGTCCCAGCCTGCAGGCCATTTCCGGCACGAAGATGGTGCACATCGGCCCAAAAAGTCTAACGTTCGGGTGAAGTGGAATTCAAGGCACACTCAGGTACAAATTTCGTCTCTCTAGCATTTCTAGTTCATGAGTTAGTCTGAAACTTGGCTCGGGTGTTGTTTCAAATCATTCTTCGGATGGACATGTCTTGCCTTTGTTGTTGCTGGGCCCCGGCGCGTGGGCTAATTTGCCGGTGGTTGTAGCCCTATTCCGGGGCCGCTCGCCCCGCCTAGAAAATGCTCAGAGACACGGATCCACGACGAGGTGAGAGCCCTGAATCGTGGCTTTCCAGTGGTGGAAAACTTGTGCAAATCCGATGTTGTTATGGGTGTGATTTGACCCTCCTTGTATTTGATTTCGTTTCTTCTTCTTTTTTGGCAGCTCTGTGTACAGAAATCCCACTGAAGATGCTTTTGAGTGGCTTTCTGAGTGTCCCAGCCTGCAGGCCATTTCCGGCACGAAGATGGTGCACATCGGCCCAAAAAGTCTAACGTTCGGGTGAAGTGGAATTCAAGGCACACTCAGGTACAAATTTCGTCTCTCTAGCATTTCTAGTTCATGAGTTAGTCTGAAACTTGGCTCGGGTGTTGTTTCAAATCATTCTTCGGATGGACATGTCTTGCCTTTGTTGTTGCTGGGCCCCGGCGCGTGGGCTAATTTGCCGGTGGTTGTAGCCCTATTCCGGGGCCGCTCGCCCCGCCTAGAAAATGCTCAGAGACACGGATCCACGACGAGGTGAGAGCCCTGAATCGTGGCTTTCCAGTGGTGGAAAACTTGTGCAAATCCGATGTTGTTATGGGTGTGATTTGACCCTCCTTGTATTTGATTTCGTTTCTTCTTCTTTTTTGGCAGCTCTGTGTACAGAAATCCCACTGAAGATGCTTTTGAGTGGCTTTCTGAGTGTCCCAGCCTGCAGGCCATTTCCGGCACGAAGATGGTGCACATCGGCCCAAAAAGTCTAACGTTCGGGTGAAGTGGAATTCAAGGCACACTCAGGTACAAATTTCGTCTCTCTAGCATTTCTAGTTCATGAGTTAGTCTGAAACTTGGCTCGGGTGTTGTTTCAAATCATTCTTCGGATGGACATGTCTTGCCTTTGTTGTTGCTGGGCCCCGGCGCGTGGGCTAATTTGCCGGTGGTTGTAGCCCTATTCCGGGGCCGCTCGCCCCGCCTAGAAAATGCTCAGAGACACGGATCCACGACGAGGTGAGAGCCCTGAATCGTGGCTTTCCAGTGGTGGAAAACTTGTGCAAATCCGATGTTGTTATGGGTGTGATTTGACCCTCCTTGTATTTGATTTCGTTTCTTCTTCTTTTTTGGCAGCTCTGTGTACAGAAATCCCACTGAAGATGCTTTTGAGTGGCTTTCTGAGTGTCCCAGCCTGCAGGCCATTTCCGGCACGAAGATGGTGCACATCGGCCCAAAAAGTCTAACGTTCGGGTGAAGTGGAATTCAAGGCACACTCAGGTACAAATTTCGTCTCTCTAGCATTTCTAGTTCATGAGTTAGTCTGAAACTTGGCTCGGGTGTTGTTTCAAATCATTCTTCGGATGGACATGTCTTGCCTTTGTTGTTGCTGGGCCCCGGCGCGTGGGCTAATTTGCCGGTGGTTGTAGCCCTATTCCGGGGCCGCTCGCCCCGCCTAGAAAATGCTCAGAGACACGGATCCACGACGAGGTGAGAGCCCTGAATCGTGGCTTTCCAGTGGTGGAAAACTTGTGCAAATCCGATGTTGTTATGGGTGTGATTTGACCCTCCTTGTATTTGATTTCGTTTCTTCTTCTTTTTTGGCAGCTCTGTGTACAGAAATCCCACTGAAGATGCTTTTGAGTGGCTTTCTGAGTGTCCCAGCCTGCAGGCCATTTCCGGCACGAAGATGGTGCACATCGGCCCAAAAAGTCTAACGTTCGGGTGAAGTGGAATTCAAGGCACACTCAGGTACAAATTTCGTCTCTCTAGCATTTCTAGTTCATGAGTTAGTCTGAAACTTGGCTCGGGTGTTGTTTCAAATCATTCTTCGGATGGACATGTCTTGCCTTTGTTGTTGCTGGGCCCCGGCGCGTGGGCTAATTTGCCGGTGGTTGTAGCCCTATTCCGGGGCCGCTCGCCCCGCCTAGAAAATGCTCAGAGACACGGATCCACGACGAGGTGAGAGCCCTGAATCGTGGCTTTCCAGTGGTGGAAAACTTGTGCAAATCCGATGTTGTTATGGGTGTGATTTGACCCTCCTTGTATTTGATTTCGTTTCTTCTTCTTTTTTGGCAGCTCTGTGTACAGAAATCCCACTGAAGATGCTTTTGAGTGGCTTTCTGAGTGTCCCAGCCTGCAGGCCATTTCCGGCACGAAGATGGTGCACATCGGCCCAAAAAGTCTAACGTTCGGGTGAAGTGGAATTCAAGGCACACTCAGGTACAAATTTCGTCTCTCTAGCATTTCTAGTTCATGAGTTAGTCTGAAACTTGGCTCGGGTGTTGTTTCAAATCATTCTTCGGATGGACATGTCTTGCCTTTGTTGTTGCTGGGCCCCGGCGCGTGGGCTAATTTGCCGGTGGTTGTAGCCCTATTCCGGGGCCGCTCGCCCCGCCTAGAAAATGCTCAGAGACACGGATCCACGACGAGGTGAGAGCCCTGAATCGTGGCTTTCCAGTGGTGGAAAACTTGTGCAAATCCGATGTTGTTATGGGTGTGATTTGACCCTCCTTGTATTTGATTTCGTTTCTTCTTCTTTTTTGGCAGCTCTGTGTACAGAAATCCCACTGAAGATGCTTTTGAGTGGCTTTCTGAGTGTCCCAGCCTGCAGGCCATTTCCGGCACGAAGATGGTGCACATCGGCCCAAAAAGTCTAACGTTCGGGTGAAGTGGAATTCAAGGCACACTCAGGTACAAATTTCGTCTCTCTAGCATTTCTAGTTCATGAGTTAGTCTGAAACTTGGCTCGGGTGTTGTTTCAAATCATTCTTCGGATGGACATGTCTTGCCTTTGTTGTTGCTGGGCCCCGGCGCGTGGGCTAATTTGCCGGTGGTTGTAGCCCTATTCCGGGGCCGCTCGCCCCGCCTAGAAAATGCTCAGAGACACGGATCCACGACGAGGTGAGAGCCCTGAATCGTGGCTTTCCAGTGGTGGAAAACTTGTGCAAATCCGATGTTGTTATGGGTGTGATTTGACCCTCCTTGTATTTGATTTCGTTTCTTCTTCTTTTTTGGCAGCTCTGTGTACAGAAATCCCACTGAAGATGCTTTTGAGTGGCTTTCTGAGTGTCCCAGCCTGCAGGCCATTTCCGGCACGAAGATGGTGCACATCGGCCCAAAAAGTCTAACGTTCGGGTGAAGTGGAATTCAAGGCACACTCAGGTACAAATTTCGTCTCTCTAGCATTTCTAGTTCATGAGTTAGTCTGAAACTTGGCTCGGGTGTTGTTTCAAATCATTCTTCGGATGGACATGTCTTGCCTTTGTTGTTGCTGGGCCCCGGCGCGTGGGCTAATTTGCCGGTGGTTGTAGCCCTATTCCGGGGCCGCTCGCCCCGCCTAGAAAATGCTCAGAGACACGGATCCACGACGAGGTGAGAGCCCTGAATCGTGGCTTTCCAGTGGTGGAAAACTTGTGCAAATCCGATGTTGTTATGGGTGTGATTTGACCCTCCTTGTATTTGATTTCGTTTCTTCTTCTTTTTTGGCAGCTCTGTGTACAGAAATCCCACTGAAGATGCTTTTGAGTGGCTTTCTGAGTGTCCCAGCCTGCAGGCCATTTCCGGCACGAAGATGGTGCACATCGGCCCAAAAAGTCTAACGTTCGGGTGAAGTGGAATTCAAGGCACACTCAGGTACAAATTTCGTCTCTCTAGCATTTCTAGTTCATGAGTTAGTCTGAAACTTGGCTCGGGTGTTGTTTCAAATCATTCTTCGGATGGACATGTCTTGCCTTTGTTGTTGCTGGGCCCCGGCGCGTGGGCTAATTTGCCGGTGGTTGTAGCCCTATTCCGGGGCCGCTCGCCCCGCCTAGAAAATGCTCAGAGACACGGATCCACGACGAGGTGAGAGCCCTGAATCGTGGCTTTCCAGTGGTGGAAAACTTGTGCAAATCCGATGTTGTTATGGGTGTGATTTGACCCTCCTTGTATTTGATTTCGTTTCTTCTTCTTTTTTGGCAGCTCTGTGTACAGAAATCCCACTGAAGATGCTTTTGAGTGGCTTTCTGAGTGTCCCAGCCTGCAGGCCATTTCCGGCACGAAGATGGTGCACATCGGCCCAAAAAGTCTAACGTTCGGGTGAAGTGGAATTCAAGGCACACTCAGGTACAAATTTCGTCTCTCTAGCATTTCTAGTTCATGAGTTAGTCTGAAACTTGGCTCGGGTGTTGTTTCAAATCATTCTTCGGATGGACATGTCTTGCCTTTGTTGTTGCTGGGCCCCGGCGCGTGGGCTAATTTGCCGGTGGTTGTAGCCCTATTCCGGGGCCGCTCGCCCCGCCTAGAAAATGCTCAGAGACACGGATCCACGACGAGGTGAGAGCCCTGAATCGTGGCTTTCCAGTGGTGGAAAACTTGTGCAAATCCGATGTTGTTATGGGTGTGATTTGACCCTCCTTGTATTTGATTTCGTTTCTTCTTCTTTTTTGGCAGCTCTGTGTACAGAAATCCCACTGAAGATGCTTTTGAGTGGCTTTCTGAGTGTCCCAGCCTGCAGGCCATTTCCGGCACGAAGATGGTGCACATCGGCCCAAAAAGTCTAACGTTCGGGTGAAGTGGAATTCAAGGCACACTCAGGTACAAATTTCGTCTCTCTAGCATTTCTAGTTCATGAGTTAGTCTGAAACTTGGCTCGGGTGTTGTTTCAAATCATTCTTCGGATGGACATGTCTTGCCTTTGTTGTTGCTGGGCCCCGGCGCGTGGGCTAATTTGCCGGTGGTTGTAGCCCTATTCCGGGGCCGCTCGCCCCGCCTAGAAAATGCTCAGAGACACGGATCCACGACGAGGTGAGAGCCCTGAATCGTGGCTTTCCAGTGGTGGAAAACTTGTGCAAATCCGATGTTGTTATGGGTGTGATTTGACCCTCCTTGTATTTGATTTCGTTTCTTCTTCTTTTTTGGCAGCTCTGTGTACAGAAATCCCACTGAAGATGCTTTTGAGTGGCTTTCTGAGTGTCCCAGCCTGCAGGCCATTTCCGGCACGAAGATGGTGCACATCGGCCCAAAAAGTCTAACGTTCGGGTGAAGTGGAATTCAAGGCACACTCAGGTACAAATTTCGTCTCTCTAGCATTTCTAGTTCATGAGTTAGTCTGAAACTTGGCTCGGGTGTTGTTTCAAATCATTCTTCGGATGGACATGTCTTGCCTTTGTTGTTGCTGGGCCCCGGCGCGTGGGCTAATTTGCCGGTGGTTGTAGCCCTATTCCGGGGCCGCTCGCCCCGCCTAGAAAATGCTCAGAGACACGGATCCACGACGAGGTGAGAGCCCTGAATCGTGGCTTTCCAGTGGTGGAAAACTTGTGCAAATCCGATGTTGTTATGGGTGTGATTTGACCCTCCTTGTATTTGATTTCGTTTCTTCTTCTTTTTTGGCAGCTCTGTGTACAGAAATCCCACTGAAGATGCTTTTGAGTGGCTTTCTGAGTGTCCCAGCCTGCAGGCCATTTCCGGCACGAAGATGGTGCACATCGGCCCAAAAAGTCTAACGTTCGGGTGAAGTGGAATTCAAGGCACACTCAGGTACAAATTTCGTCTCTCTAGCATTTCTAGTTCATGAGTTAGTCTGAAACTTGGCTCGGGTGTTGTTTCAAATCATTCTTCGGATGGACATGTCTTGCCTTTGTTGTTGCTGGGCCCCGGCGCGTGGGCTAATTTGCCGGTGGTTGTAGCCCTATTCCGGGGCCGCTCGCCCCGCCTAGAAAATGCTCAGAGACACGGATCCACGACGAGGTGAGAGCCCTGAATCGTGGCTTTCCAGTGGTGGAAAACTTGTGCAAATCCGATGTTGTTATGGGTGTGATTTGACCCTCCTTGTATTTGATTTCGTTTCTTCTTCTTTTTTGGCAGCTCTGTGTACAGAAATCCCACTGAAGATGCTTTTGAGTGGCTTTCTGAGTGTCCCAGCCTGCAGGCCATTTCCGGCACGAAGATGGTGCACATCGGCCCAAAAAGTCTAACGTTCGGGTGAAGTGGAATTCAAGGCACACTCAGGTACAAATTTCGTCTCTCTAGCATTTCTAGTTCATGAGTTAGTCTGAAACTTGGCTCGGGTGTTGTTTCAAATCATTCTTCGGATGGACATGTCTTGCCTTTGTTGTTGCTGGGCCCCGGCGCGTGGGCTAATTTGCCGGTGGTTGTAGCCCTATTCCGGGGCCGCTCGCCCCGCCTAGAAAATGCTCAGAGACACGGATCCACGACGAGGTGAGAGCCCTGAATCGTGGCTTTCCAGTGGTGGAAAACTTGTGCAAATCCGATGTTGTTATGGGTGTGATTTGACCCTCCTTGTATTTGATTTCGTTTCTTCTTCTTTTTTGGCAGCTCTGTGTACAGAAATCCCACTGAAGATGCTTTTGAGTGGCTTTCTGAGTGTCCCAGCCTGCAGGCCATTTCCGGCACGAAGATGGTGCACATCGGCCCAAAAAGTCTAACGTTCGGGTGAAGTGGAATTCAAGGCACACTCAGGTACAAATTTCGTCTCTCTAGCATTTCTAGTTCATGAGTTAGTCTGAAACTTGGCTCGGGTGTTGTTTCAAATCATTCTTCGGATGGACATGTCTTGCCTTTGTTGTTGCTGGGCCCCGGCGCGTGGGCTAATTTGCCGGTGGTTGTAGCCCTATTCCGGGGCCGCTCGCCCCGCCTAGAAAATGCTCAGAGACACGGATCCACGACGAGGTGAGAGCCCTGAATCGTGGCTTTCCAGTGGTGGAAAACTTGTGCAAATCCGATGTTGTTATGGGTGTGATTTGACCCTCCTTGTATTTGATTTCGTTTCTTCTTCTTTTTTGGCAGCTCTGTGTACAGAAATCCCACTGAAGATGCTTTTGAGTGGCTTTCTGAGTGTCCCAGCCTGCAGGCCATTTCCGGCACGAAGATGGTGCACATCGGCCCAAAAAGTCTAACGTTCGGGTGAAGTGGAATTCAAGGCACACTCAGGTACAAATTTCGTCTCTCTAGCATTTCTAGTTCATGAGTTAGTCTGAAACTTGGCTCGGGTGTTGTTTCAAATCATTCTTCGGATGGACATGTCTTGCCTTTGTTGTTGCTGGGCCCCGGCGCGTGGGCTAATTTGCCGGTGGTTGTAGCCCTATTCCGGGGCCGCTCGCCCCGCCTAGAAAATGCTCAGAGACACGGATCCACGACGAGGTGAGAGCCCTGAATCGTGGCTTTCCAGTGGTGGAAAACTTGTGCAAATCCGATGTTGTTATGGGTGTGATTTGACCCTCCTTGTATTTGATTTCGTTTCTTCTTCTTTTTTGGCAGCTCTGTGTACAGAAATCCCACTGAAGATGCTTTTGAGTGGCTTTCTGAGTGTCCCAGCCTGCAGGCCATTTCCGGCACGAAGATGGTGCACATCGGCCCAAAAAGTCTAACGTTCGGGTGAAGTGGAATTCAAGGCACACTCAGGTACAAATTTCGTCTCTCTAGCATTTCTAGTTCATGAGTTAGTCTGAAACTTGGCTCGGGTGTTGTTTCAAATCATTCTTCGGATGGACATGTCTTGCCTTTGTTGTTGCTGGGCCCCGGCGCGTGGGCTAATTTGCCGGTGGTTGTAGCCCTATTCCGGGGCCGCTCGCCCCGCCTAGAAAATGCTCAGAGACACGGATCCACGACGAGGTGAGAGCCCTGAATCGTGGCTTTCCAGTGGTGGAAAACTTGTGCAAATCCGATGTTGTTATGGGTGTGATTTGACCCTCCTTGTATTTGATTTCGTTTCTTCTTCTTTTTTGGCAGCTCTGTGTACAGAAATCCCACTGAAGATGCTTTTGAGTGGCTTTCTGAGTGTCCCAGCCTGCAGGCCATTTCCGGCACGAAGATGGTGCACATCGGCCCAAAAAGTCTAACGTTCGGGTGAAGTGGAATTCAAGGCACACTCAGGTACAAATTTCGTCTCTCTAGCATTTCTAGTTCATGAGTTAGTCTGAAACTTGGCTCGGGTGTTGTTTCAAATCATTCTTCGGATGGACATGTCTTGCCTTTGTTGTTGCTGGGCCCCGGCGCGTGGGCTAATTTGCCGGTGGTTGTAGCCCTATTCCGGGGCCGCTCGCCCCGCCTAGAAAATGCTCAGAGACACGGATCCACGACGAGGTGAGAGCCCTGAATCGTGGCTTTCCAGTGGTGGAAAACTTGTGCAAATCCGATGTTGTTATGGGTGTGATTTGACCCTCCTTGTATTTGATTTCGTTTCTTCTTCTTTTTTGGCAGCTCTGTGTACAGAAATCCCACTGAAGATGCTTTTGAGTGGCTTTCTGAGTGTCCCAGCCTGCAGGCCATTTCCGGCACGAAGATGGTGCACATCGGCCCAAAAAGTCTAACGTTCGGGTGAAGTGGAATTCAAGGCACACTCAGGTACAAATTTCGTCTCTCTAGCATTTCTAGTTCATGAGTTAGTCTGAAACTTGGCTCGGGTGTTGTTTCAAATCATTCTTCGGATGGACATGTCTTGCCTTTGTTGTTGCTGGGCCCCGGCGCGTGGGCTAATTTGCCGGTGGTTGTAGCCCTATTCCGGGGCCGCTCGCCCCGCCTAGAAAATGCTCAGAGACACGGATCCACGACGAGGTGAGAGCCCTGAATCGTGGCTTTCCAGTGGTGGAAAACTTGTGCAAATCCGATGTTGTTATGGGTGTGATTTGACCCTCCTTGTATTTGATTTCGTTTCTTCTTCTTTTTTGGCAGCTCTGTGTACAGAAATCCCACTGAAGATGCTTTTGAGTGGCTTTCTGAGTGTCCCAGCCTGCAGGCCATTTCCGGCACGAAGATGGTGCACATCGGCCCAAAAAGTCTAACGTTCGGGTGAAGTGGAATTCAAGGCACACTCAGGTACAAATTTCGTCTCTCTAGCATTTCTAGTTCATGAGTTAGTCTGAAACTTGGCTCGGGTGTTGTTTCAAATCATTCTTCGGATGGACATGTCTTGCCTTTGTTGTTGCTGGGCCCCGGCGCGTGGGCTAATTTGCCGGTGGTTGTAGCCCTATTCCGGGGCCGCTCGCCCCGCCTAGAAAATGCTCAGAGACACGGATCCACGACGAGGTGAGAGCCCTGAATCGTGGCTTTCCAGTGGTGGAAAACTTGTGCAAATCCGATGTTGTTATGGGTGTGATTTGACCCTCCTTGTATTTGATTTCGTTTCTTCTTCTTTTTTGGCAGCTCTGTGTACAGAAATCCCACTGAAGATGCTTTTGAGTGGCTTTCTGAGTGTCCCAGCCTGCAGGCCATTTCCGGCACGAAGATGGTGCACATCGGCCCAAAAAGTCTAACGTTCGGGTGAAGTGGAATTCAAGGCACACTCAGGTACAAATTTCGTCTCTCTAGCATTTCTAGTTCATGAGTTAGTCTGAAACTTGGCTCGGGTGTTGTTTCAAATCATTCTTCGGATGGACATGTCTTGCCTTTGTTGTTGCTGGGCCCCGGCGCGTGGGCTAATTTGCCGGTGGTTGTAGCCCTATTCCGGGGCCGCTCGCCCCGCCTAGAAAATGCTCAGAGACACGGATCCACGACGAGGTGAGAGCCCTGAATCGTGGCTTTCCAGTGGTGGAAAACTTGTGCAAATCCGATGTTGTTATGGGTGTGATTTGACCCTCCTTGTATTTGATTTCGTTTCTTCTTCTTTTTTGGCAGCTCTGTGTACAGAAATCCCACTGAAGATGCTTTTGAGTGGCTTTCTGAGTGTCCCAGCCTGCAGGCCATTTCCGGCACGAAGATGGTGCACATCGGCCCAAAAAGTCTAACGTTCGGGTGAAGTGGAATTCAAGGCACACTCAGGTACAAATTTCGTCTCTCTAGCATTTCTAGTTCATGAGTTAGTCTGAAACTTGGCTCGGGTGTTGTTTCAAATCATTCTTCGGATGGACATGTCTTGCCTTTGTTGTTGCTGGGCCCCGGCGCGTGGGCTAATTTGCCGGTGGTTGTAGCCCTATTCCGGGGCCGCTCGCCCCGCCTAGAAAATGCTCAGAGACACGGATCCACGACGAGGTGAGAGCCCTGAATCGTGGCTTTCCAGTGGTGGAAAACTTGTGCAAATCCGATGTTGTTATGGGTGTGATTTGACCCTCCTTGTATTTGATTTCGTTTCTTCTTCTTTTTTGGCAGCTCTGTGTACAGAAATCCCACTGAAGATGCTTTTGAGTGGCTTTCTGAGTGTCCCAGCCTGCAGGCCATTTCCGGCACGAAGATGGTGCACATCGGCCCAAAAAGTCTAACGTTCGGGTGAAGTGGAATTCAAGGCACACTCAGGTACAAATTTCGTCTCTCTAGCATTTCTAGTTCATGAGTTAGTCTGAAACTTGGCTCGGGTGTTGTTTCAAATCATTCTTCGGATGGACATGTCTTGCCTTTGTTGTTGCTGGGCCCCGGCGCGTGGGCTAATTTGCCGGTGGTTGTAGCCCTATTCCGGGGCCGCTCGCCCCGCCTAGAAAATGCTCAGAGACACGGATCCACGACGAGGTGAGAGCCCTGAATCGTGGCTTTCCAGTGGTGGAAAACTTGTGCAAATCCGATGTTGTTATGGGTGTGATTTGACCCTCCTTGTATTTGATTTCGTTTCTTCTTCTTTTTTGGCAGCTCTGTGTACAGAAATCCCACTGAAGATGCTTTTGAGTGGCTTTCTGAGTGTCCCAGCCTGCAGGCCATTTCCGGCACGAAGATGGTGCACATCGGCCCAAAAAGTCTAACGTTCGGGTGAAGTGGAATTCAAGGCACACTCAGGTACAAATTTCGTCTCTCTAGCATTTCTAGTTCATGAGTTAGTCTGAAACTTGGCTCGGGTGTTGTTTCAAATCATTCTTCGGATGGACATGTCTTGCCTTTGTTGTTGCTGGGCCCCGGCGCGTGGGCTAATTTGCCGGTGGTTGTAGCCCTATTCCGGGGCCGCTCGCCCCGCCTAGAAAATGCTCAGAGACACGGATCCACGACGAGGTGAGAGCCCTGAATCGTGGCTTTCCAGTGGTGGAAAACTTGTGCAAATCCGATGTTGTTATGGGTGTGATTTGACCCTCCTTGTATTTGATTTCGTTTCTTCTTCTTTTTTGGCAGCTCTGTGTACAGAAATCCCACTGAAGATGCTTTTGAGTGGCTTTCTGAGTGTCCCAGCCTGCAGGCCATTTCCGGCACGAAGATGGTGCACATCGGCCCAAAAAGTCTAACGTTCGGGTGAAGTGGAATTCAAGGCACACTCAGGTACAAATTTCGTCTCTCTAGCATTTCTAGTTCATGAGTTAGTCTGAAACTTGGCTCGGGTGTTGTTTCAAATCATTCTTCGGATGGACATGTCTTGCCTTTGTTGTTGCTGGGCCCCGGCGCGTGGGCTAATTTGCCGGTGGTTGTAGCCCTATTCCGGGGCCGCTCGCCCCGCCTAGAAAATGCTCAGAGACACGGATCCACGACGAGGTGAGAGCCCTGAATCGTGGCTTTCCAGTGGTGGAAAACTTGTGCAAATCCGATGTTGTTATGGGTGTGATTTGACCCTCCTTGTATTTGATTTCGTTTCTTCTTCTTTTTTGGCAGCTCTGTGTACAGAAATCCCACTGAAGATGCTTTTGAGTGGCTTTCTGAGTGTCCCAGCCTGCAGGCCATTTCCGGCACGAAGATGGTGCACATCGGCCCAAAAAGTCTAACGTTCGGGTGAAGTGGAATTCAAGGCACACTCAGGTACAAATTTCGTCTCTCTAGCATTTCTAGTTCATGAGTTAGTCTGAAACTTGGCTCGGGTGTTGTTTCAAATCATTCTTCGGATGGACATGTCTTGCCTTTGTTGTTGCTGGGCCCCGGCGCGTGGGCTAATTTGCCGGTGGTTGTAGCCCTATTCCGGGGCCGCTCGCCCCGCCTAGAAAATGCTCAGAGACACGGATCCACGACGAGGTGAGAGCCCTGAATCGTGGCTTTCCAGTGGTGGAAAACTTGTGCAAATCCGATGTTGTTATGGGTGTGATTTGACCCTCCTTGTATTTGATTTCGTTTCTTCTTCTTTTTTGGCAGCTCTGTGTACAGAAATCCCACTGAAGATGCTTTTGAGTGGCTTTCTGAGTGTCCCAGCCTGCAGGCCATTTCCGGCACGAAGATGGTGCACATCGGCCCAAAAAGTCTAACGTTCGGGTGAAGTGGAATTCAAGGCACACTCAGGTACAAATTTCGTCTCTCTAGCATTTCTAGTTCATGAGTTAGTCTGAAACTTGGCTCGGGTGTTGTTTCAAATCATTCTTCGGATGGACATGTCTTGCCTTTGTTGTTGCTGGGCCCCGGCGCGTGGGCTAATTTGCCGGTGGTTGTAGCCCTATTCCGGGGCCGCTCGCCCCGCCTAGAAAATGCTCAGAGACACGGATCCACGACGAGGTGAGAGCCCTGAATCGTGGCTTTCCAGTGGTGGAAAACTTGTGCAAATCCGATGTTGTTATGGGTGTGATTTGACCCTCCTTGTATTTGATTTCGTTTCTTCTTCTTTTTTGGCAGCTCTGTGTACAGAAATCCCACTGAAGATGCTTTTGAGTGGCTTTCTGAGTGTCCCAGCCTGCAGGCCATTTCCGGCACGAAGATGGTGCACATCGGCCCAAAAAGTCTAACGTTCGGGTGAAGTGGAATTCAAGGCACACTCAGGTACAAATTTCGTCTCTCTAGCATTTCTAGTTCATGAGTTAGTCTGAAACTTGGCTCGGGTGTTGTTTCAAATCATTCTTCGGATGGACATGTCTTGCCTTTGTTGTTGCTGGGCCCCGGCGCGTGGGCTAATTTGCCGGTGGTTGTAGCCCTATTCCGGGGCCGCTCGCCCCGCCTAGAAAATGCTCAGAGACACGGATCCACGACGAGGTGAGAGCCCTGAATCGTGGCTTTCCAGTGGTGGAAAACTTGTGCAAATCCGATGTTGTTATGGGTGTGATTTGACCCTCCTTGTATTTGATTTCGTTTCTTCTTCTTTTTTGGCAGCTCTGTGTACAGAAATCCCACTGAAGATGCTTTTGAGTGGCTTTCTGAGTGTCCCAGCCTGCAGGCCATTTCCGGCACGAAGATGGTGCACATCGGCCCAAAAAGTCTAACGTTCGGGTGAAGTGGAATTCAAGGCACACTCAGGTACAAATTTCGTCTCTCTAGCATTTCTAGTTCATGAGTTAGTCTGAAACTTGGCTCGGGTGTTGTTTCAAATCATTCTTCGGATGGACATGTCTTGCCTTTGTTGTTGCTGGGCCCCGGCGCGTGGGCTAATTTGCCGGTGGTTGTAGCCCTATTCCGGGGCCGCTCGCCCCGCCTAGAAAATGCTCAGAGACACGGATCCACGACGAGGTGAGAGCCCTGAATCGTGGCTTTCCAGTGGTGGAAAACTTGTGCAAATCCGATGTTGTTATGGGTGTGATTTGACCCTCCTTGTATTTGATTTCGTTTCTTCTTCTTTTTTGGCAGCTCTGTGTACAGAAATCCCACTGAAGATGCTTTTGAGTGGCTTTCTGAGTGTCCCAGCCTGCAGGCCATTTCCGGCACGAAGATGGTGCACATCGGCCCAAAAAGTCTAACGTTCGGGTGAAGTGGAATTCAAGGCACACTCAGGTACAAATTTCGTCTCTCTAGCATTTCTAGTTCATGAGTTAGTCTGAAACTTGGCTCGGGTGTTGTTTCAAATCATTCTTCGGATGGACATGTCTTGCCTTTGTTGTTGCTGGGCCCCGGCGCGTGGGCTAATTTGCCGGTGGTTGTAGCCCTATTCCGGGGCCGCTCGCCCCGCCTAGAAAATGCTCAGAGACACGGATCCACGACGAGGTGAGAGCCCTGAATCGTGGCTTTCCAGTGGTGGAAAACTTGTGCAAATCCGATGTTGTTATGGGTGTGATTTGACCCTCCTTGTATTTGATTTCGTTTCTTCTTCTTTTTTGGCAGCTCTGTGTACAGAAATCCCACTGAAGATGCTTTTGAGTGGCTTTCTGAGTGTCCCAGCCTGCAGGCCATTTCCGGCACGAAGATGGTGCACATCGGCCCAAAAAGTCTAACGTTCGGGTGAAGTGGAATTCAAGGCACACTCAGGTACAAATTTCGTCTCTCTAGCATTTCTAGTTCATGAGTTAGTCTGAAACTTGGCTCGGGTGTTGTTTCAAATCATTCTTCGGATGGACATGTCTTGCCTTTGTTGTTGCTGGGCCCCGGCGCGTGGGCTAATTTGCCGGTGGTTGTAGCCCTATTCCGGGGCCGCTCGCCCCGCCTAGAAAATGCTCAGAGACACGGATCCACGACGAGGTGAGAGCCCTGAATCGTGGCTTTCCAGTGGTGGAAAACTTGTGCAAATCCGATGTTGTTATGGGTGTGATTTGACCCTCCTTGTAGATCAGCCATTTGCCATTTTTACTAAAACCCTAGAAACCCCGCCCCCCCCCCCACTTAGAAAAAAAATCAGCTTTCTTTAAAACCGACTCGCTGCCAGTATTCATTAGGCACTCCTCTTTTTGTAAGGCCAAATAGGACCTTTTTAAGCCTCAATTTATCAAAATCCCCATAAAGATGAAACACACAACCGTGGGGTTGTGATAGATTCTTGCCCTTACACATTCTATTAACTGCACGACCCCAAGAAGCTATTAATTAAAAAGATTCTGTGGGTATACAAATTATGATAATTAGCTTGGCGCATGGATTTTTGCTTATTTGGTGTGGTGTGGCCTTAAAATTTACTCTGCCGCCCTCTTCTGGCTAGACTTGGGACCAACTATCGAATTTGAAACCCCGCTCATCAAATTGTTTACCGTTACATAAGTTACGACGTACACACGGCGACAGAGACTGACACTTACGGCGACAACAGCGACACTTTATATGTGTTTACATGGTATGTACATGTTTTTTTTTTTTGTACGCCAAATTCTGTTCGTTGCCTCACCTTGCCACTTAGCTTTTGTTGGATCTCTGGGCACTATATTTCTCGACCTCTGCTATGCACCCACCGTCCATCCTTGGCCCTGGCCTGCTGGTTTAATGTTTGCCATTTAGGTCTAATCCACATCGTATCCTTGGCCCCAGCACCATTTGCAATCCTATTCTTTTGCCCTGTCAAAAGTTCAATCCGCTACGTTCTCGATCATGAGACTTACCCATCGAATAGACCCATGCCAGAGATAGGCGGAATTTGCTTTTTTTTTTATCAAACCTAAATTACAAATGTTGTTTCAATGGAAAGCTTGTTTTAAGACAGGTTCTCATTGGTGCTTATTTTATATCTCAGCGTCATAGCTTAAAAATATAATGGAGTAATGCCATTTTAAATATGAAAGGATAACCTGTTCGTTCCTGACTGCCTGTAAATGTTTCTCTTCATGTTGTTGATGCAACACTCAGTCCTGCAAAATAATCCAACGTTGCAAAATTTTGCAACAATGAGTAGCAGTATAATGCAAAGTTTACAAATTGCACTACCTCCGAGTTGCAAAATACTGCAACTCTTGCATTCGAACACAAAGAGGGGAATCGAAACAGGCTTTGTTAGAATCGTGCAAATCAAAGAAAAATCTGTGCGTTTTAAGAAATAAACATTCTGAGTTAAGAAAAATTAAATTGTACATATTTACTATATTTAATTATTTTTTAAGTTTAAACAGTACAAACATAAAAAATTACATACTTTTTAAAAGTTAGGTTTATAAATGCATTGACTTAGAGTCCACTCATTAACAAAAACTGAACATAAATATTTAAAAAAGTAATACAAAATATGTGGCAAAAAAAACCCAACCTTCAGAAAACCCGAGGTTAATCGATGGTTATTTTTCAGATTGGAGTATTAGCTCCGCCCCCAGGTGACAACCCCTCCCACACCCGCCCATCCCTAACAACCCAACTATCATAAAACAAGAATAAAAATGTTTCATGGTAACCACAGACCATAAGGTCATCAGCATTAACAATAGTACACCTTATTTTCAACATACATTTTTTTTTCTACTTTCATGCCGAAGTTGCACTATTGTGATACTGGTTGCAAAATAATGCAACTTTGTATTGTTTTGCACTTTGTGCAAACTGGAATGGTCAGGGCTTCATTTTGGGTGACATTCTGCTTGACTTGTATTAATACTAGGACTGGGAACTCCTGCGTGTCGCCATTTCTCGCTAGCTTTAAAAAAGCACTGAACATGTCATTCTTGACTAAAATTGTCCAAGTTGTCCATTTATGATAGTGTCAGAAGGTGTCTCAAATTCCTTCACTATGTAAACTCATATTTTATTTTATAAAAATGAGAAGAAAAGTACCTATTTTCCGATGCAAATTTGATAAGGTCTACCGATGGTACAGCATATTCCACCTATATCAAATCTCATATAGAGAATGTGACTTATTTCAATTTATTGTAAAAAGCATGTCTGTGTTATAAGGTCAAAGGGTACTTGCAGTAGAGGCAATTTAGAGCAGCAACTTCCATCGGCATATTGAAGAGGGCGTGCTTCATCAGTAGTATGCGCCAATGGCAATGGCATATTTCGCAAAATATGAAGCTTCTGTTTTTCTTTTTATAAGGGTTTACAATGAAAAATACACCTTTTTTCTCTATCTATCATCTATTATTGCATTTATACAATCTCCTAGTCGGTCTCAGACTCCCAGGGCAGATGCTGAAGACTCTACCAGTGAAGGTCCACAATGAGAGGTAAGGAATAGTCTGGTTGTGCTGTGAACATTTATTTTTTGTTAACATCTCTTATTACAGATTTACAGACCTCCTTGTATGTCACTAAAACTGTTTCTATTTTAGAATTGCTTTTGCTTAAATTGCTCACATCTATGAAAGGTTGACATCATTCTATGCTTTGACTAGAGGCACTTTTCAAAGGTAATAAAGTCATGAACAGGTTTTGATCAGGTACCTGACTGAATGGAAAACAAGAAGTGTCAGACAAAGTACATTAATAAGGCACTTCTTAAGTACAAAGAAACATGTTATCCTTTTAAGTTGCTTCCCATTAATGGGTTTGGACCAGGTTTTCCAAAATGTGTTCCGATTCCACCCATGGTATACATTTACAGAACACTTGCATCAATTTTGTTGTTGTTGAGAATATAGAAGTAAAGACAATAAATGCTCATGTTTTGCACTGGGATTTACCTGTTCTTATTTGAGACAATTGAAGGAAAGCCCTCTTTGGTTACTGTGACTCAGCCAATCAGCCATGGCTGTATAAGTCATGGCAGGCTGGAATCTCACACTTACCTTCAAGCTAAGAATAAAGACAAACAATTATTTGACCAACACATTGGATTTAATTTTTACAGTTCGGTTTTATAGTTTGCTCATTACAAGCTAAAAAAGATTATGTCTGTCTCACCCCCTCAAAAAAAGCACTGAAACACAAAACATTAATTGTTTTAACACAATATGTGTTTACTTTACAAAAAAATGACTTGAAGATAGAGATGAACAAACTAAATAAAAGTAACAATTTATTACGCATTTCCTTATTGTAAGATCTTTTTTAAATAAGAAACTCATCAACTTGTTTACTATACATTTTTGCATTTAAATCTTATCAGTATAATTTGTGTATTATTTTTAATTTTATTCACACATTTTGCCCCGTATTGACCTCTTTCATCAATGTTACACTCGGTTATTGTCTGCTACACTCCACATTTAGGAAGTAAAATTGTGTGTAAATGCTGCATTACCTAAAATATTCAATTCACTGTATAACACAAGGAAACATTGACACCCGGTGTTTAAGCTAGGATTCGTAAAGTGGGAGTGCAAATTGAAAACTTAATAGGGAATGCAATTTGTTTCACTGAGAAACCACACTGTGTGCAAACCGCAAGAGCATCGCGCAAATTCTTTAAAATTACCTTGAAAAAGTAACTTTCTTTTTCAATTGTTTTAAGGCCCATCAGGAAGCTTAATAGTTACTGATTGTATACCCTCTCGATCTTGATGTTTTATTAGCCTTGATACAAGGCTGTATGTAGTACAGAAATCCACAGCCTTCATTATACTGTGCAACTATTTTTTACTTGACTGTACCGAGTTGAAGTCTAGCCAAGCTTTCTTCATGAATATGGACATTATGTAAAGCCAATCACAATCACTTGGAGCCTGTGGATGCTCTGCATAAACATGTGGTTTTCTGTTTAGGTCTGTGCATGGATTCCTGTGTATGGTGATGTGGTGAATGATGGCAAAAAAAGCATCAAACCTACAGTGATTGCAGCCATGTCAAATGTCAAATGTAGAAAAAAATGTTCTGTGTTTCTATGGATACGCTATGGAAGCTTTGTCTTAGGATTACTGCATAGAATGAATGACATATCTGAATGACATTGACCTCAAAGTCTTGGTGTCAGATCCACGCATAGTGCTGGGACTCACTGACATATCAAAGACAGGTTATAGAGGTTTTGTAAGGCTACGGATACATCAACACTTTGTGTGTTCACATGATGCCTAACTGTGGCTTCCGTGTTTTCTATGCACAATGACTGTTTTGCTGGTTTTAGTTGTATTTTTGCCCTTAATTAAATACATTTTCCCCTGTATTGCTTTTAAAGGTTACATTCATGACCAGGGCTCGAATTTGGAGGAAAAATCCACCAGACTGCAGGGCTTGTAGCTCAAAACTTTTACTGGACCAGAAAATTTGTTACACGGAATCAAAATGAGAAGAACACTCTACACAGTTTCACATTTGAGCTGTTTTTGTACCAAGCACTATAAGAAGATTTATCAAGTTTTTATTGTGGGTAATACTTCAATACTCAGTTTAATTTAAAAATACAGTGATGTGTTATTATTCAAAAACACAAGACCACCAGACTTGTACGTTCATAAGTTTACTGGCCCAAAACTAAAATCACTGGCCTTGGGCCTTCGGTCCAGTGTCAAATTCGAGCCCTGATGATACACATGGTACATGTAGATAGTAATGTGTACTTGCTGGAAACTTTTTTTACACGAGTTTAATGCGGTGGTTTGAAAGCGTACAGTTACTACTATTCAATCAAATTTTCCTATGCAAGAAGAACATCGACAAAATGTTTTTAGGATTTGTTTTGCCTGCAAAACCTATGCCAACATGTCTGTATACTTTGGCCTAGGCCAATCACAACATTATAGTTACATGTAAGTGTCACTTGTGCCTTAACATCACTCATCCAAGTCACTACTAGTCCAAGAGGAACACCCTAACTAAATCACAACATTATAGTTAAGTGTCATGCCTCAACATCACTCATCCAAGTCACTACTAGTCCAAGAGAAACACCCTAACCAAATCACAACATTATAGTTAAGTGTCATGCCTCAACATCACTCATCCAAGTCACTACTAGTCCAAGAGGAACACCCTAACCCAATCACTACATTATAGCTAAGTGTCATGCCTCAACATAGCTCATCCAAGTCACTACTAGTCCAAGAGGAACACCCTAACCAAATCACAGCATTATAGTTAAGTGTCATGCCTCAACATCACTCACCCAAGTCACTACTAGTCCAAGAGGAACACCCTAACCCAATCACTACATTATAGCTAAGTGTCATGCCTCAACATCACTCATCCAAGTCACTACTAGTCCAAGAGAAACACCCTAACCAAATCACAACATTATAGTTAAGTGTCATGCCTCAACATCACTCATCCAAGTCACTACTAGTCCAAGAGGAACACCCTAACCCAATCACTACATTATAGCTAAGTGTCATGCCTCAACATAGCTCATTCAAGTCACTACTAGTCCAAGAGGAACACCCTAACCAAATCACAGCATTATAGTTAGGTGTCATGCCTCAACATCACTCATCCAAGTCACTACTAGTCCAATAGGAACACCCTAACCCAATCACTACATTATAGCTAAGTGTCATGCCTCAACATCACTCATCCAAGTCACTACTAGTCCAAGAGAAACACCCTAACCAAATCACAACATTATAGTTAAGTGTCATGCCTCAACATCACTCATCCAAGTCACTACTAGTCCAAGAGGAACACCCTAACCCAATCACTACATTATAGCTAAGTGTCATGCCTCAACATAGCTCATTCAAGTCACTACTAGTCCAAGAGGAACACCCTAACCAAATCACAGCATTATAGTTAGGTGTCATGCCTCAACATCACTCATCCAAGTCACTACTAGTCCAATAGGAACACCCTAACCAAATCACAACATTATAGTTAAGTGTCATGCCTCAACACCACTCACCCAAGTCACTACTAGTCCAAGAGGAACCCCCTAACCAAATCACAACATTATAGTTAAGTGTCATGCCTCAACATCACTCATCCAAGTCACTACTAGTCCAAGAGGAACACCCTAACCCAATCACTACATTATAGCTAAGTGTTATGCCTCAACATCACTCATCCAAGTCACTACTAGTCAAAGAGGAACACCCTAACCAAATCACAACATTATAGTCTAGGCTCTTATGTGAAAAGTATATAAAGGTAACTGATTCATTTATTCTGTAGCTTGATCTCTTCTCATACTTTACATTATAGCTACTACATTATAGCTAAGTGTCATGCCTCAACATCACTCATCCAAGTCACTACTAGTCCAAGAGGAACACCCTAACCCAATCACTACATTATAGCTAAGTGTCATGCCTCAACATCACTCATCCAAGTCACTACTAGTCAAAGAGGAACACCCTAACCAAATCACAACATTATAGTTAAGTGTCATGCCTCTTGAGCAAAACAACTATCATTGAAGATTTTGAATACAATACAAATCTTCCTCATAAACTCCTAAAAAAGTCTAGGCTCTTATGTGAAAAGTATATAAAGGTAACTGATTCATTTATTCTGTAGCTTGATCTCTTCTCATACTTTAAGATTAAAATCAGTTTCACTGAAGTGGGAAACAGAGAGGGGCCTAATTAGAATCAAACAACTGAAAGGTATTCCTTTTTTTGTAGGTCATGTGTCCAGAAATTAGTGACATATGCCTAGTTTTGCTGATTCTATTTCTTGCTAGCACAGAATGATATGGATAGACAGGACCTTGAATTCAATCTGACTCCACAGCTCATAAAATTGCTTGTAAGCACAAAAAGTAGCTAAGCATGACAAAAATGTTTTGACCAGATTAAGGTTACCAGCCTAAACACCTTGTCTCATGTACCATTTGCGACTTGTATCCTGCTCATTTTTGCTAAGCAGAAATGTTAAGCATTATGTTTAATTTTGTTTGGACCAACTCCATGCTGCTTCTCACTGTGGTTTTCTGCACTTACGGCCACACAAATCAGGAACTTCACAAGTTGCCATAAGCACAGAAGTTGTAAGCAGTGCAATGAAACTGCACCATTGGTCTCAACAATACAAAAAGGACTTTGCAAATGTTCAGATATTTAATGAAACAGGCTCTTGCTAGTAGATAAGGGCTTTGGATGGCATGCTATTACCCTGGATGGGTATTTAGCCTTGTGTAGGTTCTATCGTGAGTAGCTGACCAGAGAAAGAGTTGCACCCTTCCCATTGAAGGAAATTACAAGCCAAAAATACCATGTAATTTATAATGATTTGCTAACTATTTGTGACATGATTTGTCAAGCAATATTTTCTGCTCATACAACTCTAGAATTGGACCATAGTCTTAGTCCTGTCTTAAGTGTATATATTTAATTTGTATCAGTGAGACAAATCCAGTTTTGGCTGTTGTTGTTAGTTTATACTGAGGTATCATGTTGTTTTGATCTGCAGGACAAGTTGGATGAGAACACCCTGTACAATGACATTGTAGAGTTTTGTAACAAGGATAACTCTGTCTACTTCATTGTGGGTCTGTTTTTGTTCCATGGACTCCCTCTCCAACTCGGTAAGACTTTTTTCTAAGCCAGAAAGTTTATATTTCTGAATATATTAGTTCTTGTTATTTCCTGGCACACAAAAGGATTATGTCTTTGGGAGTGGGGGGGGGGGGGGGGGGGGGCTCAAAGAAAAGTATTTGGAGGGGTCCAGTGGCAAAGCCCCAGTGGGGGTCCAGTTGGCAAAGTCCCGGGAAGCTCTGAGCTTTTGGCATTTTGTGGGATGAAAAGTCTAGTCTCTTTTTGTCTAAAAACTAAGATCAATATCATTTTTACTGGAAACATTTCTTTAACATCAACTTGCTCAAAGAAAATCTGACTCCCACAAATCAACCAGACTGAGTATGCGTATGTATGTAACCTTGCCCAGATCCTACACTGTAAAAACAAGTGTTTATGTTCTAAACACTATTTGAACACTTTTCTGTAACAGATTTCGAACGCGTCAAAGGGTTTAGGTTAAACACGTAACAGTGTTTAGTTTAAACACTGTGTTTACCCAGCCTAAACGCTATGTTTAATGTCCTCAACATGTTGAAACGTTTAGATATTGAATACTTTCACACGTTTAAAGAATGTAACAGATTTCAAACACAGAATGGCGTTTATTCTAAACACTTAAAAATGTTTATTGTAAACATGCTGTTTAGTCCATCTTAAAATGGTACAGAGAACATTGTACACTCACTATGAATAATAAATCCCACCACTTTACAAGATAAATTCTGCCTTCCACATGATAAAAAACTTGGCAGAAGGATTCAGCAAACTTTGTGTACACAATTTTTGCTGAAAACACTTGACACTGCAGTGGTGCGTCACAAATTATGATGTCAAAAAAGCGCAGTTGTTTAATGTCAACTTACTTAATGTGGTTTATAGGTAGGTTAATCACTAATAAGCAACTTAAAAACTATTTTGTGTTATGGTAAAGTTTTATAAGGTAAATGTATTATGTTCATTAATAGTAAAAAAAGGTACAGATTGAGTTTCGGAGGCTGACACGGAACTAACTCCTGTGACTCTTGCCAGACCTGTTCAATTCATATTTTTAATGATCAAGTATTTCTACTAATTTAATTACCTGTAATGATATTTTGTATTAAACCAAACTTCGGAAAGCCAAAGAGATACCATCACTTGATGATATGTTTCTTATAAACTAAAGGATCGGAATGAATGTACTCTTCTAATAACCAATGATGTACCTTCCCTTTATGATTTGTTTCTTGATAACTAGAGGATTAGAATGAATGGACTCTTCCAAAACTAATGATTAACCATCCATTTATGTTATGTTTCTTGAAAATGAGATGTTTTGATTCTTCCAAGAAAAAACAATGAACCCATCCCTTGATGATTAGTTTTAGAAAACTTGGCAAGGGGAATAATGTAGTTTTCCCTCTACAAAAAAAGCTTGTATACCAAAGTCTAAGTAAGATGTATGTATAGTGGAAAGACATGTTCATACCATCAACGAGGGTGTAAAGTAATTAATTGCTGGTTTTGCTGAATTATTGACTGTTATTTTAAAGGCATTGAATAAGTGTGTGTACACGTTCAGAGTAAGAATTGTTTATGTATGGCACTTTTTGTAAGAAGAGCCCTTTCTGACACTGAGTAATGGTTTCCGACTTGAGCTCTGGCTGGTTCCTAATCTTAAATTTAAGAAGATGGATCTGATGTTTATGGAGATCTATGAGAGATTATAGTCAGGGCTGTGGTTTGGGAAGGTTCTTGATTGGACATTACTTTTACTGATAAATTTCATGTGAGACAAGGAAGGACACAACACTGTGTTAATAAAAGTATTTGTACGTGCTACACATTTTTAATCAATTCTACTACATTTATAATGTTGCTGTTACTAGCACGCTATCAATATCTTTGAAGTAAAGTTTAAAGCTTTAAACTTTTCATCCTGATGCAACCGTTTGATTTTTCTTTGATTCAAACCAGAAAAACCAAAAACAAGGCAAACAAGACCATATGAAATCGGCAACAGTACTGTCATTGTCACTGTGGGCGTTGGGGACCCCACTGTTGCAGCAAAGTCAATTATGTCAAGATGTATGTAGAAACATTCTCATGTTGGTCTTAATTTAAACGAAAATAAAAAAATTTGTTTACAGTTTTGTATCTTTACAGACTTTCGGGAAGTGCCAAGATGATCGAAGTAATAATAAATAAGAATCGCAAGTTATTCAACCCCTGTGGCTATGTTCTGTTAATCAGTATTGCCAAACCTTGCATGTCACTTAATTCCGATTTTATTTATGGTTGTTGATTCAAATAAAATGGTTAATTATAGTAGTTTTTTTTAGTATTCAATTTTTGGGGGCTTATTAAAATATGAATTCAAAAATTTTTAAAACATTTGTTGAGCAATGAGGGAACAACAAGTTTCTGTCGAGTTTTAACATTTTAATTGTTCCAAGAGCATTGAATATAATTCATATCAAGGCAACTTGGATAAGAGATTGAACTGTACGTTATCGATGACTTGATTCCAAAACTAAGTCAGCTTGTTTTCCTGTCTTATCAACCAAACTAGGACCTGTTCGAGTCTGCAAACGTTTGTCTGTAAACCTTTTCTGCAACCCTATAATATAGTCAGAATGAGAAATGTCATTGTGGAGACTACTAGATGACGTTGCAACAGAGTGTATGGGTGAAAACAGATGCTAAACAAATCGGCTGCCATTAATATTTTGCTAATCAATTGCAAACTAAAATACACACAATCCACCAGTAAAGTTCGCGAAATAAAAATCGTTTTAATATTTTTTAAGGTTCAAATTCATATTCTTATTTAAATGACACTAAAAGCACATAAACAAGGGAAATGGGTTTCTATAGTATTGTAACATTGTAACATTCTAACATTCTAGCAAGTTGGCCAAGGCCACGAATGGAATGTAAACAAACCAATACTGATAGCAAACATGCTCGAAAATACCATATGCACCCGTCAATAGCCTGGCCCCTATATATAGCATATTTAAAGCAATGTTCGTCACAAAAGACCCGTCGATCGATGCAAAAGACCGACCGATGCGTTGGTCAGATAACTTGCCTCTTTGGCGTTCCATAAAAGCTAAGGCTTGTTTTGTGCAAGAGTCATGAGGGAATTCCCTGAGTCCAGCTGCGACCAGTGTGGAACTAAAGGTAAGCAACCTTTCCCTGGCCACTTAAACTTTAAATTATGTTTCTCAAGCGTATTCTCTTAGAGGTGAAAGAAATGGGATTACAACTCAAATGCGCAGAGTAATTTAGTAAACAGACTGCTTGATCAGACAGTTGCATCAGACTGGTAGGGTTAGGCACTAGAGGGGTAATGTACGATTGCTAAAAGTTGATGTACGCACAGCGAGCGTGACCATAGGGACTGAAAGCATGTATTTTTCCAGGACGAACGTAGGCAGTTAACATAAATGGGCGAAGTAAACTTTACATTTCCCCTTGCACATGCGTACTTGGACGCAATAGTTGTGGGTTCAAATACACTCACGTGTATTGTTATGTGCTTTGTGAAAGTACACACAGTCTTTTGCACGCAGAGTTGTGGGGACTTGGTATTGTTGTTCTATTATTCCCTTTTCTAAAGAATTACCTTGTGGGGACCCGGTTTAACAAAGAAAAACGTTGTGGGGACCTTTGTTCCATTGTGTAAAAGTCCCCACAACGGTGTGTGTGCTAACCCATTTACATGCACATGTACTGTACATTGTTTACAAAAATGCGTTGCGGCTTGCTGAGTCTTGATTGCCCAATAAAATATTTTGGGATAGGGTTGGGAATGGGAGGGAGGGCAAGTAAGAAAATAGACCGACGGTCATAATGAAAGAAGAAACCCATTAAATGAAATTAGAAATGGTCCTAAATGCTTGTGATTAAAGTACACTGCAGTACAAATACCAGAAGGGTCCTATATGGAAGCCGGTAAGGGGCCTCTATTCGTGGTTTACGCGTTTCGACCGTAAACTCCGGTAGAAAGAACCCCAAATCGCGGCTCCTGAATACCTGACTATCACTGAGTAACTTTAGTTTTTTATTATATTACTATAATATTTGTTTTTAGTTGTATATTTTATTTGAACAATATCATCGACGACAAAGAGAGGCACACTCGCCAACTAATTAAATAACGGGGAAAGTATTATGATAACAATTTTAATCGCGGCAAATTTAAAATAAATGTGATTGTATCCATTGGAAAAAATAGAAACTTAGACGCGCACTACGTCAAGCAATATATCCGACAAGTAGTTTAAACCCACAAGAATTAATATCTAAAACTGTTTTTAAAATGTCTTAAGTTGCTCTTCTCTAGAGCCTTCATCGTGACAGGTTTCCATCACCAAGTCGAGGCTGAGAGGGAACAATCTGCCCTTGAGAGAGGCTTACAATGAGTCCGGGCAGAGAGACGAAAAAAAGCACCGGAAACTAAATCCAATGTTATTTGAAGCTAATACCAGCCAAATAACTTGCATATAAAACCACTGAAATAATCATTCTTATTTCGACCAATATTTAAAATAACAATACGAGTGTCGTACTGTCGTTACTATAATACTTAACTTCAAGTCTACTTGGTAGAGAAATTTGCTAACTTACATTTACCTGTTATTGTTTTGAGCTCGATTTATTCAATTATAATGTGGGGTCGGGTCGGCTGGGTGAAATCAAACCATACCTTCACCCACTGCCAGTATCCAAAATTCATTAGGTTGATTCTCGGGCAGAAAATCAAATAATTATGTTGATGTCTCTTCTAAAAATTCCGTACTTTTATCGTGACCGTTAAACTAACATAGCGCCCTCTCCGGGCTTAGTTTTGGCCGGAATTAGCCGTTGTTACAGTGTACAAGACGTTGATGGAGTCCCATGAGTTTGTATGTGATTTGCATTTTCTTTGAACGTAAAAATATACATCTACATGTTCTTGCCATCTAGCTCATGTTAACCAAGGCCTATACACAGATCCGGCTCTTTACAGTGTGAAACGTTTGTGTTTCTGAGGGTCACCCCCCCCCCCCACCCTTCGCCCCTAACGATAAATGAATTCAACTCTACGAATCTTCTTTCTTTATTGGCGGAAAAATCCCCGCTCTTAGAAAGTGCGTCTTCGTAATAAAAGTCTTGAAAGGATTCTACATTTGGAGCGCTTTTCCAAGAGCTAGTAAGTCATTTTGTTTAAAAAATTTTCTGTTTCTCGTTTGAAATCATGCTTTTCCAAACTGAGACTGAGGGGAGAACTGCTTAACTGAGTTCAGTGACTATGCATTTTCCATGCACTGTTGGAGACGGAGAACAGCTGCCTAACTCAGTTCAGTGATAGGCAGAACTAGCGGGGCAAAGGCAAGTTTATGGGGGGGGGGGGTGATAGGTAGCGAGCCATTCATTTGTGCATTTCTTCGCTCTCTTATTTAGAGGATGGGGGGGGGGAGGGGCTGTGGGCGGCTGCCGACACCGGTCACGACACTGGAAACGAGTAGCTATTGTTGTTGTATTAATTGTTTTATAATAAATATAGGCCTATTACAGTTCATTCTGTTAGGATTTACACGTCTGTTATTTCATATGCTTCCTTGACCCTACGAGCACCTTATATTGTCAGCTATCCCTCAAGACTATTCATTACTTCTTGCACGATTCTCCTTCTTTTTATAATACAGCCCTCAACAAATGGCCGTACAGGGGGGTGAACGTCGCCCCCCCCCCCGACCTTTTCGAAATGGTAACATGTTTCAATAAATTAAACTGGTGGTAAACACAATTAATGAAATAGTTTTAATAATCAATAAAACGTTATTTGCCTAAAAATAGTTAGTCGCCTGACGTTCAGTCACAGGCGCAGAGTTCAGCCTGAAAACCCGTACATAATAATATCGTATAACAGCCGTCTGCAAACTTTCTTGTGCTTGCTACGTGCGTGTGCTGTCAAATGTTTTTCATACGGCTGTTTGCTGCCTTTGCAATAATATACCAAACAAACTGGTACTCCGTGCGCATAAACGCTGGTCCCGGACAACAGTTGGTTAGTTTTGTACACATCCTAATGCAGCATAACACGGTGTGCATGGCAGCCGAGTGACGGTAAGAATTGATCTCTTTTTACCATTTTTTAGGTTGCAAAATGATTTTTCTGGACACACGCCAAGCTAAATAAGAGTAGAAAGAACACGTAGAGCCTAATTTTGGCGAACTCTGGTGTCTAAAAAGAACGGTAGGTGCATAAACGTGAAGGGCAAAAAGTTTCGAATATGATTTTTTACAATGACCTATGACTTGTGAGGTTCGTGGAGACGATAGCGGAATGAACCTCGTACTAAACTAGCTAGTACAGTATGTAGCCCAGGTTGAACTCCTCCGTTGCATACAACGCGACGGAGTCCAGGGTATAAAGCTCTCGTACCAATGCAAACAATTTTATACCAACATTTATTTTAATGGAAAAATTTCCGTACAGTGTATCTAATTTACCTAAATGAGATATTCCTTTGGGTGAAAATAAGGGGAAAAGTGGTGGCAGGATGTGGACATTTTTTCCTTTTTATTTTTACCTTATTGGGTAAGCTGAATCTTTGCTCACATATTCCTGGTGTCCTTAACTATCAGCCGACATGCCCGATGGGTTCAGAATTGTTGATTTCATCCTTGGATGACATTTGTGAAAATAAAATGGAAATTGACGTCTCCTCTGTAACTTCCTGTACTGACTCCGTTTATGAATACTCACACGCAAGCGCGCTCATAGCAAGTTCGTCACACTTGTTCTAGTCTGGTGTCATGCAAGATTCCTCTCGCTTTAATTTGTCATGATTTTTTCCAGCGAGATGGCACTATCATTTTGCAGATGGGTTCGTGGTACTCCTAGAACTATTCGGTTCGTTCCGCTATCGTCTCCCCGACCCTCATAGGTCATCATGTACAAAATCCTATTCAAAACTTTTTCCCCTTCACGTTTATGCACCTGGACTTCTCTTTTGAAAACGGAGCTCGCCAAAATTAGGCTCTATGTGTTCATTGTTTTCACAGTGAGCTCGGGGTGGGTCCAGAAAATCCACTCAGCAAAAAAAAGGTGCAAAAAATGATAAATTCCCATCGTTATTCGGAATCGTCGCCTTCCGATAACAAAAATCGCCGCCGTCGCTTGTATCAATGGTATGCTGCGCGCAACGCTGGCTCACAATAACCAACAGTTTACATATAAAAGATAAGCCATTGATTATTGTGGACCAAGTGTTGCGCACAGAATACTATTGAATACCGTCTTAAGGCATGTCGTGGACCAGCGTTGCTCGAGTTAAGTTTTTATGGAGATGCTGGATATTAAAAAGATAATAAAATGCATTGTTAATGTTACAAACTTCAGCAATATGCTTATCAAATGTCAAGTGTGAATCAAACCGAACCCCCAGGTTCCTTACTGAGATGGAGGGTGATATATGTGACATAACAACCTTGATGTTCTCAATTTGCAGCAAATGATTATTCTGTAACAACCAAGTATAGACATGCATTATGCATTCCTCTAACGCCACCACAGAATTGTTTTCATTATTTTGAGTGGGTACATACATGTATAATCCCAATACAAGGGAAAGTAATCTGATTATAGCCACTTTGTTCTCCTCGCACTCCAGAGGACCAGATCAGCTAAGGGCATTGAAGCGCTACGCAAAGGATCCTCCCAACTGTTTGGCAAATGTTGTTGAACCATTTGTGCCTCAAAGCATTTTTCCAACCGTCGAATGTTAGGCAAAAGATGCTGATGTTTTGGAAAAAAATTTCAATGTTTGAATTATAGACTTAATCCAAAGCTGTGTAACGTACAGAATATGCAGGCATGTGGTACACTTTGCAGCAATTCTTTACTCGGCGGAGTCTAGCTAAGCTTTCTTATGAATACGCTAAGCTTTCTTTTGAATGCGTAAATATCAATGGCCAATCATAGGCTGCGGAATGTTGGTTTTCAAGCATGGACTTTGGACTGTATTGTACTGCACATTATACCATGTGCTGTGTATGCATGGACGAATGGCAGGCTAGCGAACGTTGTGTGGTGCGTGTGGATACTCAGCACCATGTGGTTATGTGCATGTTTTAACATTTGTATAATGAAATGAACGACCGCAATTGCAGATCGCAGCCACATTAAATCTAGCAAAAATTAAGACATGTTGAACTATTTTATGAACTTAGAAATTATCTCTCTTTGTGATTTTTACCACCAAACCCCTTATTTATTGTGGACTAGTATTACTAGTAAAGGAAAAGATTTGACTCGCCCACCGCTGTTTTCACTTGTATTTGGCAACCGGGCGACCGCTAATTTTGAACCCTATTCTGTATAGACCTACCTGATTGATATCAGTGTTGTATGACTCGAGTCCAGGACTCGGACTCGAGTCCGTCTCGAGTCCCAATTTCGGTGACTCGGACTTGACTCGAGTCACGTCTGCAAAAGACTCGGACTCGGACTCGGACTCGGACTCGACTATCGTGACTCGGACTTGTCCCCGAGGACAGTGACTTGCGAGTCACGTATTTTCACAAACAATACCTTTTTTCAATATTAAAAACGATTCCGATGATCCGATTGTCATTCCCGGAGTGCACATGGATGGAGAATATTAATGTCTTAGCACAAGAAGTACACTGTAGTATGGTGTTGCGAGTAATAGTGTTCGTGATTATTGTAGTAGTATTGTGTAGTAGATGGCACTGTACATACAGCGCGTGTATGTTCGATTCGTATGTTCAATACGCACAATAACACTGAGATGCACGACACCAATATTAATGCTGGTTATCTGTCAACGTAAACACCATAGCCACTGCATGCGTGAAGCAATTGTGCATATTACCAGGGAAATGGCATGTCTGGTACCTGTAAAACACTGCTTGCATTATTGCACTGTGATGGCTGTGTGTTATTTGCACCAGTTTCCACACATGGTCAACACGCACATGCGAAACTTGGTCAGGAAACTTTTTTAATCATGGCATCCGCCGTTCCGCCCCGTATCGTTTCTCTGACAATTACCAAAGGTGTCCAGTGTCTTTAAGGATTAAGTTTTTAAGAATTTAAGGATTTAAAATGATTTTTTTCTCTTCAAAATAACCAATTATATACTGATTTATTTATTTCAGAAAGGTAGGTAGCCAACAAGGTTTATGGTTTAGAGAAAGTTTCTTTAAATTTGTTGGCTATTAACCTTTCTGAAATAAATAAATCAGTACATAATTGGTTATTTAGAAGAGAAAAAAAATCATTTTAAATCCTTAAAAGATATTCTGGATAAGGGGCAAGGAGTTAAACCTCAAATAAAATTGTAACTGCAGGTACAGAACTTTGTTTAAATTAAATGTGTTTTATTTTGTCATTTCCAATGCTTATTTTACAACATTTGGTTTGCAATCAATATTTAAACAAGTGACTCGTGACTCGGACTCGGACCAAGTGACTTGGGACTCGGACTTGGACTCGGACCAAGTGACTTGGGACTTGGGACTCGGACTCGGACTCGGACTCGGACTCGGACCTAATGACTCGTGACTCGGACTCGGACTCGACACAGGTGACTCGACTACAAAACTGATTGATATACAGTGATACCCTTATAATTTTTACAAAACGCTGGACTTCCTCCGCTTCTTGACTCTATGCTTAAGTACAGTGTACCTTCAGGAGGTGAAAGAATGTTTTGAACAGAAACCCACGTTTTTATACCAGGGTTTTTTCACCTGAGTTGTCACTTATATCGTAGCTCATTTGTAGAGAGCACATTAACACGAAATTGTGTACGTTTGTTTTGGTGTAACTTTATGAAAAACATCTAAACTGGCTATCGCTGGATTAAACATTGTTGGGGTAATAATGTTTACTTACGTGAGTAGTCTACGGTCAAGGCTGTATTTGTTGCTCACAACACCACCACTGCGGAACACTTATCAGCAGCAAGCAGCTCAGAGTAAAACAGGGTGCTACAGTGACATAACAAAACCAAATAGGTAATGTGGCTGTTTTAGACAGTCGAATCAGCGCTCGTGCGCACATGTGCATCAGTGAAATGTTTAATCAGCGATTGTCAGCTCTGATGGTTTTTTTTTTTTCAAAATTAAACCAACAAACCAGGATTTTTATTTTATTTAATTTTTTTATATATATATTTTTTTTTTTGGGGGGGGGGCCAGTGAATTAAGAAAAAATGTTGACCAACAGGTCATTCCGTGCCAACTTACCTAAAATCTTGAAAAGCTTGGCATGCTCTGTCTCAGATTTTTCTAGTATTTTTTTTTAACAATCCCCTATGGGTGCCATGAACACACGCAAAATTTTAGAATCCTACTCTTCAACATTTTTTAGATACGTACATGTATGACCCCCTAAAAGATTAAGCCCGTCCCTTCAAATTGACTTTTTGTGTCTTCAGTATTTTTAGAGGTCTGTAACTACAAATGGAGATAACATATATAGCTACAAATTAATTTGGTATCCCATCAACTAAATTATACTGTCAAAAGTAGCACAGGTCTTTTTATTATCAAGGTGTACAATGTACGTAGGTCTTTAAAAACGCACATTTTGGCCTGCCTAATGACTTTTCGTAAACTTGAGACGCCCTAGTGCCTAAGTGAAATGTCCGATTGCTTTTACATTACATTTGGTTATAAACTAGTTGTGACCTGATAGACTAATCACGCTTTTAATGGGTGCTTGGCAGGGGTCTGAATTTTGGTCCACCTGTAAAAATTCCCCAAAAAGCCTTTTTCAAGTGGTTATTTGACAACGTGGGACATTACTGACAGATTTACAGATTGTGTGTATGCAATTTAGTGACAGCACTTATTTACAAAAGAACCACAGAGCCTGGACTTCTGCAGGCATGGTTTGTACACTACGGAAGCGTAGTGCTACCACTTGAACAAAAAACACATTCCTCTCTGTCAGTCTTTTTTAAAGGATTATAAGGCGCTTAGTAAAATATTCATCCTTTTATGCTATCAGATGAACCTTATCAAACTTATTCCCTAAATATTTAGGATATTAAAATGCACTTTATATTCCATTACAGTTAAGGCCAACAGGCAAAGGCTGCGTTTGTGAACCAGCAGATAGTGAGCAGATAACAGCTTCACATTTCTTGGTGATGGAGTTCAAGGTGTTTGTTGTGCACAGGGTAGATTGCTCAGTGATTCCTGCCAGAGACATTACTTTAAAAGGTGAGAATTCATTATGTATTGGTCATTGCAAAGGTAAGAAGTAAAAATGACTCTGCCCACAGGAAGAAAAGAAGGGGGAGGGGTGATGCACATGGCACAAGGGTAAAAATTGACTTGCAGTAATGTGTGTGTACTTAAACAGTGAACTTGTACACACTGTACATGGGAAACTTTGGCAACTATTATTTCAATCTATGCATAAATGTTGATAATTTAACCACTTCATGTCGTATAATGTGTATACAAGCCAAGTATATCTGGACTGACTTACTGTGGACGGTTTATTAGGACCGGAACAACTTCAGCAGAGTGCCCTCAGTTTTTGCTGGCAGCCTGACAGCTGATGGTAAAATCCACCCAGAGTTTTGATTTTACAGTGTGCACAGGCATGCACCTACTGTGCCGCACTTTGTTTCACTGACATACATGTACAAAGAGGGACCCCAGGTGCTGAAAACATACCTCATAATATCCTTTTCGAAGGGGGGGGGGGTGCAATCCCAGATTCCAGACTTCTGTTCTGTTGTTGTACAAATGTGGCATACAAGAATGGACAGGCTGTCACCATTGTTTATTACTGTATTTGGTTTAATGGGAGGTAAGTCCAAGCATTCCCAGATTCCAGCAAACCATGGCTGAGGTTCTGTGAATCCTGGTGAGTGCCTACTCAACTTTTCTCGCAAAACAACATCAAATCCCGGTGCTAATTAAAAGAACCTTTCTTGTCTTTACTTTGTCAAGTCAGGGTTTCATTGTGGCAACATTATTTTCAAAGGAGAGCAATTACTCAAGAAGCTAAAAAAATGTCCACAGAAAATGATGCAAAGCGGTTAACACAATTGATGCCACTCTGAGCCATTTTTGAAGACGTTCTTGGTAGAAAAATACAAATACCTGGGCATTGCCTTCAAAGCATTTGTTCATGAAAAGATTGGAGATGGGGTTTTTCTCACTATTCTTAGTTAAATTTACAGTTTCTCCAAATCATAACCATTGGTGAGCCATGAGCTGTTATGCAAGAGTTATTATAATTGTTTACTTGTTTATTTATTTGTATTTATTTATTTATTTATTTTTTTTTTTTGGGGGGGTGCAAAGTTGTAGAAGTAAAATCCTCATTCTGGTTGCTGCACCATCTGCTAATGATATAATATTTCAGTTATTGTGGGGAAAGTCTTCTTGAAACAGTTATACTCAAGGCAAGCAGACAATCTGTTTTAAATTTACTGAAACTGGAAATTGTGTACAAATGCTTGAATCATCTATTAATGCATTTACACCGTGTGTATTTCCAGAAGATTGTGAGACACATTATTGTTACCCAAGACCCACAATCTCCTAGTCAGTCTCAGACTCCCAGGGCAGATGCTGAAGACTCTACCTTGAAGCTCTAGCTCTGAAGACACTACAGGGAGAGTTGGAGATGGACAAGAAACAGGAAGCTCACAATGAGAGGTAAGGAATAGTCTGGATGTGCTGTGAACATTTATTTTTCATTTCATTTCATTTCATTTCAAGACATTTATTTATTTCCATTCCAACAGATAAACAAAATAACAATAACAAAGAACAGTGTTGAGGAGAATTGGAAATTGGCGCATAACCAGAAAAGCCAAAGCTTGTGGTAGGCATGCCCAGACAAACAAAACACAGTGGACTAACAGGACATATAGTGATAGGCACTATATTTAACTAATACAGAACAGACTCTATGTGAACTTAAGTGATGTCAGAGGGATGCAACTTATAACAAAACATAGGATTAAGCATATGGGTTCCATTAACAATAACACAGGGTGTATACATGTAAATTCGAGGTGAAAACTAAAGAGGACGCTTTGTGGATTAGAGGAGGTTTTGAACAATATGTGCTTTGAGCTTGCGTTGAAAGGCAACTGTGTTCCTGCAAGAAGTTACATAAGCGGGGAGATTGTTCCAGTTGAAAGGCCAGACCATAATAAACTGTGTTGAAATGCAGCTGTTCTATGTCTGGGAAGATGAAATAAAGATGAAGACCTAGTTTGATATTGATGAAAATTACTATTAACCTGAAATGTGCTAACTAGGTGATGAGGAAGTTGGTTTGTTGAGTGCTTGTACATAAACATACATTGCTGATAAATATTAATATCATGAATACATAATAAGTTATATTGTTTAAACAAGGGTGCAGTATGAGCTCTAAAATGACATTTGGCAATAATGCGAATAACTTTCTTCTGTAACACCTTAATTTTATACAAGTTACTTTGAGAGGTATTCCCCCAGACAATGTTACCATAAGACAAATAAGGAAGAATAAGTGAACAATAGAGTGTACGCAAGATCTCATTTGGAAAAACTGATTTGAGTCGGGAGATAATGCCAATTGATTTAGAGATCTTTTTACAGATTTCGGTTATGTGAACTTTCCAAGCAAGGCGGCTGTCAATATAAACACCAAGAAACTTTGTGAAATCAACTTTTGGAATTTCATGATCTGAAATGGTGATTTTAAGATTATTAATATCACATTTTTTCTTTTTATTGCAAAAGATCATGTAGTTGCATTTCTGAAGGTTAAGTGACAGCCGGTTCGCTTGGAACCATTCGCAGACACTAGAAAGGTGGTTGTTAGCATCATTGAATAAAGAAGGCAGGTCTTTGTTCCTGCATAAAACGTTAGTGTCATCGGCATACAGAATAAAAGACAATTTCTCGGAAGAGCGATAAATGTCATTGATGTACAAGATGAACAGAAGGGGTCCTAGCAAACTTCCTTGTGGTACTGCGTAAGAGATTTTTGAAAGGTCAGAAGTAACATTCATGTATTTAGTACAGTGAAAACGACTAGATAAATAGCTGCAGAACCAATCATGCGGAATACCTCGAATACCATAATGATCTAGTTTGTGTAATAATATTGAGTGGTTAATTGTGTCAAAGGCTTTGGACAAGTCTATGAAAATTCCCATGGTGTAAAGATTGTTTTCGAAGCCGTTGATAATTTTGTTGGTAAGGTCAAGCAGTGCCATAGAAGTAGAATGTTTTTGTCGGAAACCGTACTGACCATGGAAAAGTATCTCAAACTTGTCCAAGAACTTGATTGTTCTTTCATATACAATTTTTTCCAATAGTTTTGAAAACACAGGGAGAATCGAGATAGGCCTGTAATTGTCAATTTCAGATGGATCACCTTTCTTATGAATCGGCGTTACTCTAGCCAGCTTAAGTTTGCTAGGGAAAATACCTTTTGATAAAGATAAATTAAAAATATGAGACAATGGATCACAGAGATGCAAAATAACTGATTTGACAACCCTTGGACTTATGTGGTCAAGACCTGCAGCACCATCTTTAAAGGATTTCACAATTTGGCAGACTTCATAAGGAGAGGTTGGATTCAAGAACAACGAGCTGGAATTAGGATTACAAAGAAAGTGTTTAAAGTCATGAGGTGCAGGTCTTATCTTTGAATCCAAGGTTGGCCCAATCTGAGTGAAGTAATTGTTGAAAGCATTGGCTATTTCAGCAGGATTCTTAAGCACTTGACCGTTTGATTTAAAGTCCTGCTGATTGTTGCTCTTTGAATTTTTCTTCAGGAGAGAATTAATTATTCTCCAGGTTTGTTTGATATTAGATTTAGCACCAGAAAGCTTATCTGCATAATATTTTGCTTTGACCCCCTTAATTAGACTATTTAGTTTGTTACGAAATTGATTGTATTTTATTTTGTTGGCATTATTCGGTTTGGTTAAAAAGATCTTGTACAATTTGTTCTTGAATTTGATGGATTGAATAATGCCATTAGTCATCCATGGTTTTATTTTTTTATTAAACTTGGTCGTTTTAACTGGAAAATTATGATCATACACGTGAGTAAACGTCGAAATAAAGGTGTCATAAGCAGAATCCGGGTTTTCACAAGAATACATTGGCATCCAGTCTACTTTCATTAAATCACGTTGAAATCGACTAATGTTTCCTTGGTTAATACACCTGAAGGATTGAGTCACTCTCTCTTTAGTGAAACAAGAATCCTTTAATTGGGTCATGAGAAAGATAGGTAGATGATCGGAGGCATCACAAAACAGGATGCCCGATTTGGATGGAAAATCGCAACAATTTGTAATAATGTTGTCTATCAGTGTAGCTGTGGAGTCAGTGATACGAGTGGGTTTGTAAATACTGGGAAAGAAAGATTTACTGAAAAGACAATCAAAATGGGAAGTTGGATTGTGAACATTGTGTTTTAAAAGATCAATGTTGAGATCACCCATGAGGAAAACATGTTTATTTTCCATATTAAGTTTTCCAAGCAGATTGTCAAACGACTCCCCAAACCTGTTGACACTGGCATCAGGCGGTTTATATACAACACCGGTCACAATATTTTTACCATTACCCTGAGGTATTTCAATAAAGATTGAATCACAATAAGCTGTATCAATTTCTAAGTCAGGGCGGTTGATAAAAGTGAATGAGTTGTGAATGTACATTGCCACGCCCCCTCCTGTCCTCCCCTGTCTGTTCTTAAAGACATTGATATAGTCTGGGATATTGAGTAAGCTTGTGGGACTTTCATCATTCAGCCAAGTTTCACTAAAGCCAATAACACCGAATTGAAAATTGAGAAGTTCTATAAACTCAAAAATACTGTCGCAGTTTTTCAGCAGACTTCTAGAATTGAAATGGAGACAAGAAAAGGAATGTGGATCGTCGTCACCATGAAATTTGTTGGCGAATTGATCACTCAATAAGTACTCGTAAGATCGGTGATCACGATTACTAAAAAAATTAATGTCTGGGTCGAGATCAGAATTCCCGGCAAACTTATAATTGAAGATGAATGGATTAAACACAAGGTGGTTAAGACGATCCACATCGATGTCAGCATTAGTTTGGAATTCGAATAATGCTAAATGGAAGTCTACTTGATTCAGGTGGTTAAAGGGGAGGGCATGGACAATACAAGCTTCACCTGTAGCATGATTACATAATGAACAATGATTGGTATTTATGTCACCAGGGAAACCCTCTGTCTATTGAAAAGTTGTATACATAGGTCTGTACTGTACTTGTTGCTACGGGTACACAAACATGAAAAATTGGTCATGACAACAAATAACTAAAGCAATATTAGGAAAAGGTGAGCAGACATAGTGTATGCTCCAACAAAAACCACCGTTCGTTGAGTAATAGTTCAGCAAGAGTTCCTTCAGAGGAATGAATAACTAGAAGATCTAGGATGGCGAGGTATATTTGATACCGTTGATGAACAGTTGGCCGTTACGGAATAATAATAATATAATAACATATTGTATTTGTATAGCGCCTACTGCAGGCCAGCCTCTAAGCGCTTAACATTCAGTATTTCCTGCAAGGTATTTGGGGCTACGTTTTGAAGTATGAGACCTACTCCTTTACATAGCACCTTGTAATGGTTTACAAGGTGCTGTGGCGCAATATGCAGCCGATCAAACCAGGAACACCGGGGCGGACCCCTTCTCTTTTCGATAAGTACACTGGGTTCTTTTTCGTGCGTTACACAACACACGGGACCAACGGCTTTACGTCCCATCCGAAGGACGAAGCAATCATGGTTAAGTGTCTTGCTTAAGGACACAGGTGTCACGACCGGGGCTCGAACCCACACTCTTCTGATCAGAAACACCAGAGCTTGAGTCCAGTGATCTTATCCACTCGGCCACGACACGCCATAGTGGTTTCTTACCAGCATCGTAGGCCTTCTTCATGACATGACGAAGTGATCGTTTCTTAATGGCGTCTGCAGTTGGTAAGTCTTGTAGAACGAATGTTCCAGTGTTGGCGAGGGCTGTTTTGGATTGTTTCAGGATGGAGAGACGTTCTGGGCGGTACAGAAACTTAACCAGGATGTGTCGGTGGCCTTTGCAGGGGGTTTGCCTGTCCGGTGTGCATTTTCTACTTCGGCCTCAGGCATGTCAAATTGTTCCGCTAAGATATGTTTGACTTTATTGAAGGGAAAATTTGGGCTTTCCTGAGAGCTTTCTTGGATCCCCCCAAACCGAAGATTAAAGCTGCGGGAGTATCGTTCAAGATTGAGAGTCGCTTCCTCAAGATCTATCTTCTTGTGAGCCTCTTGCAGCTGTGTCACCATATTTGAAATATCATCGGAAAATGTCTTACTTTTGACTTGGATTTCCTCCATTGATTGGGTTGAGAAACTCAGTGCCTCCTCCATCTCTCTCTGCTTGGCCTCGATGATCTCCATTCTTGGGAGTAGAGACTCTTGATTTTGTATGACTGTTGTTGCTTTGGCATTCATGTGCATTGTTCGACCAGTTTGGTGCAGCCCTGAAGGGGAGAGTACTTACCCCAAAGTTGCTGAAATTGATGTTACTGAAATTTTCCTCTTTAATTTGGTCAAAGATGTAGATGGACAACTATCATCTGAAAATGTTCAAACAGTGTTTCAACGTATAATAGCTCGCCATAACATATCCCCTGAAAAAGTTGATTTCAGCTCCTTGACATCGTTGAAAAGTAAGCTTGGCAGAGTGTGGAATTTGTGGAAGAGTCAGAAAGGCTCAACTGGGCGATCAAAGTTGATCAGAAAATTTGAGAAAACTGTATACACTGTGAAAGTTCCCCACAAAACTGGTAGCCCAACTAAGCGGAAATTAGAACAAGATTTGAAAAATGAAAAGAGTAAAAGGAGAAAAGTTGAAGATAGTTTGACTACGGTTAGCAATGACTTCGGAATTCGAAAGAAAACTTGAAAGACATGCCAACCCCCAAAAACGTGAAAAAGGAGAAAGGGGAAGAACAAAAGGAAAACAAAGCTATACGTACAGTGAAAGACAAAGACGCAGACACAAACACAAAAAAATCACTTACTTTAAAGATCTTCTGGGGTACAAGAAAGATTTGTTAAGTATTGAATTCCTGGATGAAGATGGGAACACAGTGAAGGTTGTTCAGAATGACAAGGATCACATAGTAAGCACTACAGGCCAAATAAGTGAAGATGATATCGATGAGATGATATTCATCATGGACTCGTTTAACGTCACACAAAATGCTTACCATGAAATTGCCCAACGTTATAGTGCTCTTCCTAGAGCATGTAGGATTGTGAAACGAAAAAATGAGCTAAATGACAATTTTGTAATCAAAACATTGGAGGGCGAATTTCATGGCGTCTTCATGTCACTGAAAACTCACCTGGTACAGTTATTGAGTAATGACTCTAACACTCTTTTTATTCAAAACGGGAGAGTAAAGATAAAATTCAGTGGGGATGGAACCAGAGCTGGAACAAAAAACACTTGGTAAACATGAGCTACACTGTAATCGATGACAAAAATTGTATGTCAGAACGTGGAAACTACTTGCTAGCTATTGTTCAGTGTCCAGAGACAAGAGATTGTTTACGCAGAGCCCTCAAAGACCTGTTTGATGAGTTTAATTCATTGGATTTTATTGAAATTGATGGTAAATTGATTGAAGTTGTCAAGTTTGTAGGCGGGGACCTGAAGTTTCTTAATCAGGTCACAGGCATTGGAGGCTTTGCGTCAACATACTCTTGTCTCTGGTGTAAATGTAGTAAACAGGACAGGTCAGATGTGACCAAAAAGTGGTCTATGACTGACACTTCTCAGGGAGCTCGGACTGTTAAACAAATTATAGAGTGTGCTAAACTGCCCCAAAAGAGCACAACAAAGTTCAATTGTGATGCCGAACCAATTTTTTCATCAGTTCCAATATCTAGGGTTATTCCCGACACATTACATCTGTTTTTGCGAATTATGGATCAGTTGGTGTACCAACTCACTTACTATCTAAAACATCTGGATAACTGTATAAAGCTCACTTCAAACCTCAATCTTGACAAATGCAACAACCTCATGAGATTTCAAAATTTCATCATCAAACTCGGTATCACAGATTGGAAGTACATTATTCATGATGGCAAAATCCAATCAAGATCATTCACTGGCCCCGAGCATAGGAGAATACTTTCAAATATAGATTTAAATGTTCTCATCCCAGACCATCCCAAACTGACAAGTATTCAAGCCCTTTGGAACTTGTTTAAGGAGTTGGTAGCTCAGTTGAATAAGGAGCTGGAGCCAGTTGACATTGATCGGTTTGAATCTTCAGCAAAGGAATGGGTAACACTTTATCAAACTGTGTACTTAGCAAAAGACATCACGCCTTACATGCATGTGCTAGGGTACCATGTTCCTGAAGTAATGAGAGCACATGGTAACATATCACTGTTCTGTCAACAAGGTCTAGAAAAGTTAAACGACCTTGTCACAAAGTGGTATTTTCGGTCATCCAACTTTGGGAAAAATGCGTTGAAACAGATAATGCAAAAGCAAAATCGACTAAGAATGCTCGAATCAAAATGTAAGCGATCCCCAAAATGGCTCGTTAGGTGCAGTATTTGCCACAAACAAAATCACCATAATCGGACAACATGCCCAGAACATATTCAATGAATGACTTTTACGCCTTGGTACTGCTTTAAAAAAAAGTATGTATCGCCAACTGTATTGTTGATGTGAAACTGTGTGATCAAAATAACACGATCAATTGAAATGCGTACTGCCTTTGAATACACTTTTTCAAAATGTTTAGATGTGTACGTACTTAGATAGCATTGTAAAATGCATTCGTTTAATCCTCAGGGTCCCCCCCTATTTTTTGTGTTGTTTTATCGAAAGTTGTACGGGTCATTTTAGCCTTTGAAAGAGACTCTGTTAGGGTCGAAACGTGAGGCAGTATAACTATTTTTATATATTTTTTAAATACATGTAGTTGGCAATATAATAATATTTTGTTATTCTAGTTTAGTTTGAAATGTGTTTGGTTGTAGTAATTTTATTATCACTCTTTGTTTTGTTTTATTGATGCCCATGGAAACTCCTGCAACATCGAAAACAATTCATACTTGCCATTTTTATACCTCTACAAATCTTGTAAGACCAGAACAAACATTATGCAGGCAGCTGAACAAAAAGATTTTATCTTCACGTTAAATTATTAATTGTTTTATTGTTGTTTATACAAAGTTTAATGCCAAAAAAACATTTGCCAGTATTATGCTGTTATTTGCCATAAACAACTAGTCATGTCATTCAACCATGGAAGAAAACTTAGTTCTTTCAACTGACTACATAACTTTTTGAACAGCAAAACTCGATCTGTTAGCCATACAGCAGGTCAATACGCCAATGCAATTTTGATAAAACATTAGCTACTTACTCTTAGCAATACTTTTAAGTCATAATATTTTATAAAAGTCATAATATGTCGTAATATATACGTTGTTACTTAAACATGTAAATGTTCTTTGGTGTTGAGTAAATAAATACCGGAAATAACATGAACATCACATACTCTATGCCTATCACTTGAATTCCTTGTGTATCTTTGAACACCTCCACCTTTATTTACCCCTTTATCTTAAATGGTTTGACCCTATGAACTGCTACTGCTGTGACCTGCATGTATATTCATGTATGTGTGAGTGTGTGCACACATGCTGTGTGAGAGCAGGGGCTTATTTTCTGTCCGGAATGGGGTCAAAGTTTTCCATATGATTTTCAGTATGAAATCCTGATATTTTATCCCTCTGTGGGTTTTTTTTCATAAATATACTTGATTTCTAGTCCTACTTATAGTTGTATAATTGTCATTATGTTGTACAGTTGCCACAGCGCTCATATCAAGTGGTGGTAAATCAGAGGGAAGGTTGTGTCCATGGAAATGTAACTACTTGATATGTAATAAAAAAGGTGCTTAATGTACAAAGCTGTTGCTTGTACTGATAATCAGTGATCTATAGAGTACACATTGATTTTTCTGCCTGTTTGGCGATTGCTTTTGGATGTGGTCGGTTTGCCAAACTGGTAGACGGCACTTTGACTACAAGCACCTAGACTGTAACAGCATTTAAACTGTGACAGCAATTCCAAAACTTGCTTTTTTGTACATCATTGAGTCTGAGCATAATTGTACATAACAATAACACATTATTTAATTCGTTTGGACAAAACATTAGATGTCATACCTTTCAAAGAAAAAGGTTTAATGCTGAGATATAAAAGTCTGTATTCATTAATAGTCCTCAAATAAGCTAAAAGTTTTTACTTCCCCAACAATTTTTGCTAGCCATAAACTAAGTTAAACTAAAGTATTTGAAGAAACAGACTTGCAACACATCAAACTCAATATGGTTAAGGACAACTTGGTCCCAGAAGTTTGAACACTCGTTAGAATTGCACAGTCTTATTGTTTTACTTGGCGTTGGTGATCAGTTCTTAGGTTTGCCAAATCACAATAAACAAACACAGTTGAATTTGCAAAATAATATTCCCTTTCTCATTCTATCTAAAGAATGTGACCAACGAATTAGATGATTTGCTCATGGCCTGGTTGATTGATGTGTTGAATAAAAAGTAGGGCCTACACCATATGAATGTTAATGAAACTTTGTGCAATTGTTTCCATCGACTACTACAATAATTTCCTGTGTATAAGACAATTCTTATGTACATGTAACTTAAACTAGAAATAACCCTTATACTTTACAGACAAAAATAAGATCAGGTCTGAAGCTCCAGCAATCTGCAGACTGACAGTACACTATCAAGGTAAATCCATTTTCTTGATCTTTTAACATCATGAGCATTTTCTTCAAGTTGTTCCTGATAGGAACAAAATTTGAATATCTCAATACTTTTCATGGAGCTCTTATTTTTTGTTCAGATACAAATGTTTTTAACACAATTTTGTTTGGTTCCGATTTATAGAAATCAAAACCTTGAGTAAACCATGCGCCAGTCAAATAAAATGACTAAATATTTTGACCCAATTTACAGAAGTACATTTCTCAGCCATTGGATACTGTAAACTAAACTAAACATCTTTTGTTATTGGAGGGCATTTTAAAAAACTTAAGTAAAGATTGCAAATGATATACACCATTAACCATCCAATGAAGTTCATTCAAGTTCAGATTTCACTAATAAAGTGTACAAGTTTACCTTAAGAGTGCAGGGTTCTGCCAACGGTGGTCGGTGCAGGAAAACCCGCCCGGCACTCATGATTCCCCGACCACCACTGATACCATACTGATTTCTCTGTTACCACAATTTTTCAAATTTTGTGAATCAAATTAGTCGAAAAAATTAAATTCTTGACAAAGTATTAATTATTTAACTTAATATGTAAGTTTTTAAAAGAAAGTCTACTGGTAAATTCAAGGTATCCAGATCGTTTTCTGTCAAACGTATAGCCCCACTGTCATAAGTTTGCCACCAGTCTGGCTCCATGATACTCAACATGTACATATTCAAATATAAAATCCAGTCACAGACACGGTATATATTGTACAGAGCAAGTTCGGGTTGGTGACTAGAGTAACTAGACTTACCAGAAACCATAGAGCACTAGGGAGATTGACTAGATTGACCATGCACTGGAGCATGGTCAATCTAGTAAATTGGAGAGCTACGTCACACACTGTCACACTTTTTCTTGTTAGTCTAGTCACTCTAGTCGCCCACCCGAACTTGCCCACAGCCATTGGTTCCATAGAGTCTGGCTCCGGATTTTTTTCCAATGCTTTACTGATAGGATGCAGCAAACAGACGCTGAGAGAATTTTGTCTGCAACTTGTGCAAGCATGGAAACAGCTTTAAATAAAAAATGACAACACACACCAACAAATTGTATCATCCATCGTGATCGAGCCACTAAAAAAATCCTGGGCAGAACCCTGAGAGTGTATGGGTTTTCAAGAAAACCTTGACTTCCAGGCACCTCACACAGCAGCTACAACGTGTAGTGTGGCAATTGTGTTAAAACAAAACAGTCATTGTGCTGTTTTTGATAAATTTCATCCATTGGAGGTAATTTCAGTAAATAAAAGCTTGAGTTACAAACTCTAAACTGTAAAAAAATTCACAAATCTTGAAACAAAGATTTCTACTTCACTTTTGAAACCTTAAAGCCTATTCAATAAAAGTCATTTCACCACTATGCTTTTTAAGGGTTGAAAAATGTGATGTGACAAAATAGAATAACACTCATAAAACACTGCACTCTTCCAGAAGGTTCTAATTAGTCCTGAAGCCCAGTGAGGTTTTTTTGAAAATATTTAGTGCAGAAGGTTTGAAGTGTTGGATATATGGCACCCACGGGGGGAATCTTAAAATGTGAACTCTCGAGTGCACAGAGTGGTGCGTTGGGAGGGGGAGCCCCCTAAACTCACCAAGAAAATCAATTTAATCAAATTGTTGAGTGCAAGCAAAATTTCTTCATGGATTGACAGGCTATGGTCCACTGAATGATAATTGAAATTTTGAGTGCATGTAATTAATTAAAAAATGTGCCAATCATCACTAATGACCTTTAAACCTGGTACAGACACTTCATTTGTCATCATTGGATGCTTAAATACAGTGTATTGCTAAAACAATCAATTTTTGTAAAATAGCTACAGCTAATTTTCATTTTATGCAAATTATGGGCCTTCTTAATCAGACTTTGCACCAATATTGATTTTCTCGAATTTGATGATAACATTTGTTTTGTTATTATTGACTAAATGTATGCTAATGGGTATTTAAAAATGCTACATGAAAGAAATCTTCATTTGTAGTTTGAATGTGTGGTATGTTTCATTGCATACCCACATTGATGTACAGCGCAGGGATCAATTTGATGTAATACAGCAACAGATGTATACTGAAAGTGTTTTGTGTAAACTGAATGCTAATTCGTTGGTAATAAAATATTTCTGCTCTTTGCTTTTATTTCCAGATCAAAATGGCATCTTCTGAACCAGCACAGGTTTCAGCTCTAGAGAAAATCAGAAAGGATTATCTGGAGTGCAGTATTTGCCAAGAGGAGTACACAGAACCCAAACTACTGGACTGTCTTCACAGCTTCTGTAAACACTGCTTACTTGAATACCAGACTACCAACTACAAAGATGCTAAGATGCTTATTTGTCCTTTGTGTCGAAAGGAGACACAACTTCCTGAGAAGGGTGTTCTAGATTTCAAGACTAACTTCATTTTAACTGGTCTCGCTCTCCAACTACAGCAAGTCAGTTCACTTGAAAACAGCAAGTTAGTCTGTAATTTATGCGATGACAACAATGAGGCAACACATTTCTGTTTTGACTGCCCCATGTTCATTTGTGCAAACTGCCACAAAATACACAAGAAAATTCCTTCATTATCAAACCACACAGTAGCTACTCTGAAAGACATTAGTGATGGAAAGATTGCAATGAAAAATACAAAATCAAAGCTTCATCCAGATTGCCAAACTCATGAAGGTGAAGTGATGTGGTTCTATTGTGCAACATGTGATGTGATTATTTGCCAAGCTTGTACTGTCATAGATCAGCGTAATCCACAACATGAATTTATTGACTGCAACCAAGCCTCATCCACATATAAACAGTCCTTGGCTCAACTCATGACTCCCCTTGAAGAAATCCTGAAGAACCTTGAACAATCTCAAGCAATTGTCTCAACAATGAAAGCCAACCTAGACATTGCAGTTGAGAGAACCATGGCAGAGGTGAAAAACAGAGCTGATGAGATCACGGCTGAGGTAACAGCTCAAGGGAGTCGCATCATGGATAAAATAAAAACCATCCACAATGATCGTAAAAAGACATTGGAGGAGTATGAGCAAAGAGTGAGTGTAAACTCACAGCAAATACAGCATTCACTGCAGTCTGCCAAAGAAATCAGTAAACAAAATTCAGCTTATGAGTTCCTTGCACGCTTTCCTTCTCTCAGTAAGGACTTGAAATTACTCAGAGATCAAAATCAACTCGAGATAAATTCTACCCTTGCCCATCTGAGATTCAATCCAGACGTTTTTGACATCTCCCTGGGTAATCTGATTATGGAGGAACCAAGGTGGTTGGAGCTTGGTTTGGAGTTGTTTAAAGGAATCGAGTGGGCTCGGGATATTGATGCCTCTGTACCTGGAGATAAGATGGCAGTGGCAGACTATGGTAATAGAAGAGTGGTAATCTACAACACTAAGGGACACCAGAAGAAAACTATCAAACTAAAACGAGGTAAATTTCTTACAATGTCATTCAGTTAGAGATGTAATGTTGTTGCAAATCTCAGTTCAAACAGTAAAGAAAGTACTCTTGATTGGTTATCAGGTGACAGTCAAAGAGTATTCCATGAACATTAGTAGATATTCCACTGTTTGAAGTTATCAACTCCAGTCAGTCAGTCATTAAAATGATGTTTACATTCCAGACCATTTTTGTGATCAATACAAGGTTTTCATGTAGTCAAAGTGTATGTCATGAAACTGATTGATTATTCCTAGTCCACTGTACCTTGTAGACTAGGGCTGCATTCATCCACTGCATGATCACTGATTCCACTCCATCTGCTGTCATTCTGAATTTTGATATTCCTCTGATCAACACCACCAATAAAAGAAGTTTACAATACTAAATGAATAATCATCAATAATTAATGTAATTAGGTTAAAATCTAAAACTACTAGTTAAAATGAATGATTTCAATACCAGTTTTCTCTTGATAAGTAGTCACCATGCTAATATTGACAGATTGTTGTTGTTGTGCTACTGTATGTCATAGTTACACGTAGGAGCTGTGTGAATTTTAGCAAAGTGAAAAGGCTTTTACAACATAGGAACAAATGTAATAAATAATAACATGTTTTGTATTTTTGCAAAAAAACTAAATAAATAGGTTGTAAGTAATGTGCAAATGAAGGATCATTGCATTGAGTCCTATCCATTTGTTCATTTGTTTTCCAGACCCTTGGGCTGTTGCTGCTTTCCAGAATCAGTTAGTGGTTGTAGATGACACCAACTCTGTCAAGATGTACAACCAGAATGGCAGAAAGATGTTTGAATTCTACACAGTGCCTCACAATGAAGTGGACCAGACAGCAGTAAACCTCCGCAGTGTAGCAGTTATGAAGGATACAATCCTTGTAGGGGATGTGAAGAGGTCAGTTATAACTAAACACAGCTCTAGTGATGGGTCACTCATTGACACTGTTTCAGTGCAGACGCCACCTTGCTACTTGGCCATTGACAGCAAGGAGAGAGTTGTAGTCAGTGGTTGGAACCAACACCAAGTAGACATTGTTAATGATAATGGTGAGACACTAATCACCATCAAACCAACCATCGATGGTCAGCAAGTTGAATACTGCAGTGGTGTATGCTGTGACAGCTCAGCTATCTACATTGCAGTGGACAATGATGAGGCTAACGGTGGTCATATTCATCAGTATGACCCTGAGGGTAGATTTCTCAGCTGTATTGATCAGGGTCTGCTCTGGCCTTGTGGAATTTCATTAACATCAGATCGTCAGCAGCTGGCAGTGACAGACAATAATGCAGTGAAGATTTATAACAAGGTGTAATGTTATCTAATACTGATGATACAGGTCAGATACTGTCTCATGGATTGAACTGACCACCAAAACAAGGCAAATTACATAACAAAATAATGCAAACTGATATACATTTTTTCTCTCAAACATAAAAAAACAAAAACAAAAACAAAACAGTCAGTTTCAATTCTCAATTAATTCAGACATTGAGTTAATCAACTCCGTTTGTAATACCTGGTTGCAAATGTACTCTACATTTTGACATATTTTGGATTTTGCACTAAAGTTATGTCTTGACACAGAAAAATGCTTTTGAGTACTGCCTTAATTATTTTAATTGATTTTGTACAAACATTCCAGTGGGCAGGAATGAGTGTATACGGGAAATGATAGCAAGCAAAGTGTTAATTATTACACGTAGGGGTTGTTCACTTGTATTGCAGCCTTTTCCCATTTAATAAGAAATGCAACCTTTGAAGCTTAACACTGCATTAAATTTCAGTTTGCCTCTGAAATCATTACTCATAAATAACTGACTATTGTATATTTGCAATGTTTGCTTTGTTATTAAGATTACCTTTATTATTGGTAAAGTTGTAGGAAAGTCGCATTCTATCCAAAAGAATATGAATTGTTTATTTTATAACATGTAAATTTCTTTGTCAAATGTATTCGGAAGATGTGCCGTGATCATATCCATGCAATATTTAGGGAATAACAGTGTGTGGAGCCGGTCTTCACTATGGGTAATTTCCGGGTTGGTGGCTGACAGCTGTTACTGGACCCAGCCGAGGGTGAGGTCCATTAACAGCCACCAGCCACCAACCAAGGATTTGCCACACAGTGAAGACCAGCTTCCCTCACTGTTATTTTCATTAATAAATACTTTTAACAAAGAAAAACGATAATAATCATCGGAATTTGTGATTTTTCTCTCGCCATTATTTTTAGAATTGTTCCACTTATGTTCAAGGGTCATTAATAAGCTGTTCAACTTTTGCGTGGCACCTAGTCTCTTACACATAATTAACTATTTGTGAATATTTTGAACACCACCATAAAAAGAATTTCTTTGGTTGGTGCTTGGCTTTATGCTTTGCATTACCTTGGTTTCATGCGCATACCAGCTACCTTAAATGGATACATTGTCTGAGCAATTACGCATATGCGTGGTATGCGCATGTACTCGGCGCCATATGTCCTCATCAAAATAAGAAAAAAAATACGCACAAAGTAAACATTTCTGATAGTTTTCGCACACCATAAACCGTGCAAACAACTTTTACACAACAATGTGCTTGTTTAGAGGCCATTTATCCGCTAGTTTACAGAGCTGGTCTTTATATCACACGTTAATACACCCCCACATGACCAGCCTTCAACCTATCAGAATGCATAAATTTGCCAAGAATTTATTAATATGTGATAATGATTTTATTTCTATTAATATCATGGGGTGTGCATACATATAGACCAATCTGAACATTGAGCATGAATATTTGCAACTAAACAGACACTCTGAATCCTGAAAACAGCGCAGACAGTAGGTTTTTTCAGTGTGATACTACACTGAAACTGTACTGTCTGTTATAAAATGTGTTACTTCTGCAAGACTTTTATGAACGGAATTTCAGTATTCAGTAGCCAGCATCCCAGCAATTGCAATGAGGGTGCAGCACTTGCGTGTGCAGGCTAAAAAGGTTGGTCTATAAGCTTTTGAAAACAGAGGCAAAAGCGGGCATTTGATTTTTTGTAAAATACCAATTTTCCCCATCTTCCTTTTTCGACCTTTTTGATATGTTGTTCGAGAGGGTTTCAAGAGACTCTTTAAATCATTTCTGTTGCAATTTTGTCCATGTAAAAGCATTTGTTTTTCACAGACTGCCTTGACTAACATAAAAACTATTTTTGTTGGGAGTTTTTGGAGTATGGCCTGTGCTTAACATCATTCTTTTGCCCTTTCGAACTCATATGATATTTGCTAGGCAAAAATTGTGGCAATTAGCTTGCTGTGCTACACGGTAGTGTTCAACTTAAATCAAAAATTTGTGCTAAGCATCACTCTTTTGTCAAGTTTAATTCATCATTTTCAAATTATTTGACACTGCAAAAATGCGTCGTTTAGCATGGCCTTAGTTTGATCTGTATATAATCAAGATTGGCATTTCAGTGGTTTTATTGCTCATGACATGGAGCTTTTTTATAGTCAAAACTTGTGTTAAATCAGAGAGCTATAGCTCCATGGTTAAGTATTGCTACTCTGTTTCTATAGCAAAATATATTCCCAACTTTTGACATTGTCAATAAATCTGGAGCTGATTCATACTGTATTATTATTTCTGTCAAGTGAAAATTTATTCCACTATCCCTCTCCCTCTTTCAATTTGCCTTGTCTTGAAAGAACTCTCTTTGCTTTGAGGTATTTTCCAACGTACAAATGTACAAGCTCAAACAGCGCCCTCACTGAGGTCAAAGGAAGACCTATCAATGGCTGAGAGTTGTGCTTGGCCTTGTATTCTTACACAGTTCCATTGTTTGACTTCAACGATGGCTACCTATGCAAGGAGTCTCTAGGAATTACTGAAGTTACTGGATGGATCAGGAAGAAGTTCAAATCTCTTCTGAAGTGAAAAAAATTCCAATTGTATATTTGAAAGTGACTAGAATTTTAGTAAACACACATCACATGGTTTTTTTTCTTGTAACAAGTAAAAAAAAACACATTGGAAATAATGACTTTCAATAGACTTGACATGGAGACATATAACCAGCAAAGGAAAACTGAGAAAAACAAACATTATGGTTTCAAGCTTCAGCCTCAAAATGGAGATCGAACAGAAACACTACAGACAGACAACACAGTCGGCAGTAATGAGCATTGGACATGTGCATCATATCTAAAGGGTTACAGACAACCTCATTCCCATTAGTGTAGGATCTTGCCTTACTCATTTATAACCCCTGGAATTATGACATTGAAATATATTATTATGTTTGATATTTTGATTTGCTCTGTGGTTGATCCATTCTGTGTTAGAGACGTATGCAAAGCGGGCATTTAATTGAGGTATCAAGTCAAAAAGCAACTGGTCCCCTCTCATTCCTTGATCTTGTGGCATGTCTAACTGTTTGCAGTTCAGGGTGACCATGTAAAAACATGATTCTTGAAGTGGTTTTGTCAACATACTTGTATTTAGACATGCGCATGCTAAGCGCCCTACAAGCACTCATGCACAGAGTAGTCATTTTTGTAAGCTAATCAGTGTTGTGTTTCAGCTCCACTCTTCCAATGGTTAGTGATGAGAAGTATTAATTTAGCGCTGCCCATGATATTGAGGCTGGGATAATGGTTAATCTTATTTAGTTTGACCCTTCATTGATGTGTGATAAGCGCTGTATACTCTGTGCTTTCAGAGTCCTGTGGGGAGAAAAATGCACCTCAGACAGAAGATGGTTCTCATGAATGAGATTCTGAACATGGTGTAAGGACCATCATTGGTTAGAATTCTACTGGATTTCACTTTCACATCATCTTCCTCTTTCTCATCTTTGTTCTTTACAGAAGGAGAACTCAAGTCTAGTTCAGTGTCTTGAGGATGAGGAGTGTGGGAGTCTAAAGCTGAAGCAGATGATGTCACTGCTGGAGCATGAACTTGAGCAAAGAAATCAGGTATGAGATGAGAGCAACCATGTAGTGTGTCTTAGAGTCATGGAGTTTAGACAAACCCACTGCCAAATATCATTCTCCTACTGAGAGTAATGCTTACAAATAATCTTTAAGCATAAAAATATTGGGACAAAGTCTAAGTTCATTCAAGCAGAACTGTTGTGCCCATAAGATCTAAGATATGCGTGGTTGCAATTTGGTTAACACTCCAGAAGACTTGTGCATTCTGACTAAATTTCAATTGTTGAGAATAATCATTTGCTTTGGTTATAATGAACAAGGGCTAAAGAACATTAAGTCTGGTTGTTATTTTGTCCCTCAAGCTTGGTTTGATTTTGTGTCATACTTGAGGTTTAATAAAGCATAATGTAAAATAACGGATTGGTTTGAAGATAATACACAATGGCAAACTATCCATTCTTTCAGGTAAATATTTTGTGCTGTTTATCATTTCTGCATTTTCAATGGAAAAAGGTTCGCTAGAAAACAGCAATAATTATCCATCTGTTGGAGTAAAGCAATGATGATACAGAAATACATGGTGTGTGAAGAATGAATAGACTGTACAAGTCTGGCATGTATTTGAACAGTTTGGGGATCCTTTGGTTCTCTCATGTATAAAGGAAATAAAATCACACTTTGGTACGGGTCACAGTGTTTGAATATTGGCTGCCTTATGGAGACTGAAAACAAAAAGGTCTCCACAAGGGAGTTCTAAAGAGCAGCGGCGTAGCCATGGGGGGCCTGGGGGGTCACATTCACATTTCTGTCAGACATTTTGTTTTTCGAGACTATTAGACCCAAATATCTGCTTTAACACTGAAGAGTTTCTTTTGCACACTGTGCTGTGGGTTGTTTCCAAGTTGCCTGTAAATAATGCAGTATGGGACAAGGGTTCTGAAGCTGATCTATGATGCTTATGGCTGGAGACAAATCTGACTGACTAAAATAGGGTACCATTACAGGGCCCAATTTCTTAGCGCTGCTTAATGGTCAGCAATATTTCGTGCTAACTTTAGCAGAAAAATTTGCCTAAGCGTAAGCGTATTTCTCAGGTTAGCAAGAAAATTAGGCAGGCATCTTGCGCGTTCACCATGGATTTGCATTGTTACCTCATCAATTGCTTAATTGCTGTTGGGGATGTTGAAATCATAACTGCAGAGCAAGGACTGTACTCCCCACATGGTAGAAACAGACAGAGAGAGTGAGTCCATAAACATTAAGTAGTTGGGAATCAGGCTAGTCTAGTTGTGACTTGTCATATCAATCACATCCATGGACCCTGGTTTAAATCACACCTCAGACCAGTGCTTCATGTGTGAATAGTGTTTTCAGTCACTCCCATATTACATAGGCTTGAGGGTTTTCATTCCTCATCCAACACTGAGTAGATCTTCATAGCTACAGTGCTGTTATCTTTAAGGAGACCTAGTCAGATTTTGTAAAATATAAACCTGAGTTGCCTGAGAAGAACTTTTTACAAATGAATGAGTGTCATTGGCCTTTGCCTGCAACATGGAGCTGGAGACATGTACAGTCTGTTAACATCAGAGAATAGTTGTAAGACTTTACCATATGTCTGGTTTTTCAGACAAACCACTGGATTGAAAAATCATCGAAAAGTGTGCCTTGGGCATTACTTGAGATCGATACCTGCATCCTACAATTATTCTTCTTGATAACAAGTATTCAATTTTTTTTAGTGGAAAATGCACTCGGTAGAAATGTTTGCTTTTCAAGATTTTATTTTACCTAGAAGAAGAAGTTTAAGACACCTCAAATAGCTGTTGCTTCTTATAATTGCCACAGTATAGAAGCCATCTATGAACTAGTAAAAAACTTCTTGCATAAACACCACTTTTTATTTTCTTATAAAAGAATTTAAAGAGGGAAAGACTAGGGAGAACAGACCCAGCTCCTGTGACATCTGAGTCAATTCAGGGTCTATTCCCTGGACTTAACCCAAATGAAATTCAGTTGCATTTGTAATTCCAATGGCATCCCATCTACATTCCATGCTTGAATATTCAGTTTACTAACCCCATGGTTCTCACTTGAAGCTACCCCAAAGCAGGGAGTTTTCCCAGGGTTTGCTATAAACTTTAAGAGTTCAACCACATTTTTCATCAGCAAATCAATGAAGTATGAGACAAGACATAGTTTGAATTGTTTCCTCAACAGATGGAGATGATGGAAGAAGATTTAGCTGAGATAAGAGGCTGACATGATACCATGATGCAAGAAATAACATTAATAGATGAGAAACAGGTAAGAGGTCAATTCTTATAGAGCTGGTAAATCTCTGGTCTTTGAAGAATAAGTGCTGATTGACCGAGTGGTCTGATGCACTAGACTCAAGTTCTCATGATGTCAATATTCTGGATTACAAATCCTGGTCATGGCGTTTATTGTTCTTGAGTCTTCAAAGGCTTTGTTCAAAGCTAGCTCATTTAGCTAAACTACAATCTGTCTCTATTACTCTATTTTTTAACAACTATTATAACAGTCCATTACAATTCAAGGACATTAATTTCATTATTGCAAAATGAAACAGAAGTCATATATTGTTTTAAGGTTTTTGTTGTTTGTTATATATTTTACACATAATTTGGGATTGAACAAAGCAAAAGGGCTAAGGATTTGAAACAACGACCTCTCGTTAAATGTGCCGGTGCTCTAACCACTGAGCTATCTAGCCCTATGGCTAGACCTCCAGGTTTAACAATTCATTGCTCTACCCAATGAGATATCTAGCCATTTGGCTAGGCCTCCGGTTAAAAATACAGGTGCACTACCAACTGAGCTACCTAGCCCTGTGGCTAGACCTTCAGTTTAACCTGCCGGTGCCCTACCAACTGAGCTCTCTCTCTAGCCATATGGCTAGATATCTCAGTTTAGGACATTTATATATGTTTTTATGTGGGCTATCAATTCAATCTGACTCCACAGCTCTATTGCATAAAATTGCTTGTAAGCACAAAAAGTAGCTAAGCATGACAAAATGTATTTACCAGATTAAGGTTACCAGCCTAAACACCTTGTCTCATGTACCATTTGCGACTTGTATCCTGCTCAGTTCTTCTAAGCAGAAAACTATTAAGCATTATGTTCAACTTTGTTGGGCCCAACTCCATGCTGCTTTTTACTGTGGATTTCTGCACTTAAAGCCACACAAATCAGGCACTTCACAGGTTGCCATAAGCACAGAAGTCTGTTGTAAGCAGTGCAATGAAATTGCACCCTGGTCTAAAAAATCCAAACAGGACTTTGCAAATGTTGAGATATTTAATGAAACAGGCTCTTGCTAGTAGATAAGGGCTTTGGATGGCATGCTATTACCCTGGATGGGTATTTAGCCTTGTGTAGGTTCTATCGTGAGTAGCTGACCAGAGAAAGAGTTGCACCCTTCCCATTGAAGGAAATTACAAGCCAAAAATACCATGTAATTTATAATGATTTGCTAACTATTTGTGACACGATTTGTCAAGCAATATTTTCTGCTCATACAACCCTAGAGTTGGACCATAGTCTTAGTCCTGTCTTAAGTGTATATATTTAATTTGTATCAGTGAGACAAATCCAGTTTTGGATGTTGCTGTTAGTTTATACTGAGGTATCATGTTGTGTTGATCTGCAGGACAAGTTGGATGAGAACACCCTGTACAATGACATTGTAGAGTTTTGTAACAAGGATAACTCTGTCTACTTCATTGTGGGTCTGTTTTTGTTCCATGGACTCCCTCTCCAACTCGGTAAGACTTATTTCTTAGCCAGAAAACTTATATTTCTGAATATATTTGTTCTTATTATTTCCTGGCACACCCAGGATTATGTCTTTGGAAGGGGGGGGGGGGCGAAAAGAAATGTAATTGGAGGGGTCCAGGGGCAAAGCCCCAGTGGGGGTCCAATTGGCAAAAGTCCCGGGAAGCTCGGAGCTTTTGGCATTTTTGGGGATGAAAAGTCTAGTCTCTGTATGCCTAAAAACTGAGATCAATATTAATTTTTACTGGAAATATTTCTGTAACATCAACTTGCTCAAAGAAAATCTGACTCCCACAAATCAACCAGACTGAGTATGCGTATGTGTGTAACCTTGCCCAGATCCTACCGATAATCCTTTGTTGTGCAAAATTGATGTCATATAATAATAATCTTTACCACGAAAAAATTAAATTGAAAATTTAACCTGGGCATAAATTTGATTTTTGATTTGGAAAAGGTTGGAATTCAGGCCTTCTCAATCCATGCACAGTAAAGAGAAATATATAGAGCAATTTGGACAGGAAGCAATACATGATGACATGGGTTAGGATCTTATGGGTGCATTATCTGTTTTCATGCATATTTATTAAAAACATTGTGGTATAAAAAAACCCACTAATATTCAGTATCAATTCCATGAGCCCTTCATGTATTGAGGAATGAACTTGTTGCAGTTGCAAGTATTAGGTTTTTTTTCTGAACTCTGAAGCAGAATTCTTTTTTAACAAGTTTTTAAAATATTTTTTTACAAAACTTTTATTTAATGCTTTCCAATGTTCACAAGACGGCAGACTTACTGATTATGTCAAGAACGATTATAAAATATTTTAAAACCAATTAAGGCCTATAATTTGAAGTTCCTCTACGTGCCCAAAAAAATTGAATACTAAAAAAAACTACTATAATTAACCATTTTATTTTAATCAACAACCATAGATAAAATCGGAATTAAGTGACATGCAAGGTTTGGCAATACTGATTAACAGAACATAGCCACAGGGGTTGAATAACTTGCGATTCTTATTTATTATTACTTCGATCATCTCGGCACAGCATTAATTTCATGCTACTTCCCGAAAGTCTGTAAAGATACAAAACTGTAAACAAAATTTTTTATTTTCGTTTAAATTAAGACCAACCTGATAATGTTTATACAGACATCTTGACATAATTGACTTTGCTGCAACAGTGGGGTCCCCAACGCCCACAGTGACAATGACAGTACAATTGCTGATTTCATATTGTCTTGTTTGCCTTGTTTTTGGTTTTTCTGGTTTGAATCAAAGAAAAATCAAACGGTTGCATCAGGATGAAAAGTTTAAAGCTTTAAACTTTACTTCAAAGATATTGATAGCGTGCTAGTAACAGCAACATTATAAATGTAGTAGAATTGATTAAAAATGTGCAGCATGTACAAACACTTTTATTAACACAGTGTTGTTTCCTTCCGTGTCTCACATGAAACCTATCAGTAAAAGTTATGTCCAATCAAGAACCTTCCCAAACCACAGCCCTGACTATAATCTCTCATAGATGTTCATAAACATCAAATCCATCTTCTTAAATTTAAGATTAGGAACCAGCCAGAGCTCAAGTCGGAAACCATTACTCAGTGTCAGAAAGGGCTCTTCTTACAAAAAGTGCCATACATAAACAATTCTTACTCTAATTGTGTACACACACTTATTCAATACTTTTAAAATAACACTCAGTAATTCAGCAAAACCAGCAATTAGTTACTTTACAACCTCAATTTGTTCGTTGATAGTATGAACATGTCTTTCCAATGTGTATACATCTTACTTAGACTTTGCTACACAAGCTTTTTTGTAGAGGGAAAACTACATTATTCTCCTTGCCAAGTTTTCTAGAACATATCATATTAGGATGGGATCATTGTTTTTTTCTTGGAAGAATCAAAACATCTCGTTTTCAAGAAACATAACATAAATGGATGGTTAATCATTAGTTTTGAAGAGTCCATTCATTCTAATCCTCTCGTTATCAAGAAACATATCATAAAGGGAGGGTACATCATTGGTTATTGGAAGAGTACATTCATTCCGATCCTTTAGTTTACAAGAAACATATCATCAAATGATGGTATCTCTTTGGCTTTCCGAAGTTTGGTATATTACAAAATATCATTACAGGTAATTAGTTAGTAGAAATACTTGATCTTTAAAAATATTAATTGAACGGGTCTGGCCAGAGTCAAAGGAGTTAGTTCCGTGTCAGCCTCCGATACTCAATCTGTACCTTTTTTTACTATTAAAGAACATAATACATTTACCCTAAAAAACTTTACCATAACACAAATAGTTTTTAAGTTGCTGATTTAGCGATTAACCTATCTATAAACCACAGTTAGTAAGTTGACATTAAACAACTGCGCTTTTTTGACACATAATATAGTCAGAATGAGAAATGTCAATGTTGAGACTACTAGATGACGTTGCAACAGAGTGTATGGGTGAAAAAGAAGCTAAACAAATCGGCTGCCATTAATATTTTTCTAATCAATTGCAAACTAAAATACACACAATCCACCAGTAAATTTCGGGAAATAAAAATCGTTAAAAAATTTGTTTAGGGTTCAAATTTATATTCTTATTTAAATTAAACTAAAAATGCATAAACAAGGGAAATGGGTTTCTATAGTATTCTAACATTCTAACATTTTAACATTCTAGCAAGTTGGCCAAGGCCATGAATGGAATGTGAACAAACCAATACCAATTGTAAACGTGCTCGAAAATACCATATGCACCCATCAATAGCCTGGTCCCTATATATAGTATATTTAAAGCATTGCTCGTCGCATATGTTAACTACTACCTGGGGGAAGGTAGGAAATCTGCCTGGACCACTACTTTCGCTTAGTGGATCGAGGGGACATCTCATTATTAACTTCAGTGCCGTGGAGTTACAACACCGCTAAAGACCCCATCGATCGATGCAAAAGACCGACCGAGGTGTTGGTCGGATTACTTGCCTCTTTGGCGTTCCATAAAAGCTAAGGCTTGCTTTGTGCAGGAGTCATGGGGGAATTCCCTAAGTCCAGCTGCCGACTACTGTGGAACTAAATGACGTACAGGTAAACAACCTTTCCCTGGCCACTCAAACTTTAAATTATGTTTCTCAAGCGTATTCTCTTAGAGGTCAAGGAAATGGGGTTACAGCTAAATTCATGCGCTGAGTAATTTATACAAATCTGATTGATCAGATAGTTTCATCAGACTGGTAGGTTTAGGCACTAGAGGGGTATTGAACGATTCCTAAAAGTTGATGTTCGTATAGCGAGCGTGACAATAGGGACTGTAAGCGTATTTTTTTCCCAGGATGAACGTGGGCAATTAACATAAATGGGCGTAGTTCACTTTACATTTCCCCTTGCACATGCGTACTTGGACGTAATAGTTGTGGGTTGAAATACCATTTGGTGCTCGATATTGGGCATGGTGGCACCCCCACCCACATTGTGTCTTAATTGTGTGCTTGGAATCTCAGGAATTCTGAGAGGATTTTAGGGGGGTACTTTTGTACAAGAGGAAAATAGTGTGTCAAAGCATTGAGAAGTACACTAGTTTATTGCTCCATGGTTAAAGTATGGGAATGTTGGGGGGGGGGTCCTCTGCCCAATATCGGGCATGGTATATGAAATGACACTCGCGTGTATTGGTATGTGCCATGTGAAAGTACATTGTGTACTGTACATTGTTTAAAAAAATGCGTTGCGGCTTGCTGAGTCTTGATTGCCCGATAAAATATTTTGGGATAGGGTTGGGAAGGGGAGGGAGGGCAAGTAAGAAAATAGACCGACGGTCATAATGAAAGAAGAAACCCTTTAAATGAAATTAGAAATGGTCCTAAATGTTTGTGATGAAAGTACACTGCAGTACAAATACCAGAAGGGTCTTTATTATGGAAGCCGGTAAGGGGCCTCTATTCGTGGTTTACGCGTTTCGACCGTAAACTCCGGTAGAAAGAACCCCAAATCGCGGCTCCTGAATACCTGAATACCTGAATCACCGAGTAACTTTTAGTTTTGTATTTTATTACTATAATATTTGTTTTTAATTTACGTTGTATATTGAATTTAAACAATATCATCGACGACAAAGAGAGGCACACTCGCAAACTAATTAATCAACGGGGAAAGTATTATGATAACTATTTTAATCGCGGCAAATTTAAAATAAATGTGATTGTATCCATCGGAAAAAATAGAGACGTACACTACGTCAAGCAATGTATCCGACAAGTAGTTTAAACCCACAAGAATTAATATCTAAAACTGTTTTTAAAATGTCTTAAGTTGCTCTTCTCTAGAGCCTTCATCGTGACAGGTTTCCATCACCAAGTCGAGGCTTACAATGAGTCCGTGCAGAGAGACAAAAAAAGCATCGGAAACTAAATCCAATGTTATTTGAAGCTAATACCAGCCAAATAACTTACATATAAAACCACTGAAATAATCATTCTTACTTCGACCAATATTTAAAGCAACAATACGAGTGTCGTACTGTCGTTACTAATACTGAACTTCAAGTCTATTTGGTGGAGAAATTTGCTAACTTACATTTACCTGTGTTATTGTTTTGAGCTCGATTTATTCAATTATAATGGGGGGTCGAGTCGGCTGGGTGAAATCAAACCATACCTTCACCCACAGCCAGTATCCGAAATTCATTAGGTTGATTCTCGGGCAGAAAATCAAATAATTATGTTGTTGTCTCTTCTAAAAATTCCGTACTTTTATCGTGACCGTTAAACATACAGAGCGCCCTCTCCGGGCTTAGTTTTAGCCGGAATTAGCCGTTGTTACAGTGTACAAGACGTTGATGGAGTCCCATAAGTTTTTATGTGATTTGCATTTTCTTTGAACGTAAAAAATATACATCTACGTGTTCTTGCCATCAAGCTCATGTTAACCAAGGCCTATACACAGATCCGGCTCTTTACAGTGTAAAATGTTTTTGTTTCTGAGGGTCACCCCCCCCCCCCCACCCTTCGCCCCTCGATAAATGAATTCAACTCTACGAATCTTCTTTCTTTATTGGCGGAAAAATCCCTGCTCTTAGAAAGTGCGTCTTCGTAATAAAATTCTTGAAAGGATTCTACATTTGGAGCGCTTTTCCAAGAGCTAGTAAGTCATTTTGTTTAATTTTTTTTCTGTTTCTCTTTTGAAATCATGCTTTTCCAAACTGAGATTGAGAGGAGAACTGCTTAACTCAGTTCAGTGATATGCATTTTCCATGTGCTGTTGGAGACGGAGAACAGCTGCCTAACTCAGTTCAGTGATAGGCAGAACTAGCAGGGCAAAGGCAAATTTATGGGGGGGGGGGGTGATAGGTAGCGAGCCATTCATTTGTGCATTTCTTCGCTCTCTTATTTAGAGGATGGGGGGGGGGGGCTGTTGGCGGCTGCCGACACCGGTCACGACACTGGAAACGAGTAGCTATTGTTGTATTAATTGTTTTATAATAAATATAGGCCTATTACAGTTCATTCTGTTAGGATTTACACATCTGTTATTTTATATGCTTCCTTGACCCTACGAGTACCTTGTAATGTCAGCTATCCCTCAAGACTATTCATTACTTCTTGCACGATTCTCCTTCTTTTTATAATACAGCCCTCAACAAATGTCTGTACAGGGGGGGTGAACGTCGCCCCCCCCCCGACCTTTTCGAAATGGTAACATGTTTCAATAAATTAAACTGGTGGTAAACACAGTTAAGGAAATAGTTTTAATAATCAATAAAACGTTATTTGCCTAAAAATAGTTAGTGGCCTGACGTTCAGTCGGTACAAATACACAGGCGCAGAGTTCAGCCTGAAAACCCGTACATAATAATATCGTATAACAGCCGTCTGCAAACTTTCTTGTGCTTGCCACGTGCGTGTGCTGTCAAATGTTTTTCATACGGCTGTTTGCTGCCTTTGCAAAAATATACCAAACAAACTGGTACTCCGTGCGCATAAACGCTGGTCCCGGACAACAGTTGGTTAGTTTTGTACACATCCTAATGCAGCATAACACGGTGTGCATGGCAGCCGAGTGACGGTAAGAATTGATCTCTTTTTACCATTTTTTAGGACAAAATGATTTTTCTGGACACACGCCAAGCCAAATAAGAGTAAAAAGAACACGTAGAGCCTAATTTAGGCGAACTCTGGTGTCTAAAAAGAACGGTAGGTGCATAAACGTGAAGGGCAAAAAGTTTCGAATAGGATTTTGTACAATTAATGACCTATGACTTGTGAGGTTCGTGGAGACGATAGCGGAATGAACCTCGTACTAAACTAGCTAGTATGTAGCCCAGGTTGGACTCCTCCGTTGCATACAACGTGACGGAGTCCAGGGTATAAAGCTCTCGTACCAATGCAAACAATTTTATACCAACATTTATTTTAATGGAAACATTTCCGTACAGTGTATCTAATTTACCTAAATGAGATATTCCTTTGGGTTAAAATAAGGGGAAAAGTGGTGGCAGGATGCGCAACGCTGGTTCACAATAACCAACAGTTTACGTATAAAAGATAAGCCATTGATTATTGTGGACCAAGTGTTGCGCACAGAATACTATTGAATACCCTCTTAAGGCATGTCGTGGACCAGCGTTGCATGTAGCATACCAGTGATACAAGCGATGGCGGCCATTTTTGTTATCGGAAGGTGACGATTCCGAATAACGATGGGAATTTATCATTTTTTGCACCTTTTTTTTGCGGAGTGGATTTTCTGGACCCACCCCGAGCTCACTGTGAAAACAATGAATACATAGAGCCTAATTTTGGCGAGCTCCGTTTTGAAAAGATAAGTCCAGGTGCATAAACGTGAAGGGGAAAAAGTTTTGAATAGGATTTTGTACATGATGACCTATGAGGGTCGGGGAGACGATAGTGAACGAACCGAATAGTTCTAGGAGTAGGTTCGTGGATGATAGCGCCCTCTCGCGCGCTTGCGTGTGAGTATTCATAAACGGAGTCAGTACAGGAAGTAACACTAACAGATGAGACGTCAATTTCCATTTTATTTTCACAAATAATGTCATCCAAGGATAAAATCAACAATTCTGGACCCATCAGGCTGATAGTTAAGGACACCAGGAATATGTGAGTAAAGCTTCAGCTTCACCAATAAGGTAAAAATATGAAAAAAAATGTTGGTATAAAATTGTTTGCATGCTAGAGAAGTTTTATACCCAGGACGTCAGTGCAGTGGCACTGACGTCCTACCAGGGCTAGCTAGTATGTAGGACTAGGACTCGAGTAAGGCGCGTGTTCCAAATATAAATGGTATGGGATTTGTCTCGAGGACCAATGGTTGATGTTTGGTGAAATGCCATGATTTTAGCTTTTAGTTTTCTTTTTCAAGGATTGTCGGTTCTAAAATCTCCGAACTTCATAATTTTGTGATCGATTTAAATATAGACATTAAGCCATTTGATTTAATTATTGGTTTTCAACATACTGCCTGTATGGAAATAGATGTTCCGTTTGTATCCAATAATGTTTGTGCCCTTTTTAAGCCAAACAGACACAAATATCTCTGACCTAATAATTCATAGTGTGCAAGGCATTACATGTACTGTAAACGCCAGGCAATGCACATTAAAAAAAAAATTGCAAACTTCATGTACTTGTGTTACCCGTGAATATGTTTGGATTGATTAGCATGCATTTTCAGAGTTGCGCACTACACTTTATGCTCGATGGACATACAAATTTCTGGCCCGAATCTTAAGTTGTTTCATGTTCTTGTACGAAACGCACCAGGGTGGGATACCAAGTTTGTACCCCAACCAATCAATTGATGGCAATACGGATGTGCAATAGTGATCACGATGAGTACATCTCCATTGCTCGTATTGAGGACATTATTGGCGGTGGCACTGGGGTTGATTGCGGCAACAAGTTCTGATCTCAGGTTACATTTGGAATTTTTTTATGGTTTCAAGTAACATGTGTAACAACATTTTGCAAGCACTTTGGAATTAACCAACTGGAAAAGCAAAAGGTTTGAGCGTTTAAATTTTTTAACTCATTATACATGTTGTACTTAGAGCTCTATAATAATAATAACGGACATTTATATTGCGCAATCATGTACCTATGAATATGCTCTACTGCGCATTACACAAAATACAACAACAAAAAATGTAGAGAAAAACAATAGAAATAGCTCAACGGTACTAGAAGGAATTAATCGTAAACAATTGGGTTTTTAACTTGGATTTAAATACTTTAAGTGAAGATGATTGTCTAATACAAGGAGAGAGATTATTCCATAGTTTAGGAGCAGCGTACATGTACACAAATGCCCGATCACCTACATGTAGGGTAGCCTTAGATGTTCTTGAAGGGTAAGTTAACAGTGTATGGTCTTGTGAACTCCTAAGACGGTATGATGTTTGAGAGATTGATTTCATGGTTACGAGCTCCCGAATGTACATTAGTGCTAAACCATGAATGGCTTTATAAGTTATTAAAAGAACTTTAAATGCTATTCTTTGTTGAACTGGTAACCGGTGTAACTCGAGTAACAATGGACTACATCGAGAGTATCTACATGTAGAGGAATTACAGAACAGTCTAGCACATGCATTCTGAACCCTTCACAATTTGTTAATCTGAGTGTCAGGCAGACCAAAAAGTAAGCTGTTACAGTAATCTAACCTGCTTGTCACAAAAGCGTGAATAATTTTTCTGTACAGTCACGAGTTAAGTATTTACGGATATGCCGGATATTAAAAAGATAATAAAATGGATTCTTACAAACTTCAGCAATATGCTTATCAAATGTCAAGTGTGTATCAAACCGAACCCCCAGGTTCCTTACTGAGATGGAGAGTGATTACCTGACATAACAACCTTGATGCTCTCAATTTGCAGCAAAAGATTATTCTATAACAACCAAGTATAGACATGCATAATAAGTGCATTCCTCTAACGCCACCACAGAATTGTTTTCATTATTTTGAGTGGGTACATACATGTATAATCCCAATACAAGGGAAAATAATCCGATTATAGCCGCTTTGTTCTGACTCCTCGCACTCCAGAGGACCAGATAAGCTACATGTAAGGGCATTGAAGCGTTACGCAAACGATCCTCCCAACTGTTTGGCGAATGCTGTTGAACCCTTTTTTGCCTCAAAGCGTTTTGCAACCATCGAAAGTTAGGCAAAAGATGCTGATGTTTTGGCAAAAGGTGTCGATGTTTGAATAGCCTTAAATCAAAGCTGTGTATATACAGAATATGCAGGCATGTGGCACCTTTTGCAGCAATTCTTTACTCGGCTCATAAATGTGTACAAATTGGAGCCTAGCTAAGCTTTCTTTTGAATACGTAAATGTCAATGGCCAATCATAGGCTGCAGAATGTTGGTTTTAAACTGGGACTTTGGACTATATTGTACTGCACAATATACATGTGCTGTGTATGCATGGGCGAATGGCAGGCTACCCGACGTTGTGTGGTGCGTGTGGATACTCAGAACCATGTGGTTATGTGCATGTTTTAACATTTGTATAATGAAATGAACGATCGCAATTGCAGATTGCATGTCAAACTATTTTACGAAAAATTTATCTCTCTTTGTGATTTTTACCACCAAACCCCTTATTTATTGTGGAATGGTTTTACTAGTTAAGGACGGGATTTGACTCGCCCACCGCTGTTTTCACTTGTATTTGGCAACCGGGCGACCACTAATTTCGAACCCTATTTTTGTATAGACCTACCTGAGTGATATACAGTGGTACCCTTATCAATTTTTCCAAAACGCTTGACTCCCTCCACTTCGTGGCCCTATGCTTTAGTACCTTCAGGAGGTGAAAGAATGTTTTGAACAGAAACCCACGTTTTTGTACCAGGGTTTTTTCACCTGAGTTGTCACTTACATCATAGCTCATTTGTAGAGAGCACATTAACACCAAGTTGTGTACGCTTGTTTTGTTGTAATTTTATGAAAAATATCGCTGGCTATCGCTGTTGGGGTCATAATGTTTACTGACGTGAATAGTCTACTGTCAAGGCTGTATTTGTTGCTCACAACGCCACCACTGCGGAACACTAATCAGCAGCAAGCAACTCAGAGTAAACAGGCATGCAACTCTTCCGCATTTCGCAGATTTCCGTATAAAAAAAAAATGATCAGCGCTAAAAAAAAATCCACGGTGAATCTGCGGTTTTACTAGTCAACAACCAAAAATAATCACGCGATCTCAAATGCACAATGCAAACAAATTGTCTGGCCTCTGCCACTGCACGCGATCCATTCGAATCCTACCACACATACGGTCAATCTAAAGCCCACAGCAAGCATACGTTTACACACTGCGTGCGGTCATTAATAGCCGTTGTGTACGGTCGAAAAATCTCGAACAGTGGAACGCACCCCGTGGCAGGCGAGTTGTGTGCTAAACCAAGTTATTATACAGCCTTGAAATGAGTCTAAGGTCGTGTCTTCATCTGGTCCAGCTGTTTTGCAATACGATACACGTCTTCAGTCCTTCTGATTTGAGGCGTGCGATCGCACCCGCACACCATCGCACGCCTAAAAGCTTCCTTTAGGCGTGTGAAAAATCACACGCCTGATCCCTCTATAACGCACACCTTGGCATACATTTCCAGCGTAATCATACTTCATAATTTGTAAAATAAAATAACGTCGTAAAATTAATTTTTTGTAATTTTCAAAATCCTTCAAGATTCTGGCGATAAAGTCCCTAGTCTTGATATTAACTAGCCGTGATCTTTCATTCCAGTAAACGAACATAAAAACACACATGCACATTGTTAGTCTGGCTCTCTCCTCCGTGTTCCTACTACAATACGTAGGCAAGTAGGGAAACACACAACTCTATTTTCCAGGGGTTAGAAGACGTGCGGTGGAGTCTAATCGCGACCTCCTTCTGGTAATATATTATACAAAATTGTAACCTCCTACATGTCGTATTCATAAACACATCGCTCTCGCCGCACAATTTTCCCCACTGCGAATTGTCGACCGATCGTTCGACCAATCGTTCAATCGTAAATGTATTGCAAAAGAAGTTTTAAACAAGCGATCCTTTATTCACGAATCCATGGAAATGGTTGTTGATGAACCAAAATTATCATGGAGGTAAAATAGACCTCCAGGGTATTATTAAGGGCAGAAATTAGGGGATAAGATTGTTCAAAAACGCAAGTTTTTGAACTTCAGTTTCCGTTTTTTTTTATTTTATTTTTTTTCCAAATTTTCTTTTTAGCTTCGACAATTGTATGCACCTTTGAGTGTTAAGATAAATAAGTATCGATCATGGGAGATTTTGATGATAAAGTGTCCAGTGTACATCTAATTCTACAAGATCTCTTCCCCTGTTGTTTTAAGTACATCACTACCCGCTGTTTAGTTTTAAAAAAAACTGACTTTAAAGTGACCAACCTGTACCACAAAAATCACACGCCTAGAAGAATCCAGGTGTGCCTTTTTCACACGCCTGGGATTTTCAAATCAGAAGGACTGAAGACCGTCTTGTACATGTATGTGTGTGTGTGTGTGTTAGTTACCAAACGTATCACTGTGCGAGTTCTAGATTGCATATTTACGTTACAAAGCAATCAGAATGACATCCAAAACAAATGATAGACCGGGACCGAGTGGTTCCTGGCCAAATAAAAGCCATAGATAAAGGAGTCAAAAATACATGGAAGTGGAGCTGGTTGGAAATAGAAGATGTGGACGGTATACTGCTCCTTGAAACTGTCCGGAAACTAGACAAACCCGGAAAGGCGTATTGTGTGGTATTGTGCCTTCGAAAATGTTCCTCTTTTTTTTTCATCGGGCAGTTGCATGCCTGAGTAAAACAGGGTGCTACAGTGACATGACAAAACCTAGGTAATATAGACAGTTGATTCAGTGCTCGTGCGCACATGTGCATCAGTAAAATGTTTAATCAGCGATTGCCAGCTCTGATGGGTTTTTTTCTTTCAAAATTAAACCATAACCAGGATTTTTTTTTCTGGGGGGGGGGGGAGCAGTGAATTAAAAAAAATGTTGACCAACGGGTCATTCTGTGCCAACTCACCTAAAATCCTGAAAAGTTCGGCATGCTTCCTCTCAGATTTTGCTAGTATTTTTTTTTAACAATCCCATATGGGTGCTTGAACATACGCAACATTTTTTGAATCCTACTCTTCAACATTTTTTAGATATGACCACCTAAAAAATTAAGCCCCGCCCCTTCAAATTGACTTTTTGTGTCTTCAGCATTTTTAGAGGTCTGTATCTACAAATGGAGATAAGATATATCTCTACAAATTAATTTGAAGGGTATCTGGTATCCCATCAACTAAATTATACGGTCAAAAGTAGCACAGGTCATTTGAATATTAAGGTGTACATGTAGGTCTTTAAAAACGGTCATTTTAACCTGCGTAATGACTTTTCGTAATTTTTGAGACCCCCTAGTGCCTAAGTGAAATGGCCGATTGCTTTTATATTACATTTGATTATAACCTAGGTGCATATGTGTGACCTGATAAAGATAGACCAATCACGTCTATGATGGGTACTTGGCAGGGGTTTGAATATGGGTCCACCAGCAAAAATGAAAAAAAAAAAAATCTTTCAAGTGGTTATTTGACAACGTGGGACATTACTGACAGATTTACACATTTTTCCCAATAACACGTTGTATCCAGTCTACTTGTGTGAGAATTTTTTTTTTTTTTTACATCTTCACGTACAAAAAAACTAGTGAATATGCCTAGATTAAGGTATTTGCTGTGAATGCAATTTATTGACAGGACTTGTTTACAAAAGAGCCACAGAGCCTGGACTTCTGCAGGCATGGTTTGTACACTATGGAAGCAAAGTGCTGCCACTTGAATAAAAAAATAGTGAGGACACAAAACCATTCCTCTCTGTCAGTCTTTTTTAAAGGATTATGAGGCGCTCAGTAAAATATTCATCTTGTTATGTTATCAGATGAACCTTATCAAACTTATTCCCTAAATATTTAGGATATTATAATGCACTTTTTATTCCATTACAGTTAAGGCAAACAGACAAAGGCTGCGCTTGTGAACCAGCAGATAGTGAGCAGATAACAGCTTCACATTTCTTGGTGATGGAGTTCAAGGTGTTTGTTGTGCACAGGGTAGATTGCTCAGTGATTCCTGCCAGAGACATTACTTTAAAAGGTGAGAATTCATTATGTATTGGTCATTGCAAAGGTAAGAAGTAAAAATGACTCTGCCCACAGGAAGAGAAGAAGGGGGAGGGGTGATGCACATGGCACAAGGGTAAAAATTGACTTGCAGTAATGTGTGTGTACTCAAACTGTGAACATTGTTCATACAAAAAGACTTGTATTCCATAAAGTGCATGGGAAACCTTGGCAACTATTATTTCAATCTATGCATAAATGTTGACAATTTAACCACTTAACGTCAGATAATGTGTATACAAGCCAAGTATATCTGGACTGACTTACTGTGGACGGTTTATTTGGACCGGAACAACTTCAGCAGAGTGCCCTTATTTTTTGCTGGCAGCCTGACAGCTGATGGTAAATCCACCCAGAGTTTCGATTGTACAGTGTGCACAGGCATGCACCTACTGTACCGTGCCGCACTTTGTTTCCCTCAAAAACAAAGAGGAACACCTTGTGCTGGAAAACATGCCTCGTAATATCCGTTTTCTGGGGGGGGGGGGGCGTGTAACCCTTGATTCCAGACTTCTGTGCTGTTGTTGTACAAATGTGGCATACAAGAATGGACAGGCTGTCACCATTGTTTATCACTGTATTTGGTTTAATGAGAGGTAAGTCCAAGCATTCCCAGATTCCAGCAAACCATGGCTGAGGTTCTGTGAATCACGGTGAGTGCCTACTCAACTTTTCTTGCAAGACAACATCAAATCCCGGTGCTAATTAAAAGAACCTTTCTTGTTTTTACTTTGTCAAGTCAGGGCTTCATTTTGGCAACATTATTTCCAAAGGAGAATGATTACTGAAGAAGCTCAACAAATTTCCACAGAAATTGATGTGAAGTGGTTTAACACAATTGATGCCACTGTGAGCCATTTTTCAAGACGTTCCCAGTGTAAAAATACAAATATCTGGACATTGCCTTCAAAGCATTTGTTCATGAAAAGATTGGAGATGGGGTTTTCCTCACTATTTTTAGTTATATTTTACAGTTTCTCCAAAGCATAATCATTGGCGAGCCTTGAGATGTTACACAACAGTTATTAGAATTGTAGTTTATTTATTTATTTTTATTTATTTATTTAGTTATTTAGTTATTTTTATTTATTTTATTTTATATTTTGGGGGCAAAGTTATAGAAGTAAAATCCCCATTCTGGTTGCTGCACCATCTGCTAATGATATAAGATTTCAGTTATTGTGGGGAGAGTCTTCTTGAAACAGTTATACTCAAGGCAAGCAGACAATCTGTTTTAAATTTACTGAAAGGGGAAATTGTGTACAAATGCTTGAATCATCTATTGTTGCATTTATACAATCTCCTAGTCAGTCTCAGACTCCCAGGGCAGATGCTGAAGACTCTACCAGTGAAGGTCCAAAGACGCTACGAGGAGAGTTGGAGATGGACAAGAAACAGGAAGCTCACAATGACAGGTAAGGAATAGTCTGGATGTGCTGTGGACATTTATTGTAAATTAACATCTCTTGTTACAGATTTACAGGTCTCCCTGTACATGTATGTCGCTAAAAACTGTTTCTATTTAGCTGCTCCGACGTGTTAATCAGAACAGCTATCTTTGATTTATTATTTTTTAAAAATTACTTTTGTTATCAATTATTATCATTCTGTTTCCACCAAAAATTCAATGACTTAACACATGAACTTTTTGAAAACATACTGTTACTTTACCATTATAAGAAACACAAAAATTGTATACCACATGAATGCTCATGTCCTGACTTAGTTTGCAAATGACATTGGATTAAAATTCCTAGTTAACTATGCATATGACAGCGCTGTGAATATTTAATTAGTCAATCTTGTGTCCATCATATCTCAAGAAGTAAATATCCGTTTTTCAAAATTATTTCAGTTATCAGGTTATAGACCCATTGTTTATTTTAGTTGACAATTTTTGCATATTTTTTTAACGTCATGTCATCATGACACCAATGGCATGCTTTCATTCTGTGTACAATACACATAGTGGCTTAAACGAAATGCTTCATAGACTACATCCAGTTACCATCGCGTTTGTGGTTGATCTACTGTGTGGACCTTAATGAGATTAGGACTTTCTTGAGTCTAGAAAAAACCATGAAATGTGTAGCTTGTTTATTTAATTCCTAACCAATAGAAGACCAAATACTTTGTGCACAGCCCAATTGATTTGTGCATGAGCAACACATGTAATTCATACTTACGTTTAGGGTTTTTCGTGAAAATGTATTAGATGGGAATAAGTTATAAACAAGCATGTACCCGGTACCTTATGAAATTTTTTAGTGTGAAAAACACAAGTTTTTTACTGTGACATCATCGGGTGTCAAATTGAGTAACTCATAGCTTATTTCTTAAACAAATTTTATCTTCTGAACCACATGTCATAAAGTCGTAATGTTTTAATGTTTTGTTGTTTTGTTGCAAATGTTACACGCAACATTCAGAAATGACCTCACTTTGACCTTTACTTCCGGTCCTAACAGGGAGCTCAAAACTATCAAAAATCTTATCTTCTGAATCCCATGTCATAAAGTCAAAATGTTTGTGTTGTTTTGTAGCTTACAAATATTACAACTTTTTAATTAAAAAGATGACCCCACTTTGACCTTTACACTGTACTTCCAGTCCAAACAATAAGCTCAAAACCTTTAAAAAAAAACCTATTTCCTGAACCACATGTCAATAAGTTGTAATGTTTGTGTTGTATTGTTGCTTGCCTTAAAACACTTGTGGGTCATTCCATGTCAATTCAACACGCTTTTGGACCTGACCGTCATAGATTGAAATGTAATTTGGTGTGCTGATTGGACTCCCTCAGAAACCCCCAGAACACAAATTTTATGTAATTCGGGTCATTGTTTATTAGATATGGGTGAAATACGTTCATCTTAGCTTTGACCTTGTTGTGGTCTAGCATAATGTTTACTGATGTCTTTACTCATGCTGATAGATTATAACTGAATTGTATGCAGCCACAGCCAGAACACCAGCTGGTGTGACTGTAAGACCATTGGGATATTTACAATATTTGATGATACATCCAATGTATTCGCCATCAGGGCTGTAATGGTGGATATCACCTGGTCCTCCCCATACAGCAACATACATGTAGATGCTCCCATCCTTGTCACAACACACACCACTAGGCCTCCCAGACTGATTGGTATCTACTGAGAAAACCACTTCACCATTGTAGTCTACTGATACTAACTTGCTGTCATTCCGGTTGGTGTAGATGAGTCGCTGTTTGTAGGTAGTCAAGTTGTCAGCAATTCCTGGAGCACGCAGTGTTCTGATGAGGGATCCATCTGGTTTGTGTAGAGAGATCTCTGCCTTGTGTTTATTACCCACTGCTATCAGATTGTTGTCATCCACTGTAATACATGATGGTGTACTGCCTAGATTGAACAGTTGGATGGGCTGATAGTTCCTGTTGAAAATCTTGACTGTTCCATTATCTAGAACAATGAGCTCATCATTCTTGTTCACAGTCACTCTGCTTGGTCCAGTAAGACCTTTGATTGGTAGTTTTTGTGGGATGACAGTGGATTGAGTATTGCCCTTTGCCATGTCTGCTGATATTGTAATCACACTTACACTGTTCCCATGTGACACAACAATATCACTATTGGAGTATGCACACACATCATATGCAGCAGAAGTAGTCTTCATGTTTGTTTTCTGTGTCCATTTATCTTTCAGCACCACTCTCCCTAGTGATTTCTGGCCTTCTTTAAAGTCCATATAAGTCAACCCATCAGGTACTTTTATTGATTTCATCTCTCTGTATTCTTTGAGGTCTTGTAAGAGTTGTTCTATGTGATGTACAATATTGATCTGTTGTTCCATGAGTTGAATAACCTCATCTTGCTTGAGCTCTGCTTTGTTCATCTCTTTGTTGTTTGTAGCTCTTGCAGTTTCCATTGTCTGGACCCTGTCTTTATAAATCTGTTCAGCCTCTTGTGTCAGTTTCTGCTGCTCCTCTCTGATCCTGGCAACCTCCTTGGCAATCTCATCATCAGCTTTCTTGGAGATCTTCTCTTTAGTGGCAGCAAACTTAGAGTCTAATTTCTTACGGGACATATCTATTTCTTGAATGGCAACAGTGAATGTTTGAATGTTCTTTCTTACTTCTGCTAGAAGTTCAGTGGCATGTTGTTTACTTTTGTCTGAAGCTTCATTCAGTTCTATGGCAGGGTGCATTCTGTGGTCTTTTGCAACGCAAGTTATACATATCAGTTTCTTGCATGTTTCACAATACAGGACAAGATCCTTGCCCGTATGCTTACTACACTTGGAAACAAACTCCTGACTGGGTACTTGTTTTACTTGCTGCTGTTTCAGTTGGTTTTCCTGTTTTTCAATAGCTTCTATCAGAGAAAAGGCTGTAAAGTTTGTTTTCAGACCATCGATGCCATTTTTCTTCAACATAGTTTCTTGTCTACACACTGGACATAAAAGTCTTGTAGGACTTGGACTATTCTGTCTGAGTTGTTGAAGGCATTCAAGACAAAATGAATGAGAACACTCCAGTAGTTTGGGTTGCTTGAAGCGTTCACTGCAAATTGGACATTCAAGATGATCCTGACTAATCTCTGCTAGCACTGACTGAGTTGTTATATTGGATGCCATTCTGATTGGAAGTACTTGCTGAAATGTTGAGCTGTGAATTAAAAGAGAGAACTGACCCAATTAGATCAATGTCTTATACCAGTAGCCTTTCTCATCAATGTAAGACTTGATTTCATGGTCATTATAAACTATTATTAACATCTCTGCTAATGACCAGTAGTGTATTGAGGCGGGCACTGGGACTCCCCTCCTGCTTCCCATTTAGAGTCTTGACAATCTATATTTTAAAATTCCAGAGGCAAATGTTACATTTGATTAGCTTTAATGTGATAATTTAAATGTGTTTAAAACTAAACTTCCATTGACACGCAGACAAGGCATTTGTTTTTGCCTTCCTGTCAGATTGTCATACAAAAAGTAGTAAATGGTATAACAAGAGCGCTTTTTGTTTCAAAGAAATGCAAACAAGATTTGTAGGTTTTTTGCCTGTAATCCCCCCCCCAAAAAAAAAAATTAAAAATTTGCACCCTCTTATATCCCCTTACAATTTTAACCTAGTTTTGGAGCTGCTATTGATAGTACTGAACAATTCCATTTTCAAGTTATTTTGAAGCTGGAGAGGGTGAAATAAAGTTAGGGTCATCATATGGTTTGTGTCAACAAATCACAGACTATAGGTAAATTTATAAAGAAATATACAATAGTCACAGGTGAAAGTTTCTACAGAATAAAAAAATGAGTATCTACTTGCTGAGAAAACAGAATAAAAACTGTTAGGATATTTTTACAAGAATGTCAAATTCATCCATGTTTAGCGAGGTGACAGCGGGTACAACCCCATCTCTGGGGCAGCAATCGTGAATGGACACCAACACTCTGAAATCTGGAAAAAGTGTTTTTTAGATGCAATTAAGGATTTTTAATCAACGATCGTTTCAGACAAACTAATTTCTAGGATGCTTACTATTACCAGCTTTAAAAAAGTCAGATTTCAAAAAGAAATTGCAAACTTGTTTTTTGGGGTCATTTCCAAAGTATGACCCCACCTTTAATGAATGTCCCTTGTGTTTGTGTTTGAACTCCTCCAATACAAAGTCATGCTTGGCCTGTAATATGATGTGTTTAAAATCTGAACAGTTCAGAAAATGCCCTTGTATAAATAATATATGTTTGAAGAGCTCATTTAAACCCATTTTCCACTGACACTTTTGGTTTTACTACTACCTTTTGGTATTTTTATCTGTTAATGCTTTTGTATGTTTATTTTTTTTCTTTTTCTGTCATTCTTCATATTTAATTCACTTTTTGTAATATTTAGGAGTGCTAGGATCCAGTGTTTTTAATGTATGTGCCATGTTTTTTCCGTGTTACCATTTATTCTTGCATATTCAGTGCACTTCTGGAGTTTTTATGTAAGCTGGGATCCATGGGAGATCAGTGAGTTTTTCTCACTGAATGGATTACCCAGGGTAAACAAGAAATAAATAAATAAACTTTCAATAGCAAAAGGATGGCAGTGGTTCTGACCGCTTATCACAAAGGCTCAGAAAAAAATTCAAAATGTTCAAAGTGTTGCATGTCTGGGTTACTAATTTTGGAGATCATAGATTCATAGAGTAATTTCTGCACATTTACTCGGCCTCCGCTTACCTTTCCCGATTTTTTAACCCGTGACCAAAATCCAAACATTTGAAACTTTTAGCTGTAGATTTTTTTGCACTGTTTAGTAGGCTCAAGGCTCAACGCTTCAAACCACCAGCAAAATGGCTTCCGACACAACACAAAATGTGACACTACCAAGCTAAAACTACCAAGCTAAAAACACACACTCTGCTATCCTTTTCTTCCTCAACTATTTTTTCAAATAGTATTTTGGAACTCCACATCACTGGATCAATCATGTCACAGTGCCCAGTCACACATCAGTCTAAGAGATCCAGTTATTGTTCTTGTTTATTGCTACATTTTGAATACACTCAGAGTTGTAGGACTCAAGTTCAGGACTCGTACTCGATTCAAGTCACTTTGGCAAAAGACTCATACTCGGACACAACTATCATGACCCAAACTTGACCCCGTTGACTCATGACTCTCATTTCACTTTTTTTTCACCAACAATGATCAGCATGCAGACAGAGCATCATAACGTTTTACACAGGAAATGTATACACTTTCTTACATGTACACACATGTATGGTGTTGTGAGGAATAGTGTTTGTGAATGTTGTGTACATGTAGATATGGCCATGTACAGCGCATGTGTGTTCAATACGCATTTTTAATAAAACTTGGACATATTTATGCAATATTGTGCACGACACCAATACTAACGCTGGTATTCTGTCAGCATTAACACCGTAGCAAATGGTTAATGCATATTACCCGGGAATTTGGAATTCGTCTCTGGAATCGTAATTTACGGCTTTGGCCAGCTGCGGCTATGCGGTATACACGCTGATCTAGCCATAGATGCAAACAGAAGCTGTCATTTCAAAGGCAGTCGAAGACTGGTACTGGTAAAACACTGCCTGCATATCGTGCAGTGTATAAATTACACACACTCAAAAAGTGTTAAATTATAAAATTCAGCATCCATGATAAAAGATTTTCCTTTTGGCAGTGAGTCCACTGTAACTTTCAACCTCTAAAGAATTATTCATTTTAAAACGAATCAATCTCAAGGTAATGACTCTTAATTTTAGGAAATGTGCTCACAATATTTTTTGAACAGTTTTATTTTGATAAGAGTCAGTTATGGAACTTTTAGAATTGTTGGTGTTCTAAGTTAACTGGTGTTTCAAGTACATGTAATACTTCTGGAGAAGAGGCAAGGGGTTTCGGGTAAAACAATAACCAGAACTGATTCTAAAATAAGATTTAAACTGCATGTACAGAACTTTGTTTAATCTAAATGTGTTTTATCAGGTCATTTTCAATTCTTATTTTACAACATCTGTTTTGCAATCAATAGTGATCCAGTCATATAAGTGATCTGGTTTAAGTATTCTAACTATTTAGTGATTTTAACAAGTGACTTGCGACTCAGACTTGGACTCGACCCAAGTGACTCGTGACTCGGACTTGGACTCGACCCAAGTGACTCGAATACAACTCTGAATAAATGTTGATATCAGGGTAAAATAACAGTAAGATTTACAAGTGTCTTGTGGTATGTCATGGCGATCGTTAAGAACTCTGGATTCAAGTTCTGGTGTTTCTGATCAGCAAAGTGTGGGTTCGAGTCTTGGTCTTGACACTTGTGTCTCTAAGCAGAATACTTTACCATAATTTCTTATGACAAAGCCCCAGGTCCCTTACACTAGGATTGGTAGTGTGCACAAAAGTATCCTGAACACTTATCATGTAATTGTGGGGGTTGACCCTGGTGTTTCTTATTCACATTTTGTTTGTAGGTTTAGATTACCTTTCCAGCAACAGTAAATCTTTCTCAATTAAACATTGGTTTAACGCCTATAATTAATAAATTGTGACTTAGTAACCAACTGACATAACTTACATGTATTATTGTCATTGTGAAATCGGCGATTTGGCTTGGCTGGATTCAAACCCAAACCTTTGTGATTGCAAGTCATGCAGTCTAACAGTTTGACCATGGTTCCAATGCACTTGTAGGTCAAATTCTCACATGTTAATGTTTGAGTAGGATTATGTGATTAAATGCAAGCCTTCAGTCAGATTGCTTGAAGGCTTTTAGACAGTTTAAGCAATGGTATCTCAGTCATGCATTCATGATTACCCATGTCCAATTAAGACTGGATGGAATTGATTGACAGTGGAATTATATCCAATGTACAGTAGCCCTGGTAGGACGTCAGTGTAATGCAACGGAGGAGTCCAACCTGGGCTACAATGTAGGGTGTGTTGTAGAGAACACCATGTCCGAGCAACTTTAGCTTAGCTTTAAAAACATACACTCAGCATAACACACCATTGTGTGTGTCTGCACATCATATTTGTATCATAGGCATTACCAAGCTAGTTAAAGAATACAGCAGTACATACCAGTACTCACTTCACTTTACTTGTCAAAATAGAAAGGTTGTGAATGTGATCTATCTACATGTGTATGCAACTATCCAGTACTGTAAGCCCCCAGAACCAAACAAGGCCCTTGAACATGAATTGATCAATCAACACTGATCAAAGCAAAAACTATTCTTGGTAAATATGTTTTGTTCTGCAAATATAACTTACCAGTATTTGATGGAAGAATATGGCATGAAACACGGCAACAAATCTTGTAATTTGAGAGGAAGTTCCAGCAATGATCTGTTAGATGTTGGCACATTACACTGAACGATGTCCCTTCTGTTGTATTACCATAGAGTTACTACATGTACATGTAGCTCTATGGTTAAACTATTGCACACTACGCCATGTATTGTGGAAATCCCCGTTTCTATTTATACGCTGTGTGACGTATTGTCATAGGATTACTGCATTGAGTGAATGACATACTGGAATGACATTGACCTCAAAGTCTTGGTGTCAGACCCACACATAGTACTGGGACTCAGTGAGATCAATAACAGGTTGTTGAACCTTGCACTGGAGCATACTGGAATACCAGTTTGGTTTCTGGATTCAGATGTCATCTTTGCATACACTCATAAAACTGTTTGTATTCATCTTGATAATTAATCAGACTGTTTCTATTGCATCTTATTGAAAATTCAACTATCATATTGTAATTGATGTACTGCGGTGTGTAGCTTAAGCTCTTTGTACAGTTGTAATGTGTATTAATGGTAGCTACAAACAGCTAGTAAGTAAAATTGTTTAAGAACTTTTTTAAAATAACTTCTAAAGCTGTTTTTGTGTGTGTGTTAGTTTACTGAAAAACAAAAGTAAATGTGCAGATTTTAAAGCTTTTACTGTGTGCCACACCTTTGCCGTTTTTGTAACCTTTTTTCTAGCCAGGATCTGTTTAAAGATTGTTTGAACATTAGGCGCTGTCTGGTGCCATCTAGGACACATCAGAGGTATTTTGCACATTATTTTGATCCTGTTGAACATTAGCTAATTTTGCCTTTTAAAAACTCATGTTATTTTTGTTAAAGAGGGCGGGGGGAGGCGGATTGGTCAGCTAATATACAAGGAGGGACACAGGTAGAATTTTCTACTGATAAATCTAACTTAAACCATGCGACTAAAGTCATGTTCACATTCGAATTTGTTTGGGGTAAATGAACCGAGCAAATGGATAGTTTAAATTTAACCCCTGGAGGTAACTTAACTTCATGTCAGCCACTCTCTGCCAAGGTAAACTAATCAGGTCAAACTAACTGAGCAAAAAGTCCAGTGCGAACTCATCCTCCTAGAACATGCAGCAAGTAAAATACCAAGTCCAGTATGCTGCACAGCCATGGTCACATGACACACACAAGTGAACTACAATATGGATGGACAGGTGATGTTCTCATCCATATTATTGATGCGGCAGTATACAGAACTCAGAAAATGCACCCCTATGCTTGCTGTCATTTTGCTGCGCTTCTCTTCAACCATCAGGTACAAGCTAGGTCATGTATTTTGTCAATTGGTCAGATGATTTGTTTCACCAATGTCTCGATCAGTTTTTACAGGTGGACCAATATTCAGACCCCTGCCAAGTACCCATCAAAGGTGTGATTGGTCTATCCTTATATCAGGTCACGCATGTAGTTTATAACCAAATGTAATATAAAAGCAATCAGACATTTCACTTAGGCACTAGGGGGTCTCAGAAATGACGAAAAGTCATTATGCAGGCTAAAATGTCCCTTTTTTAAAGACCTACATGTACATTGCGTACACTTTTTTAATGACCTGTGCTACTTTTGACAGTATTATTTAGTTGATGGGATACCAGATACCCTTCAAATTAATTTGTAGCTATATGTTATCTCCATTTGTAGATACAGACCTCTAAAAATGCAGAAAACACAAAAAGTCTATTTGAAGGGGCGAGGCTTAATTTTTAGGGGGTCATATCTCAAAAGAGTTGAGGAGTAGGATTCTAAAATTGTGCGTGTGTTCATGGCATCCATAGGGGATTGTTAAAAAAAAATTAGCAAAATCTGAGACAGAGCCTGCCAAACTTTACAGGATTTTAGGCGATTTTGCACGGAATTACCCAATTGCAATTTCTCAATGATGGAGCACAGAGAGTTATTAGGAACATTTACAGATTTTAAATTTTCACAAAGTATTCTGCCCTTCTCTAGAGTCAAAAACTGTTTCAGAATGAGTTTGAACTGAAAAATAGTGTCAATGTCGGATGGATTCTTATAAACATTAAAGACCTTTTTGCAACGGATGTTCCAGATTTGGCGGAGCATTTTAACGACAAGAACGCCTTGGACTGGTTGCAAATCATAGCCAAGAATTTTGTTAGGGTCGCTAAGACAAAGTGTCTGTTGTCTGTGTATTTTCTAATAAGATACTAGAGAAAGATCCAAGCATTTAGACTGCTAATACAATAAATGAACAAATCCTAATGGGATTCTGATTCAGTTTCACATAATGTCTGTATTGATGCGAGTGTATTGTTGACCTCTTGGATCAGTCATCAGAATCCACATTCTCTTGAAAAGCACATCTACCAGATACAGTTAAGATATTTTAAAGATACTTCTCTAGAGGCATTGTGAGAAACTTAAAGACAATGTGTGTGTTGACATTTGTATCTACCACTTGCTAAGCCCCTGTATAATGCCTAATGCTAGAGCCATGCAAGCTCGTTGAGTTGATACCACTGGTTCTTTTCAGAATCACCAAAGTGCATTAGACAGATTTCAGTTTTACCACATTTACTGTATTCCCACCATACAGAGTTTCAAAGTATACTTGAAGCTACTTGTAAAAAAACATTTTGTTCGGTGGGTGCCAGTCAGAGGCCATTCAAACTGTAACTGCTGAATAGCCAAGGATCATACCCAAGTGTACAACCTGGGAAGCGGGTAAACTTAGGGGTGATCTCTGGCCATACAGCAGACAGGTTGAATGGCTTTTGATTGGCACCCTGAAAAAAGACAAATAGGAGACCGTCAAAATTATTGAAGCTACATGGTGTTCGTGTTGAAGAAAAAGCATTTTGATATCGTTGCAGTGGCATTGCATGTAGGAACTTAGAGAGGTCAATTGTGTTCATAATTTGTTTTGCCTCGTTGTCAGGTGGCAGAGCAGATGGCGAAGGGACAAGCCACCGGCCTGGATGTAGCTGCCATGATCATCGAGCCTACAGTATATAGGCTGAAGGAAGTGACAATCACACAAGCCCCTATTTCTTCCATCAGCTACAGAAGATATGCAAAGAGGTACATCTCATGGTATTAATGTTTTGATGTAAAAAAGGGATGTAGAAGAGAGATGAGGTACTTTTTAAAGAAAATATAAAGAAAGATATACCTCAGATATTGAAGGTTTGATGTTAGGGATGTAGGAAGGAGTTGGGGTACCCCATATACACTCATATGTACCTCATGGCATGGAGTATTTGATGTAATCAGAGTTATGTGAGAAGATATATGCACACCTCATGACATTGAGAGACTAAAGGAGAGGTGTACCAAGGTACACATGTACCTCATGGCATAGGAGGTTTTACAGGAAGAGTTTAATGTGAGAGTTGAGTTGATATGACCTGAGAAGAAAGGCACACCTCTAGGCATTGATGCAGAGAGTTATATGGGACTAAAGGAGAGGTGTAGGCCTACCGAGGTAAACATATACCTTATGGCATTGGATTTTGATATTATGAGGGTAACAGTCGACTCTCCTTAGTAAGAGGTCTGCCAGACTGGCCCATTTTCCTCGTATTATCAGAACCTCGTCTTAAACGCAGCACACTAGTATTACATGTACTTATCATGATGGGGCACGTTGTCATAGTGCATGCACTATACACGTGTCTAGGCTAGAACGGAGCGGTTTGCTACCTAAGTAGTACAGTTCTTACAGCATCCTGTGCACACAAATATCAATGATAATTTTTTTTTTTTTATATACTATGATCATACAAATTTAGTATTTTGTATAACTCAAGATAAAAATCATAGCAAAGTGATGTAAAACTTGCTGTTCATGTGACCATGATGTGACAGATTTGATACTGGGTAGTGCCTACATGTATGTGTATGCTGAACGTTGTTTTTATTGGTAGTTGTCCAAGGAAAGTAGCATTTCAAGCGTAGGTTACCAGCAAAATGTTTCTGGTTTTCAGATCGGACAGAAAAGCATGGCCAGTCCGGTCTGGTCCAATCCAATAAATACTTTGGCGACAAGAAAGTAATTTCTGAACCTTGACTGAACGGTACGCTTCGCACAACAATATTTTTCAGATCTCACTACAAAAGTATGAAAAACAATACATTTTGTCATCATGGGGCAGCAAAAATACCTCGTATTATCCGTGTTCTCGTTACAACCGTGTTCGCATTTTCTGTTTTTTAAGACATAGAAACATGCATGGGACAGTTCGGGACGGGTGAAAAACCTTGTATAGACCGGCGTCTCACATCTTCGAGTTGACTGTATACATGTTGTATGTAATGAAAAGGACTAAGTCACTACAGGAATTTTACTTTAGACCAAGCTACTCTAGGTTTTTTTATTCTGATCAATTTATTTTAATTTTGCTTTCAGTTTGGATCTGTCTTCATCGTTGGCGAGGTACAGATGGGCTGCTGCACTACTGGACATTTCTGGGCATATGAATTGTGGAATCTCCCTGAGGTACCAGACATAGTGGTATTGAGTTTGAAGATGCAGGCTGGAGGGTACTACTTCAAGGATGAGTGAGCTGTGGTCGGGGTAAGATGAGGTGCACATTGTGGAGCAAATTTGATCAAGGTCCAGTGATTAACTAGTGGCTGGTTTGTGATGAACGCAGCACATGTGCACTTCTGTGAATAACTCTAGACATGTCGTCGTGTGTAGACGTGACCATGAGAAAGTGGCGATGGCCATTTTGTTTATAATTTTTGACAAGTTCATAGATAAAAGAGATAGCTCGCAAGTGGTAAAGTGTACCTTATCGTTCTGGATGATTCAATCATAAGAACTTGAACAGTGTCAAAAATTAATGGCAAGCTCTTTTTAAAATAAAGTAACTGATTGAGTAATGTTGTTGCAAAGTCAGATCAATGCCATCATTTGTCTGATAGCTGGTCCTCTGTGTAGAGTGCTATTAAAACAGGTGTTGGTAACCAGCAATGGACTCGATAGCAGGTCACAAATCGTCAATGAGACTAGTCCAACCATCATGGACTTGCATGACTTTGATCAGTGTTAGTCAAACTATGGTTAACCAAGGTCCTTGATTGAACTTATTCATTGTTACATCAGTGCAACAACATTTTAACTTAATCTGGTTTAAAAAGTTGTATCTTTACAGTTGAAATCATACAAACAGTTTGGTGTAGTAATCTGTAGTTGCAACGAGATCAAAACTCTTAAAAGGTACTTGTTGCATGAATGTGATAATACATAAATAATTGAAGAAAAGGCTCGTACTTTGTTTACGGTCAGTTTTTGAAGCACAATCAGACCGTTGGAATGCCAATTAGGTTAGAACAAATGTTGGATTTGAACCAGTGTGCATCAGAGAGTTCCAGACTTGTCTTACTCAGGCCAAAAGCCCCTTAGTACTCTGATGCAGTCCATGAGGCAAAACGAGTAAGACGCCGTGCTGAACGCAAATTGAGAAATTCAGGTCTAGAAATTGACAGTCAACTGTACAAAGAACAATGAAGATCTTACAATGCCATCTTATCTCAATCCAAATGTCATTATCTGACAAATGAGATAGCTGAATGTGACACCAAGCACATTTTACAATTTGTCCAGGTGTTTGCCTGTCCAAATGTTATCAAAGTGGAACTAGTCACAGTGTCATGGCAATATTTTGAAAGCTATGTTTGTAAACAAGTGAATGTTGTGTACGTTGCTAAAAGTTTGTTTAAAAAACTCATAATAAATTCAAAGTTTCTTATCCCCTTTGGACTGTTGAGACCTAACTCTTGTATGACGTCAGTGTCTGTTGCAACTGAGGAGCCCAACCTGGGCTAGTTGAGACCCGGCCAAAAAGTACTGTGTCAAGTGTCAAATTACCCTGGGTTGACTCTTTGATTCCTTGAAACTATAACATCAATGGCACTCCTCTAGGAATTCTCATAGGCATTGTGCGGCAGATCGATGTAGTATAAGCCAAGGGCTATAGACTGGCCACTCCTGTCTGAAGTTGGCATTTCTTCCATTGGCTTGGAATTCTGGTCTATATCTGATGGTTCAGACCATTAGAAAGGGATTGTTTTCACCCCCCAAAATATGTTGTTATAAAAGCATAAAACATCTGTTTGAAGTAGGGTATTGGTGTCATGAATGTGTGGTTAAGATTCCCATAGTGCAATGCTTTGCATACATGTGTTGGTGTGTAAGGTTAACAAGTTTTGGGAGTTTGCGGTTTCTTGTTTTAGTGCGCATTTGGTTAATCTTTTATAATTGTGTGGTTTACTTTGAAGGGTTCGCTCTAGGAGCTGCCATTGGGTTGTTTGCTGCAAGTGTTGACCCTGTGGACCCTGACCAAGCAGCCAAAACAGAAGCCAGGGATGTCCTGAAAGATATCGGTGCCATGTGAGTAGGGACAGAGTGTGTTATAGAATCAGTAAGTTGAGTTCAACTTGGTTGTACGTAGTTCTGATAGAATTGACTCTCTAGGGTTTTCCTCCCACATCTGAAACTTCCTTTCTTTGTCTTCTCTCCATGGGGTTCTTGGTTTGTATGGTAATTATTAAGTTCGCTCTGAAAATCCTTGGCTTCACAACCAGAGGTAATAAATGAAGTTAAATGAAAAGTCATTCACAAACAGATCCAAATTGACTATGAGTCTCTAACCCTTAAGAGACCATTCATTTCTGTATAACCATTACCATTTGCCCAAGCACGGTTTTGTTGTTGATTTGTTGAAACATTGTTGGGTCATGTAAAAGTGTCTGAAACTAATTAATAACAAACAAAAACCTGCTTTTATTTTGAAACATAGATACCGTACCAACATTGGACAATTTTCAATCCAATACCTTGAACTTTTTGGTTGAGTGGAAGAAGGTCAGATCTTGCAGATGCTTGCAGCTGTTGGGGGCATTTTGGTTCAAGTCTTTTCCGGCTGCTATGGTCTCTAAACAATTAATGTACATTTTGATGTAGTCTAATTGTGTTTTTTATATCCTCTTGACTTAAGTATCGAGGTCAGAGTGACTGGAAGAACAGTCCCATGGCAGGCTGTGTTACAGGCGGGCTTATAGTATATAGAGGTATGATAAATTACTGATATTTATATGGATATATATATTAATTTTGTGTTGAACAAAAACAAAATTGACTAGAGCGAGATTTGATGATGAACCTCAGAACTTTATGAAATCTGTCCCAGATTTCACTTTGGAAAGTTGGGTTGCACAACAAGACGGAACAAATGAGACCTTTTTTGTTATACCCTTCTCTCCAAAGTGATACCTAGGGCCGGTTTCACAAAGCACCAAGATTCATCTTTTAGAGTGAGTTGTCAGTATTGCCATAGTGTTTCATAATGTGACATCACACTTTGCTTAGCAATAAAGATACATACACAATTGACTTGATCAACTTAGCTCATTGTGAAATTGGCCTCGGGCTCCATTTCTCAAAGAGCAAAGATTGATCTTCAGATATGTATTGATCTCAATTGCTAAGCAAAGTGTGATGTCACAATGCAAATCACTATGGCGATATTGACAACTCGAGTTAGTGTTGTATGAATTCGAGCCCAAGCATTCAACCTTTATTGACATGCTGAATATTTTAAGCTTATTGGCGCTAATACCAGATTTACTGTATTTTCTGCTTACAGTTGTGTCACTCACCGAAAGCATTTCTAATAGCAAGTTATCATCATGGAGCAGCCTGGGTATTTTTCAGGGAAGCAGTCAAAGCTGATCAATCTAATTGATCACTTACAGGTGGTAGGTGACAAACCTCAGCAATGATATTGTATTGTTTGTGTTTTACCCTTAAAACACCAAATGTGTGTTAAGCACTGTGTTAAGCTAGCATGCAAGCTGGTTCTAGTAGTAAGGCATCTGTGTAGAATGGCAATGGTCGTGGGTTCTAATCCCACTCCTATACGTATTTTACATGTTTGTGGATTTTTTCCCATAAGACTTGACCTTGTTGACAATGCTCAACACACATCAGTGTAGAGTAAAACACAAAATAGTAAAGTTTATCTTTGTTGTATGTTATGCATGTATTAAACAGTAACATGATTTAAAGGGGCACTTTCTTCGTGATCAAAGCAGAGCCCAGTATCTTCGCTCTGCTTACCTTAAGCAAAGAATCGGTGCTTACGGAAGCAGGGAATTCTGTGCTTACTTCAAGTGTATCTTTTGGGTTAGCAGGGAATTTTTGCTAGTGCGCATGCATACTCCACGTTACTAGGCATTCTTTGCTTACACAGCTAGTGCAGAAATTTGGCACTTGCACGTTAAGCGCAGTATGGTGATCGTAAGCGCAGAATTCAGTGGTAAGCAGAGCTAAGAAATTGAACCCAGGCCTGTGGTTGTACATGGAATTATGAACTCTCACCCAGTTACTGCACACACACACCCTCCCTTTGTAGCGTATTTATGGGGGGGGGGGTGTAGCGCCTGCAGTAACTGGGTGAGAGTTAATTATTCCACGTACAGCCATGACCTGCTTTCAATTTGTTACCACCATCATTATAAGCCAAATTTTAAATTGTTTTGTTTTGTGCCCTAATGTGATTATGAATTCACTTAATAAATCAAGCGTAATACTAGATAAAAAAATAAACGAAGCTTCCACCATGTGGAGAGGCAAATTTAAACTTTGGTAATTTTTTTATTATTTGGGGTTGAACATAGAAAAATTTACTAGACTTGGATTTGAACCAGCGACTTCCGGTTAAAAGTACCGTCGCTGTTCCAACTGAGCTATCTAGGCCTTTGTTGGTGGCCTCCCTATTTTGTCAATGACTTTGTTCGAAGGTGCCATTCAGAAGCCATGCAACCGTAAGTTGCTGTGCACCTGAACAAAGATATTGACAAAATAGAGGCCAAAATACACTGAGCATGCACTATGGTTTAGAGACAGAATTTTCTAACAGAATGAATTTTTTTTTGTTTTAATCTCCCCACCCCTCCTCCCAGATGGCAGATGTTTGCTGGTGGTACTCCTTCTCCAGAGTGATTAGGACATTAGACACAGCATTTTTCTACGCAAGAAGAACAGCCAGAAGAACCCAAGACCTTTGTATTGCTAGAGCAGATATCTTACCACTAGATCACTGAGCTAGCCCGCCAGCTAGAGGCCACATCGGTGTAAGGGCGTGTGTATCATCACAGTAACATGACGGTCAACTGGTGGCTTGGAGTTAAGTTTGTGGCAGGTGGACAATGTAAGAAATGTGTGTTTTTTTAAAGACTCTTCTTAATTATTAATGTCATCATAAATAAATCCAACCACACTAAAGAAGAGTTGACATTTGGGTTGGTTTCAGTTTGCAGGAGGGGAATTGGAGTCACAAGAAGTCCAAACTCAGTTGGTTGTTGGATAGGCTTTGCTTTCTTTTCAATGCCTTCCTTTTCAACTGAGAACTGGAAATTGGATTCACCCCAACCCCAGCGCTAGTTCCAAAGCAAGTTTAGTTCAGCTTTATTTGGGATACTTTGAATGAACCCCAGAGTGTAATTGCAGGAGTAGAATTTCAACGATGCGAGGTCAAGGCCATTTGCTTTTTTTTGACAAAGGGCACTTCTATTGGAAAAACAATGAGAAACTTTTGAAGGGGGCACCAAGGCAAAGATCAGGGGGGTGGACAGAGACTGTGACCTTCATGTAATTCCAGGCCCAGGTTTTGTAGTTTATGTAACTTGAGGGTACCACAAGAAAACATGAGAAGGCTAACAAGCTGTTGTTCTGGAATCGAGCTACTCACAGGATATGCACATCTTTGGATCAAAAATGAAATATCGTTTACTGTTCCCTGAAAGCCCTATGTGCAACCTTTAATTGCAACCCCACACAACTTGTTTTCTCTTTCCGTTTGATCAATAAATTTAGTCCTTTTTAAATCTGCCTAGTATTATTAAGGGAATAAAAGAGTGGCGACGAGTTCTTAAACGGCCGTTTAAGAATGAGTCACCACTCTTTTATTCCCATTCATAAATGCCCTTTTGTTAAAAAGTGGAAAAATGTTATAGACAATCTGTGACAATCTGCTTCGCAGTGAATTTTCGAATTTTGTACATTTTCAAAAACTTTAAAAAAGTTATTTTTGGTGTGCGTTGGGTTGTGTGTAATAGCTATAGGGCCTATATTGCGTTCCGCATAATTAAATTGGCAGACATGAGCTTGCGCGCCCAACACGCGAAGCCAGCCGATCTTAAACAGCTCCAGCTATGTCTTTATCAGCCGTTTAAACACCCCCACGTGACATGCTCTCCACCAATAGGAATAGCGAAACTGTCTAGGGTATTTATGAATTGTGTTTTACCTTTACACCAGTACGCCGATGTGTGTTTAGCACTGTGTACTCAGTACTTTCCAGAATCTTGTGAAAAACATTCCAGTGGCATACTACTAGGGTTGGGTTCTCCTTGATCAACTTCTCTAGCACTGAGAATACTATTCCCAGAAGTTCCTTGAAATCTATGACTCCAGAAGTTACCAAGAGGTGGAAATGACATCATTTCAACATATCTCCTAATAATTTTCATCCTATTTTCAAAACTATTTGTCAGCAAATTGACTGTCATCCCTGTTTTGATTGAAACTCCAGGATTCCTTCTTCTTCTACTTGCATTAATTCAGTTCCATGAGTCTCGTAGTCTCAACAACAAAAAATAAATTAAAAAAAACCACTCCTAGAAATGCTTATCTCCAATTTGGTCTTGTCTGCAGCATATTTTTCTTTGTCATGGTCAACTCCTTTAAACAAAGAAAGCTAAACAAAATAACTTTCATTTCTTGTTTTGCTTTTCTTTGATATCAATTTAGGCACAGTTCTTTGCGTCATCTTTCATACCGGGTACAACTTAACCACCGATTGCAATTTCCCACAGCGTTTTAATTCTGCAGTATTTGTGTATGTGATATCTCTGGTGGTACTGTTTATTAATGTTTATGCCAAGGCTTGAGGGAAAACTCAAGGTGTGGTCAGATTTCTAAAGAAACGGTACAGAGGAGGACTTGACTGCTCAATGGTTGAAAAAAGGAGTAATTGTAATTTGTATATTATTTCTAAAACTGTTTTGAACTATGAGATTGATAGACAAAGGAGTAATTTGATTTTGACGTTGTTGTTGAGAGAGTTTTTAAACTTTAATAGAGCGTAAGTTAGTGTTATACAAGCTACCAAGATAAGGGGCAATAGGGTGCATCTGAAAAGGTGGAAATTTTATTTCCAAATGAGCTTTAAACACTTTCTGTAGGAAATGATGGGAGGAGGGTATTTTTGGGGTAATGGAAGTAATGTGTTATGCCCCCCCCACCTCCTCACCCCACACACACACCTCTTATTTATGGCAGTTACAGGGTACTTCCATTGTTGTTCTATTATTCCCTTTTCTTGAAAAAACCCCTTAAAACAACATCTTCTGTGAGGTAGGAACAACAACACAAAGAATAAGAAAAAGAAAACAAAACAACTGAGGTAGCACAATAACAACAATAAAAAAAAATGAAGAATGAATTGGGAAACCAAAAAGGGGAAAAGAAAAAAAACCTTGTGAGGTAGCACAAGAAGAAGAAGGAAAAATTTAAAAAAAAGAGGGGGAAAACAAGAAGGAAACGAAAGGAAGAACATTTTCTTAGTGTGGTAGCATAGTGCCATTGTATAAAGTACTGTTAAGTTGGATTGTGTAAATGCACACTCTTGTATAAGTGTTCCGCCGCTCGGGCACTTGTAAATATGTCTTTTAGAAATTTATGAAAAAGGATGAAGGCAGTCTTAATATTCGATGATAGTTTTTCTTGGTCTCAATTAAACTTTTGTAACACCTGATCTTCCAAAAAGTACACTCCACTAATTGTTTGGTTGAGGTAATTGTAACTGGCAAGCAAGCAAGCAAGTCTATTTTTGAGATTTACAAATAATAATTATGCATTTATAAAAGTTCTTATAACTATCTTAGATATCAAACATTTTAAAAGATTTGGGGTTGAACAAAGAAAGGTGTTGTATGGCTCCCGACTGGCACTCCCTAACAAAGATATTGAAGGAGGAGAAAAACAGGGTGACCGCCAACCTAGGGCTAGATAGCTCAGTTGGTAGAGCGCAGGAGAATCTGTTCGCCCTCTTTGAATCAACCTCCTATCCAGCCCATGTTAATTTCCCATATGGGGGACAGAATCTCCGAGGGCAGATTTTCCCGATTACACCGGCACGTCCGGAGGTTGTTGGTTGAACTCCAGCTCTTGTCAATTTGTCTTTGTTCAATCCCAAATCATAACTATTTCAGTTAAACTTAGAAACATTCATTCCAAGGTTTCGCCAAGTATGTTTGCAAGTGCCTTGGATTTAGTGTCTTCAAATTTTGAAAACGGAGCTATGGAAAATTCTGACTCAGAATTAATGGAATTAATGATATAGATTTTTTTATTTGTCTTTTTTTAATGAATTTTTGTTGTTGTGAGTGTGTAATTTTGATGAGTGTTTGTGTGTGCTAAGGAAAAGGGATGTTAAACTGTACTTTTAATATTGATCCATTTTTAAGGGTACACAATGTAATTATCATCAACAACTTGAAAAGGTTCTTGCTCTGAGAAGAGTTGATTAAAAGTTCTCAACATTTCGTGTTGACTAGTGTAGAGTTGTGTATTGAGAGAGTTGCGACATGAAGGACCAGTTTTCATTGGACACGTTGTTCACGTGGTTGCTGTTCGCCATGTTTAGTCCAAATGCAACGTAACCCAATGCGCAGTCTGATCTGGTACACTATCTGTGCGCACATGCATTATTTTAGTTCAAAATTGGCTTCTAATCGCAAGTTGTCGCCACTCTCAATTAACCGATATGGACTATTCTCGGGTCGTCTTGAAAACACCAAAATTCAGTAACAAGTTTAATCAATTTGACAAACAATTCCAGATTGATAACGAGCCACTGCCATTTGCCATCCTACGTTCAGAAAACGTCTCGGTCCTACATTATGAAAACATTTTAAGACCTGCAAGGCCCATTTTCAAATAGCTGCTTCAGCACAAAAAGTAGCTTAGCGCAAAGACATTTGCTTACCAGATGAAGGTCACTTGCCAATGTCACATGTACCGTCTATGACTTGCTTCGTGCTCAATTTTTGCAGAGCGGAAATTTGTTAAGCGAAACATCCAGTTTGAACATCTCTTGTTATTCATTGGCCCAGTACTGGTTCTTAATTAAATGACATTTTGAAAGGTCTGGTAGCAGTGACCATTTTGCTAATGGAAAAAAAAAAAAAATTAAAAAAGCAGTATTTTTGCTCCAGCAAAATTTGGGTTTGATGATTGAAGGTAATTTTTTGTGTTGTTAGAAGTTTTCAATTAATGACAGTTTTAGTAGGCCCCTATACGCAATTCAAAGTGCCTTTTTTATCAAAGGGATATTTATGGCCTCGTTAAGCGATTTTGGGCTGGTAGTGACGACTCTATAAGCGTGACTAGAAATGTATAAAGGTCACGTGACACTACAGCAACCGTGGCTCGGTCACTATCTTCTGGAATAAACTAAAATTGTTTTCGCTGAGAAAATTAATGGGGGGGGGGTTAGTCAGTTATTACCAGGGCAAACCTTTTTTTACCTATGGTCAAAAGGTGTTTTTTTTACTTTGTCTTGTTTTTCAACAGCATTTTCAATGTTACTCCAAAACATTGTAGTGATGTGTCACGTGATAAGATTTAATGCATTATGGGAATTAAAATGTCAAACTGTATCAACTTTTTGTATTAATGAAATATTGTCTAGCACCTCAATTTCAAATATTTTTTTCGGGCCAAGAATTATTATAGAACCTTCATCAAGGCCGCATCATTGCACCAATGGTCCCAAAAGCCGGCGTTTTTTAAGTGGAAAACAAAAAAGTTAAAACAATTTCAAAATTCAAAGCCAATAGCATTGTGGGGAAAGATACGGAAATTACAGAAAAATGCTTAACTCTTTGCATTATAACACTAAATAAGTCTCGCGACTGATGAATAAGCACCGAGCTGTATCACCATATAAATGTAGTTTTGTTTGACAAAAAGTCCCCAGGTTCTTCTGTTACGTAAACTACAGTTGCAATCCCCTTGTATCCCAAATGATTATGCTAGTCTCAGCCCTAATTCGGTGTTTCACCGTACCTACTGACAAAAGATCAAATCAGCTCCGTGCGAGGTGCAAGATGGGGAACTGGAGCTCCCCCTATTGGTTGAACGTATGTTACGCTTGGGTGTCACGCCGGTAAGCAAACAGTTTGTTATTGATAGCAATGGTCAATGTCTGCACTGATCTATTGTTACATCCAGGGAGTTGTCGAATGAAAAGGCATCCAGTGCATACTTCACATTCTTCAGCAGGAGCTCTCCATCTTGGCCTGTTGTGCAATAGCATCTTTGATGACCACACCCATAGTATGCACGTACAGTACTGTAATGTCGAACGCCATTATAGGCCTACCCCGCCCGCGTCTTCGTTTTATTCGACTGAAGAGAGACCCAGTGTATTGGGATACAGCTTTTAAACTTTTGAACAGTTCTAAAGGCTATTTTGACGAAAGGTTCGATGACATTTCAACGCCAAAAACAACAGTCCATTCCCATAAAATTAACTAGAAACAAGCATAAAGAAAGCTGCATTGTTCTTGGTAAGGCAACGTTGGCTTTGAGCAAAAAATCTGAACCTGACTCGGCGATTGAAGCGCTTCAAGAGGCCCAGGAGTTGGTAGCAGAAACCTGCAGAGGAGCAAAATACCATCAGCACCAAAGAGGAAGAGGCATTGAATAACCTAGATAGCCGAAAACCCAAGAGACGAGCTTCTCTGAATGCGTCTGACTCTACATCGCTTCTTCCTCGTCGTCGGCTTTTTCGAGGTAGGACTACACATACTATTGTATCCCCTTTTTAGTTGCATCATTGCGCATGCAATCCTACATGTAAATTCACGCAGACTTAATAAATTGGATGTCCGATTATATGGCCGATTTGACTAGACAAGTTTTATTTGAGTTATAGACATTTCATAGACACAATAAAGTTGCACGCTTTTATAGACTCAATAAAGTATGCATACATACACAATCTGTCATTGTATTCAACTAAGTGATAAATGGAAAATAAAAGTGAGTTATCCTGATACGTCACGTCAATCAGCCATGTACAGTCTTCTCTCATCAAATCAACTGTGTGCATTGTCCGTGGCATATGCAAACGTTTTGTATTCCTTTCATATTGAACAGTATCATCTGTCAAAACTATTTCATTGGGTCTACGGTCTACGTTTGATGACATTTAATAAGTTTGAATATTAATTGCCGTTTAGGGCAGGTCAGGTCAGGTGGGGTCAGTTCAGTTCAGATGCAGTATAGAAAAGGTCAGGTCAGGTCAGGAAGTTTCTTGCTGGTGTTAATACGTAGCCCCGTTTGGCTAATTTGCTTGAGGTAGTATCACTACTCCCATGGCCCACTTTCCAAATCAAACATACTTACTGAAACCCTGCAAATTGGTGAGTGTGATTTGACCGTCCATAATTTGTACTTGGTTCAGGACAGCTTTGTGTACAAAGATTCCGTTGAACATGCTTTTGCTGGGCATTTCTGGTCTAGAGATGGCGCAAGGTGGTCATCAAAGTGTAATTTTCGGATGAGTAGGGCTACCCACCCCAAGCAAATTAGACAACATAAGCTGTGTATTAACCACGGCAAGAATTTTCTTGCTGAATATTGGTTTGAATTATTTTTAATGTTTGACTATAACTCCTGAACGAAGCATGCTTGAGACACGCAGTTTGTACCTGAATCTGCCTCGCATATTCCTTTTTTAGAACTAGGGACATACCGGCTTACCGTTTACATGATTTAGTGATGTTGAATTAAACATAATAATTTTAAGATGGCTGTGTAAAACTATTTTTTTTTAATCATAAAAATATCACGTAATTAGCGAAAATGGTTTTAAATCTAAAATCGGTCAAAGGTCATCAGCCAACGCTTTTTCAGCCGTTGCGCAATGTTGTATACAGACTGGTGCTCCGTTTATGTAGATGTTTTACTATGGCGAAGCATGAAACCAGTGTACATATCCTTCCAGCTCAAAGATGTGTGTAAACAACCGACATAATACACGCGTCAGTCCAATCTTTGTTCCTTTGACATCTAAAGATCGTCACCCCGAAGCACAAGGAAACAAACCCCAAATATGGTAGAACAACAACAAAATGTCAAAAAGCATATTAAAGCAAAAGTTGACTGATACACGTTTTACAATAAAATTTTGTTCCCTCATAATATTTCATTCCTTCGAAGTGTAATTTTGTTCCTTCAAAAAATGGTTTCGAGGGAATGTAAAAATTGTTTTGTTTTGACAATTTAATCATTCACCTGAACACATTTGTATTTCGGGGAAACGAAAGTATATCTTGAAGGAACGAAGTATCTTGGTGGGGAAAATTATATTTTTAGTGAGTCAATGATGATATTTTGAGGAGTGAAATAATCTTTTAGGGAACAAATATTTTTTTGAGGGAGTGAAATAATATTTCGGGTTGTTTTGTTTATTTTTGTGACGATTGGGGAGGGGGGTCGGACATTGTGCAGCAGGGTCATTCCGTGCCAAAGCACGTAAAATCCTGAATAGTTTGGCATGCATGCTAGTATTTTTTTTTAAACAATCCAATGGGTGTCATGAGCACACGCAACATTTTAGAATCCTACTACTCAACATTTTTGAGATATGACCCCCTACAAATTGAAGCCCCGCCCCTTATAAATTGACTTTGGACATAATAATCACCATGTACGTACATAATAATTATCATGTTAGTGTACGTACATGATAATTATCGTGAATGTACATGATCTCTTTCAGAATTATCATGTTTGACACAATATTGTGCAGCATCTCCATGTGAAAGAGTATTCCCAAACATGTTGGGTGGTAACTGTTTAACATCCTAATAAAATCCAAACAAAGCGTGTTTCTGTTGCCATTGTAAATGATTAATATATCATCTCTGTATAATTATATAAGCGTATATCTGGGGGTTGTTTGGGAGTACTTTTTTTGCATGGAGATGCTGCACAATATCGTGTAAGACATGACAAATCTAAAGAGAATCGTGTACGTACATCATAAATACCATGTACATACACAAAAAGTCAATTTGAAGGGGCGGGGCTTACTTTTTTAGGGGGCGATATCTCAAAAATGTTGAGGAGTAGGATTCTAAAACTGTGCGTGTGTTCATGGCACCCATAGGGGATTGTTTAACAAAATGTTTTAGCAAAATTTGAGACGGAGCCTGCCAACCCATCGTGAGTTGGCACGGAATGACCCAGCACTAACATAGACGCAGACCAGCTGTATGGGATAAACAATGTCCGTCGTCCCGCGTATGTAGCGCAGGCAACACGCAATGTGACAATAGTTAGTGGGGGTACAGACTAAAACCCTCGTAAAACAAAATGTAATGGTCTAGCTCCCCACCCCTTCCGCAAGCTCCCGAGCTCACGGCTAGACCGGCAAGCTGGGGAGTTAATGCCCCCGGGGTTTGTCTCTTTCGCCCCACGAGACACGGCGCCGACTGTACGGTATATGAAAAAAGGTTTACGTTCCGCTAGCTCCTACGCCGGTGCGCCGTAAACACGCTTCCGTTGCACGGACTCTCAGAATGCGAATTTCACGTTCAATTTTTCATATATTTACAAGTTGTATCCATTATTCTGATACGCATGAAAAAATTGTGAAAAAAAGGGATTTAAATTTGGTTCAGTAATTTAATTTATATGGCTGGAAGTAAAACTAACTCCGAAGATTTGTGGTTTATCCGAACCACTTTTGGTTCGGATAAACCACGTGGCTTTTTTGTGTACTGCTCGAAAATTAACGACACAATTTGATGGTTTCTTTTAGGAACCGTCCTTCTTTATTCCTGGAGGACCTTATTTGGTGTCATGTGTTAGTCTATTTTTAGGCCAAATGGCCCAAAGAAGCCGGTGTGCCTCTTTACAACGACAAGAAATTTTCTGCTGAATAATACGCAACTTCTATTGGCTAAATTGCTTGGGTGGGTAGCCCTTCTGCTGCTTGCGTCGCATTAAAATTCATCACAAGCACAAAACTAAAAAGTACAGAGAGCTCTTCAGACGGGCTTTCTAAAGGTATCAAACTTTCTAAAAATCCAGCAGAATTTTAAGGTGATTTACCTATCCATGGGGCGGGTCCAGGATTTTCGAAACTGGTGAGGGGAGGGGGGGGGAGGGGCGTGAAAATGTACCAAGCAGCAAACGGTGAAAGCAATTTGTTGCGTCTGCGAGCGCGTAACGCGAAGCCCTAACGGCATGGGTTCCGAGCCCGCTAAAATTTTCCGAAACAGTTAGGATTGTAGATGCTCTGTGGTGCGATCTCATGCAATATCTGATCACTTTAAGATCATTATTTAAACATCATTTTCGAGTTGGGAGTCATTGAATCAGCCATCCTGAGTTATCAAATCAAAATACAGGCTACAATTAATATTTATTCAGGGACAGAAAAAGTGTTGGGTGAGACAAACGATATGATAGTGTAATTTTTAATGAAATTTACTAAATAGGGTCTCCTTTTCTATTAGTGACAAAATACTAAGTTACAATATCTCTTGATAGGATAAATGAACTAATGTTAGGGGTGGGTTAGTCGTTGTATACTTGAGAATTAGAATGCAACACAAAACATGCTTCTACTGATAAGAACAATTTGCTTAAAATAGGCCATTAAATGAGTGCTCATAGGATTCAAGTAAAATTATACAATTAATTAGTTTTTTTTTTTTTAAATGAACAGGGTTACCCTATGGGTGGTGAGCCCTTCAATAAAACAGGATAACATGTTCATTAACTAATTTAGCAACTAAATCACTTCATAAATGTTTTATACAAGTTCAATTCTATCAATCGTAAAATTAGGCCGCAGGAATACTTACAGGTCTCACCCTAACCTTAGGTCCCTATGATAAAGTTTAGTTAGGCTACTACAAAGAACTAGGAGTACTGGTTGTTATTAAAACTAACACGTAAAAACTTAGGCCGAATCTTTCTCAGGATCAAGTTGTGCTTGTCTTCAGAGACTGCGCGATCGAGCAACAATAACATTAATGTACGACAAGGTGAGGGTAGGCCTAGAACCCTAGCCCCCTTCCCCAGCCATGTAAAGGTGTACTAACTGCACTACTGAAAATTACTAGTTTGAAAGAAACACAACTGATATTTATCTTCTTTTTTTAGTACGAACAATTCGCTGATTTTCGATGATTATACGGTGCTAAGTCTTCACTAATCTTTCAATAGTTTCCGATGTTCATACTGCAAAAGTCACATTGTATTTAGCGCGCCCGCATGCTGACCTTCCAGCCAGAGACTTATTTGCACAATGCACTAACACAGGTGGCATGGTCGACTCACGCTGCGGGTGAATGAAATTCACCACCGGATTGGACCCTGTCGATCAATATTTCGATACCAAGCGGGTACTATGGAAAGTTAAGTGATATTTCACCATCAAGAGAACATAGAATAGTATTTCAGCAAATAAGTCATGAAATTAAAGTTCCTTTAGAAATTTGTTCCTCTCAAAAGATGCCCGTGTCTTATTAAAAATTTCAAGTACAATAGACTTCAATCCCGGTAAAGTTCAAAATCACACTCACTGCAAAAACTGGGGTGTTAAATTGATTCTTTCTGGTATCTATATGTGACAACACCGACACGGTGTTAATTTCACCAACGATATAGTCATGGGGATAAATAACACCATGTTGGTGTTGTCACATATAGATACCAGAAAGAATCAATTTAACACCCCAGTTTTTGCAGTGCTGTTACTAGCTAGCTAGCTAGCTGAAGGCAGATCGCGGCGGAGAGGTTCATGAGAAGAACAATGTGGTTGGTCGAAGGTACGGGTTTAGTTGGGGCGCCACAACTATAGTTGGGATCGCCCATATAGCTCGACAAGATAACCGTGGTCGATCATGCGTGGATTGCTTTATGTCACTATTGCAGACGGTATGCACAATAGTAACAAAAAGGATGCTTTATTTCAAACCCCCGTCTCAGGTCTGCATAGACTGATGATGGCCCTTCTCTCGAAAAACCAAAATTCGAATTAAATTAGGTAAATTTTTTCAGGTACTAGCATAAGTCTTAATAACTTCATACTTTCTATTTATTGTACTGGGCTAATTTGCCGGTGTTTTAAGCCCTATTCCGGGGCCGCTCGCCCCGCCTAGAAAATGGTCAGAGACACAGATCTACAACGAGGTGAGAGCCCTGAATCGTGGCTTTCCAGTGGTGGAAAACTTGTGCGAATCGGATGTTGTTATAGGTGTGATTTGACCCTCCTTGTGTTTTATTTCGTTTCTTCTTTTTTAGCAGCTCTGTGTACACAAATCCCACTGAAGATGCTTTTGAAGCGCTTTCTGCAGGCCATTTCCGGTACGAAGATCAAGCACATCGGCCCAAAAAGTCTGATGTTCGGGTGAAGTGGAATTCAAGGCACACTCAGGTACAAATTTCGTCTCTCTAGCATTTCTAGTTCATGAGTTATTCTGAAACTTAGCTCGGGTGTTGTTTCAAATCATTCTTCGGATGGACATGTCTTGCCTTTGTTGTTGCCTAGAAAATGGTCAGAGACACGGATCCACGACGAGGTGAGAGCCCTGAATCGTGGCTTTCCAGTGGTGGAAAACTTGTGCAAATCCGATGTTGTTATGGGTGTGATTTGACCCTCCTTGTATTTTATTTCGTTTCTTCTTCTTTTTTTGCAGCTCTGTGTACAAAAATCCCACTGAAGATGCTTTTGAGTGGCTCTCTGAGTGTCCCAGCCTGCAGGCCATTTCCGGCACGAAGATGGTGCACATCGGCCCAAAAAGTCTGACGTTCGGGTGAAGTGGAATTCAAGGCACACTCAGGTACAAATTTCGTCTCTCTAGCATTTCTAGTTCATGAGTTATTCTGAAACTTAGCTCGGGTGTTGTTTCAAATCATTCTTCGGATGGACATGTCTTGCCTTTGTTGTTGCTGGGCCCCGGCGCGTGGGCTAATTTGCCGGTGGTTGTAGCCCTATCCCGGGGCCGCTCGCCCCGCCTAGAAAATAGTCAGAGACACGGATCCACGACGACGTGAGAGCCCTGAATCGTGGCTTTCCAGTGGTGGAAAACGTGTGCAAATCCGATGTTGTTATGGGTGTGATTTGACCCTCCTTGTATTTTATTTCGTTTCTTCTTCTTTTTTTGCAGCTCTGTGTACAAAAATCCCACTGAAGATGCTTTTGAGTGGCTCTCTCAGTGTCCAGCCTGCAGGCCATTTCCGGCACGAAGATGGTGCACATCGGCCCAAAAAGTCTGACGTTCGGGTGAAGTGGAATTCAAGGCACACTCATGTACAAATTTCGTCTCTCTAGCATTTCTAGTTCATGAGTTATTCTCAAACTTAGCTCGGGTGTTGTTTCAAATTATTCTTCGGATGGACATGTCTTGCCTTTGTTGTTACTCGACCTCTGCGCGTGGGCAAATTTGCCGGTGGTTGTAGCCCTATTCCGGACTCTCGCCCCGCCTAGAAAATGGTCAGAGACACGGATCTACGACGAGGTGAGAGCCCTGAATCGTGGCTTTCCAGTGGTGGAAAGTTTGTGCAAATCCGATGTTGTTATGCGTGTGATTTGACCCTCCTTGTATTTTATTTCGTTTCTTCTTCTTTTTTTGCAGCTCTGTGTACACAAATCCCACTGAAGATGCTTTTGAGTGGCTTTCTGAGTGCCCCAGCCAGAAGGCCATTTCCGGCACGAAGATGGTGCACATCGGCCCAAAAAGTCTGATGTTCGGGTGAAGTGGAATTCAAGGCACACTCAGGTACAAATTTCGTCTCTCTAGCATTTCTAGTTCATGAGTTATTCTGAAACTTAGCTCGGGTGTTGTTTCAAATCATTCTTCGGATGGACATGTCTTGCCTTTGTTGTTGCCTAGAAAATGGTCAGAGACACGGATCCACGACGAGGTGAGAGCCCTGAATCGTGGTTTTCCAGTGGTGGAAAACTTGTGCAAATCCGATGTTGTTATGGGTGTGATTTGACCCTCCTTGTATTTTATTTCGTTTCTTCTTCTTTTTTTGCAGCTCTGTGTACAAAAATCCCACTGAAGATGCTTTTGAGTGGCTCTCTGAGTGTCCCAGCCTGCAGGCCATTTCCGGCACGAAGATGGTGCACATCGGCCCAAAAAGTCTGACGTTCGGGTGAAGTGGAATTCAAGGCACACTCAGGTACAAATTTCGTCTCTCTAGCATTTCTAGTTCATGAGTTATTCTGAAACTTAGCTCGGGTGTTGTTTCAAATCATTCTTCGGATGGACATGTCTTGCCTTTGTTGTTGCTGGGCCCCGGCGCGTGGGCTAATTTGCCGGTGGTTGTAGCCCTATCCCGGGGCCGCTCGCCCCGCCTAGAAAATGGTCAGAGACACGGATCCACGACGAGGTGAGAGCCCTGAATCGTGGCTTTCCAGTGGTGGAAAACGTGTGCAAATCCGATGTTGTTATGGGTGTGATTTGACCCTCCTTGTATTTTATTTCGTTTCTTCTTCTTTTTTTGCAGCTCCGTGTACAAAAATCCCACTGAAGATTCTTTTGAGTGGCTCTCTGAGTGTCCCAGCCTGCAGTCCATTTCCTGCACGAAGATGGTGCACATCGGCCCAAAAAGTCTGACGTTCGGGTGAAGTGGAATTCAAGGCACACTCAGGTACAAATTTCGTCTCTCTAGCATTTCTAGTTCGTGAGTTATTCTGAAACTTAGCTCGGGTGTTGTTTCAAATCATTCTTCGGATGGACATGTCTTGCCTTTGTTGTTGCTGGGCCCCGGCGCGTGGGCTAATTTGCCGGTGGTTGTAGCCCTATCCCGGGGCCGCTCGCCCCGCCTAGAAAATAGTCAGAGACACGGATCCACGACGACGTGAGAGCCCTGAATCGTGGTTTTCCAGTGGTGGAAAACTTGTGCAAATCCGATGTTGTTATGGGTGTGATTTGACCCTCCTTGTATTTGATTTCGTTTCTTCTTCTTTTTTTGCAGCTCTGTGTACAAAAATCCCACTGAAGATGCTTTTGAGTGGCTCTCTGAGTGTCCCAGCCTGCAGGCCATTTCCGGCACGAAGATGGTGCACATCGGCCCAAAAAGTCTGACGTTCGGGTGAAGTGGAATTCAAGGCACACTCAGGTACAAATTTCGTCTCTCTAGCATTTCTAGTTCATGAGTTATTCTGAAACTTAGCTCGGGTGTTGTTTCAAATCATTCTTCGGATGGACATGTCTTGCCTTTGTTGTTGCTGGGCCCCGGTGCGTGGGCTAATTTGCCGGTGGTTGTAGCCCTATCCCGGGGCCGCTCGCCCCGCCTAGAAAATGGTCAGAGACACGGATCCACGACGAGGTGAGAGCCCTGAATCGTGGCTTTCCAGTGGTGGAAAACGTGTGCAAATCCGATGTTGTTATGGGTGTGATTTGACCCTCCTTGTATTTTATTTCGTTTCTTCTTCTTTTTTTGCAGCTCCGTGTACAAAAATCCCACTGAAGATTCTTTTGAGTGGCTCTCTGAGTGTCCCAGCCTGCAGTCCATTTCCTGCACGAAGATGGTGCACATCGGCCCAAAAAGTCTGACGTTCGGGTGAAGTGGAATTCAAGGCACACTCAGGTACAAATTTCGTCTCTCTAGCATTTCTAGTTCGTGAGTTATTCTGAAACTTAGCTCGGGTGTTGTTTCAAATCATTCTTCGGATGGACATGTCTTGCCTTTGTTGTTGCTGGGCCCCGGCGCGTGGGCTAATTTGCCGGTGGTTGTAGCCCTATCCCGGGGCCGCTCGCCCCGCCTAGAAAATAGTCAGAGACACGGATCCACGACGACGTGAGAGCCCTGAATCGTGGCTTTCCAGTGGTGGAAAACGTGTGCAAATCCGATGTTGTTATGGGTGTGATTTGACCCTCCTTGTATTTTATTTCGTTTCTTCTTCTTTTTTTGCAGCTCTGTGTACAAAAATCCCACTGAAGATGCTTTTGAGTGGCTCTCTCAGTGTCCAGCCTGCAGGCCATTTCCGGCACGAAGATGGTGCACATCGGCCCAAAAAGTCTGACGTTCGGGTGAAGTGGAATTCAAGGCACACTCATGTACAAATTTCGTCTCTCTAGCATTTCTAGTTCATGAGTTATTCTCAAACTTAGCTCGGGTGTTGTTTCAAATTATTCTTCGGATGGACATGTCTTGCCTTTGTTGTTACTCGACCTCTGCGCGTGGGCAAATTTGCCGGTGGTTGTAGCCCTATTCCGGACTCTCGCCCCGCCTAGAAAATGGTCAGAGACACGGATCTACGACGAGGTGAGAGCCCTGAATCGTGGCTTTCCAGTGGTGGAAAGTTTGTGCAAATCCGATGTTGTTATGCGTGTGATTTGACCCTCCTTGTATTTTATTTCGTTTCTTCTTCTTTTTTTGCAGCTCTGTGTACACAAATCCCACTGAAGATGCTTTTGAGTGGCTTTCTGAGTGTCCCAGCCAGAAGGCCATTTCCGGCACGAAGATGGTGCACATCGGCCCAAAAAGTCTGATGTTCGGGTAAAGTGGAATTCAAGGCACACTCAGGTACAAATTTCGTCTCTCTAGCATTTCTAGTTCATGAGTTATTCTGAAACTTAGCTCGGGTGTTGTTTAAAATCATTCTTCGGATGGACATGTCTTGCCTTTGTTGTTGCCTAGAAAATGGTCAGTGACACGGATCCACGACGAGGTGAGAGCACTGAATCGTGGCTTTCCAGTGGTGGAAAACTTGTGCAAATCCGATGTTGTTATGGGTGTGATTTGACCCTCCTTGTATTTTATTTCGTTTCTTCTTCTTTTTTTGCAGCTCTGTGTACAAAAATCCCACTGAAGATGCTTTTGAGTGGCTCTCTGAGTGTCCCAGCCTGCAGGCCATTTCCGGCACGAAGATGGTGCACATCGGCCCAAAAAGTCTGACGTTCGGGTGAAGTGGAATTCAAGGCACACTCAGGTACAAATTTCGTCTCTCTAGCATTTCTAGTTCATGAGTTATTCTGAAACTTAGCTCGGGTGTTGTTTCAAATCATTCTTCGGATGGACATGTCTTGCCTTTGTTGTTGCTGGGCCCCGGTGCGTGGGCTAATTTGCCGGTGGTTGTAGCCCTATCCCGGGGCCGCTCGCCCCGCCTAGAAAATGGTCAGAGACACGGATCCACGACGAGGTGAGAGCCCTGAATCGTGGCTTTCCAGTGGTGGAAAACGTGTGCAAATCCGATGTTGTTATGGGTGTGATTTGACTGTCCTTGTATTTTATTTCGTTTTTTCTTCTTTTTTTGCATTTCCGTGTACAAAAATCCCACTGAAGATTCTTTTGAGTGGCTCTCTGAGTGTCCCAGCCTGCAGTCCATTTCCGGCACGAAGATGGTGCACATCGGCCCAAAAAGTCTGACGTTCGGGTGAAGTGGAATTCAAGGCACACTCAGGTACAAATTTCGTCTCTCTAGCATTTCTAGTTCGTGAGTTATTTTGAAACTTAGCTCGGGTGTTGTTTCAAATCATTCTTCGGATGGACATGTCTTGCCTTTGTTGTTGCTGGGCCCCGGCGCGTGGGCTAATTTGCCGGTGGTTGTAGCCCTATCCCGGGGCCGCTCGCCCCGCCTAGAAAATGGTCAGAGACACGGATCCACGACGAGGTGAGAGCCCTGAATCGTGGCTTTCCAGTGGTGGAAAACGTGTGCAAATCCGATGTTGTTATGGGTGTGATTTGACCCTCCTTGTATTTCATTTCGTTTCTTCTTCTTTTTTTGCAGCTCCGTGTACAAAAATCCCACTGAAGATGCTTTTGAGTGGCTCTCTGAGTGTCCCAGCCTGCAGGCCATTTCCGGCACGAAGATGGTGCAAATCGGCCCAAAAAGTCTGACGTTCGGGTTAAGTGGAATTCAAGGCACACTCAGGTACAAATTTCGTCTCTCTAGCATTTCTAGTTCATGAGTTATTCTGAAACTTAGCTCGGGTGTTGTTTCAAATCATTCTTCGGATGGACATGTCTTGCCTTTGTTGTTGCTGGGCCCCGGCGCGTGGGCTAACTTGCCGGTGGTTGTAGCCATATCTCGGGGCCGCTCGCCCCGCCTAGAAATAGGTCAGAGACACGGATCCACGACGAGGTGAGAGCCCTGAATCGTGGCTTTCCAGTGGTGGAAAACGTGTGCAAATCCGATGTTGTTATGGGTGTGATTTGACCCTCCTTGTATTTTATTTCGTTTCTTCTTCTTTTTTTGCAGCTCTGTGTACAAAAATCCCACTGAAGATGCTTTTGAGTGGCTCTCTCAGTGTCCAGCCTGCAGGCCATTTCCGGCACGAAGATGGTGCACATCGGTCCAAAAAGTCTGACGTTCGGGTGAAGTGGAATTCAAGGCACACTCATGTACAAATTTCGTCTCTCTAGCATTTCTAGTTCATGAGTTATTCTGAAACTTATCTCGGGTGTTGTTTCAAATCATTCTTCGGATGGACATGTCTTGCCTTTGTTGTTGCTGGGCCCCGGCGCGTGGGCTAATTTGCAGGTGGTTGTAGCCCTATCCCAGGGCCGCTCGCCCCGCCTAGAAAATGGTCAGAGACACGGATCCACGACGAGGTGAGAGCCCTGAATCGTGGCTTTCCAGTGGTGGAAAACGTGTGCAAATCCGATGTTGTTATGGGTGTGATTTGACCCTCCTTGTATTTTATTTCGTTTCTTCTTCTTTTTTTGCAGCTCCGTGTACAAAAATCCCACTGAAGATGCTTTTGAGTGGCTCTCTGAGTGTCCCAGCCTGCAGTCCATTTCCGGCACGAAGATGGTGCACATCGGCCCAAAAAGTCTGACGTTCGGGTGAAGTGGAATTCAAGGCACACTCAGGTACAAATTTCGTCTCTCTAGCATTTCTAGTTCATGAGTTATTTTGAAACTTAGCTCGGGTGTTGTTTCAAATCATTCTTCGGATGGACATGTCTTGCCTTTGTTGTTGCTGGGCCCCGGCGCGTGGGCTAATTTGCCGGTGGTTGTAGCCCTATCCCGGGGCCGCTCGCCCCGCCTAGAAAATGGTCAGAGACACGGATCCACTACGAAGTGAGAGCCCTGAATCGTGGCTTTCAAGTGGTGGAAAACGTGTGCAAATCCGATGTTGTTATGGGTGTGATTTGACCCTCCTTGTATTTTATTTCGTTTCTTCTTCTTTTTTTGCAGCTCCGTGTACAAAAATCCCACTGAAGATGCTTTTGAGTGGCTCTCTGAGTGTCCCAGCCTGTAGGCCATTTCCGGCACAAAGATGGTGCAAATCGGCCCCAAAAATCTGACGTTCGGGTTAAGTGGAATTCAAGGCACACTCAGGTACAAATTTCGTCTCTCTAGCATTTCTAGTTCATGAGTTATTCTGAAACTTAGCTCGGGTGTTGTTTCAAATCATTCTTCGGATGGACATGTCTTGCCTTTGTTGTTGCTGGGCCCCCGCGCGTGGGCTAATTTGCCGGTGGTTGTAGCCCTATCTCGGGGCCGCTCGCCCCGCCTAGAAAATGGTCAGAGACACGGATCCACGACGAGGTGAGAGCCCTGAATCGTGGCTTTCCAGTGGTGGAAAACGTGTGCAAATCCGATGTTGTTATGGGTGTGATTTGACCCTCCTTGTATTTTATTTCGTTTCTTCTTCTTTTTTTGCAGCTCTGTGTACAAAAATCCCACTGAAGATGCTTTTGAGTGGCTCTCTCAGTGTCCCAGCCTGCAGGCCATTTCCGGCACGAAGATGGTGCACATGGGCCCAAAAAGTCTGACGTTCGGGTGAAGTGGAATTCAAGGCACACTCATGTACAAATTTCGTCTCTCTAGCATTTCTAGTTCATGAGTTATTCTGAAACTTATCTCGGGTGTTGTTTCAAATCATTCTTCGGATGGACATGTCTTGCCTTTGTTGTTGCTGGGCCCCGGCGCGTGGGCTAATTTGCCGGTGGTTGTAGCCCTATCCCAGGGCCGCTCGCCCCGCCTAGAAAATGGTCAGAGACACGGATCCACGACGAGGTGAGAGCCCTGAATCGTGGCTTTCCAGTGGTGGAAAACGTGTGCAAATCCGATATTGTTATGGGTGTGATTTGACCCTCCTTGTATTTTATTTCGTTTCTTCTTCTTTTTTTGCAGCTCCGTGTACAAAAATCCCACTGAAGATGCTTTTGAGTGGCTCTCTGAGTGTCCCAGCCTGCAGGCCATTTCCGGCACGAAGATGGTGCACATCGGCCCAAAAAGTCTGACGTTCGGGTGAAGTGGAATTCAAGGCACACTCAGGTACAAATTTCGTCTCTCTAGCATTTCTAGTTCATGAGTTATTCTGAAACTTAGCTCGGGTGTTGTTTCAAATCATTCTTCGGATGGACATGTCTTGCCTTTGTTGTTGCTGGGCCCCGGCGCGTGGGCTAATTTGCCGGTGGTTGTAGCCCTATCCCGGGGCCGCTCGCCCCGCCTAGAAAATGGTCAGAGACACGGATCCACGACGAGGTGAGAGCCCTGAATCGTGGCTTTCCAGTGGTGGAAAACGTGTGCAAATCCGATGTTGTTATGGGTGTGATTTGACCCTCCTTGTATTTTATTTCGTTTCTTCTTCTTTTTTTGCAGCTCCGTGTACAAAAATCCCACTGAAGATGCTTTTGAGTGGCTCTCTGAGTGTCCCAGCCTGCAGGCCATTTCCGGCACGAAGATGGTGCAAATCGGCCCACAAAGTCTGACGTTCGGGTTAAGTGGAATTCAAGGCACACTCAGATACAAATTTCGTCTCTCTAGCATTTCTAGATCATGAGTTATTCTGAAACTTAGCTCGGGTGTTGTTTCAAATCATTCTTCGGATGGACATGTCTTGCCTTTGTTGTTGCTGGGCCCCGGCGCGTGGGCTAATTTGCCGGTGGTTGTAGCCCTTTCACGGGGCTACTCGCCCCGCCTAGAAAATGGTCAGAGACACGGATCCACGACGAGGTGAGAGCCCTGAATCGTGGCTTTCCAGTGGTGGAAAACGTGTGCAAATCCGATGTTGTTATGGGTGTGATTTGACCCTCCTTGTATTTTATTTCGTTTCTTCTTCTTTTTTGCAGCTCCGTGTACAAAAATCCCACTGAAGATGCTTTTGAGTGGCTCTCTGAGTGTCCCAGCCTGCAGGCCATTTCCGGCACGAAGATGGTGCACATCGGCCCAAAAAGTCTGACGTTCGGGTGAAGTGGAATTCAAGGCACACTCAGGTACAAATTTCGTCTCTCTAGCATTTCTAGTTCGTGAGTTATTCTGAAACTTAGCTCGGGTGTTGTTTCAAATCATTCTTCGGATGGACATGTCTTGCCTTTGTTGTTGCTGGGCCCCGGCGCGTGGGCTAATTTGCCGGTGGTTGTAGCCCTATCTCGGGGCCGCTCGCCCCGCCTAGAAAATGGTCAGAGACACGGATCCACGACGAGGTGAGAGCCCTGAATCGTGGCTTTCCAGTGGTGGAAAACGTGTGCAAATCCGATGTTGTTATGGGTGTGATTTGACCCTCCTTGTATTTTATTTCGTTTCTTCTTCTTTTTTTGCAGCTCTGTGTACAAAAATCCCACTGAAGATGCTTTTGAGTGGCTCTCTGAGTGTCCCAGCCTGCAGGCCATTTCCGGCACGAAGATGGTGCACATCGGCCCAAAAAGTCTGACGTTCGGGTGAAGTGGAATTCAAGGCACACTCATGTACAAATTTCGTCTCTCTAGCATTTCTAGTTCATGAGTTATTCTGAAACTTATCTCGGGTGTTGTTTCAAATCATTCCTCGGATGGACATGTCTTGCCTTTGTTGTTGCTGGGCACCGGCGCGTGGGCTAATTTGCCGGTGGTTGTAGCACTATCCCGGGGCCGCTCGCCCCGCCTAGAAAATGGTCAGAGACACGGATCCACGACGAGGTGAGAGCCCTGAATCGTGGCTTTCCAGTGGTGGAAAACGTGTGCAAATCCGATGTTGTTATGGGTGTGATTTGACCCTCCTTGTATTTTATTTCGTTTCTTCTTCTTTTTTGCAGCTCCGTGTACAAAAATCCCACTGAAGATGCTTTTGAGTGGCTCTCTGAGTGTCCCAGCCTGCAGGCCATTTCCGGCACGAAGATGGTGCACATCGGCCCAAAAAGTCTGACGTTCGGGTGAAGTGGAATTCAAGGCACACTCAGGTACAAATTTCGTCTCTCTAGCATTTCTAGTTCGTGAGTTATTCTGAAACTTAGCTCGGGTGTTGTTTCAAATCATTCTTCGGATGGACATGTCTTGCCTTTGTTGTTGCTGAGCCCCGGCGCGTGGGCTAATTTGCCGGTGGTTGTAGCCCTATCTCGGGGCCGCTCGCCCCGCCTAGAAAATGGTCAGAGACACGGATCCACGACGAGGTGAGAGCCCTGAATCGTGGCTTTCCAGTGGTGGAAAACGTGTGCAAATCCGATGTTGTTATGGGTGTGATTTGACCCTCCTTGTATTTTATTTCGTTTCTTCTTCTTTTTTTGCAGCTCTGTGTACAAAAATCCCACTGAAGATGCTTTTGAGTGGCTCTCTCAGTGTCCCAGCCTGCAGGCCATTTCCGGCACGAAGATGGTGCACATCGGCCCAAAAAGTCTGACGTTCGGGTGAAGTGGAATTCAAGGCACACTCATGTACAAATTTCGTCTCTCTAGCATTTCTAGTTCATGAGTTATTCTGAAACTTATCTCGGGTGTTGTTTCAAATCATTCTTCGGATGGACATGTCTTGCCTTTGTTGTTGCTGGGCACCGGCGCGTGGGCTAATTTGCCGGTGGTTGTAGCACTATCCCGGGGCCGCTCGCCCCGCCTAGAAAATGGTCAGAGACACGGATCCACGACGAGGTGAGAGCCCTGAATCGTGGCTTTCCAGTGGTGGAAAACGTGTGCAAATCCGATGTTGTTATGGGTGTGATTTGACCCTCCTTGTATTTTATTTCGTTTCTTCTTCTTTTTTGCAGCTCCGTGTACAAAAATCCCACTGAAGATGCTTTTGAGTGGCTCTCTGAGTGTCCCAGCCTGCAGGCCATTTCCGGCACGAAGATGGTGCACATCGGCCCAAAACGTCTGACGTTCGGGTGAAGTGGAATTCAAGGCACACTCAGGTACAAATTTCGTCTCTCTAGCATTTCTAGTTCGTGAGTTATTCTGAAACTTAGCTCGGGTGTTGTTTCAAATCATTCTTCGGATGGACATGTCTTGCCTTTGTTGTTGCTGGGCCCCGGCGCGTGGGCTAATTTGCCGGTGGTTGTAGCCCTATCTCGGGGCCGCTCGCCCCGCCTAGAAAATGGTCAGAGACACGGATCCACGACGAGGTGAGAGCCCTGAATCGTGGCTTTCCAGTGGTGGAAAACGTGTGCAAATCCGATGTTGTTATGGGTGTGATTTGACCCTCCTTGTATTTTATTTCGTTTCTTCTTCTTTTTTTGCAGCTCTGTGTACAAAAATCCCACTGAAGATGCTTTTGAGTGGCTCTCTCAGTGTCCCAGCCTGCAGGCCATTTCCGGCACGAAGATGGTGCACATCGGCCCAAAAAGTCTGACGTTCGGGTGAAGTGGAATTCAAGGCACACTCAGGTACAAATTTCGTCTCTCTAGCATTTCTAGTTCATGAGTTATTCTGAAACTTATCTCGGGTGTTGTTTCAAATCATTCCTCGGATGGACATGTCTTGCCTTTGTTGTTGCTGGGCACCGGCGCGTGGGCTAATTTGCCGGTGGTTGTAGCACTATCCCGGGGCCGCTCGCCCCGCCTAGAAAATGGTCAGAGACACGGATCCACGACGAGGTGAGAGCCCTGAATCGTGGCTTTCCAGTGGTGGAAAACGTGTGCAAATCCGATGTTGTTATGGGTGTGATTTGACCCTCCTTGTATTTTATTTCGTTTCTTCTTCTTTTTTGCAGCTCCGTGTACAAAAATCCCACTGAAGATGCTTTTGAGTGGCTCTCTGAGTGTCCCAGCCTGCAGGCCATTTCCGGCACGAAGATGGTGCACATCGGCCCAAAAAGTCTGACGTTCGGGTGAAGTGGAATTCAAGGCACACTCAGGTACAAATTTCGTCTCTCTAGCATTTCTAGTTCGTGAGTTATTCTGAAACTTAGCTCGGGTGTTGTTTCAAATCATTCTTCGGATGGACATGTCTTGCCTTTGTTGTTGCTGAGCCCCGGCGCGTGGGCTAATTTGCCGGTGGTTGTAGCCCTATCTCGGGGCCGCTCGCCCCGCCTAGAAAATGGTCAGAGACACGGATCCACGACGAGGTGAGAGCCCTGAATCGTGGCTTTCCAGTGGTGGAAAACGTGTGCAAATCCGATGTTGTTATGGGTGTGATTTGACCCTCCTTGTATTTTATTTCGTTTCTTCTTCTTTTTTTGCAGCTCTGTGTACAAAAATCCCACTGAAGATGCTTTTGAGTGGCTCTCTCAGTGTCCCAGCCTGCAGGCCATTTCCGGCACGAAGATGGTGCACATCGGCCCAAAAAGTCTGACGTTCGGGTGAAGTGGAATTCAAGGCACACTCATGTACAAATTTCGTCTCTCTAGCATTTCTAGTTCATGAGTTATTCTGAAACTTATCTCGGGTGTTGTTTCAAATCATTCTTCGGATGGACATGTCTTGCCTTTGTTGTTGCTGGGCACCGGCGCGTGGGCTAATTTGCCGGTGGTTGTAGCACTATCCCGGGGCCGCTCGCCCCGCCTAGAAAATGGTCAGAGACACGGATCCACGACGAGGTGAGAGCCCTGAATCGTGGCTTTCCAGTGGTGGAAAACGTGTGCAAATCCGATGTTGTTATGGGTGTGATTTGACCCTCCTTGTATTTTATTTCGTTTCTTCTTCTTTTTTGCAGCTCCGTGTACAAAAATCCCACTGAAGATGCTTTTGAGTGGCTCTCTGAGTGTCCCAGCCTGCAGGCCATTTCCGGCACGAAGATGGTGCACATCGGCCCAAAACGTCTGACGTTCGGGTGAAGTGGAATTCAAGGCACACTCAGGTACAAATTTCGTCTCTCTAGCATTTCTAGTTCGTGAGTTATTCTGAAACTTAGCTCGGGTGTTGTTTCAAATCATTCTTCGGATGGACATGTCTTGCCTTTGTTGTTGCTGGGCCCCGGCGCGTGGGCTAATTTGCCGGTGGTTGTAGCCCTATCTCGGGGCCGCTCGCCCCGCCTAGAAAATGGTCAGAGACACGGATCCACGACGAGGTGAGAGCCCTGAATCGTGGCTTTCCAGTGGTGGAAAACGTGTGCAAATCCGATGTTGTTATGGGTGTGATTTGACCCTCCTTGTATTTTATTTCGTTTCTTCTTCTTTTTTTGCAGCTCTGTGTACAAAAATCCCACTGAAGATGCTTTTGAGTGGCTCTCTCAGTGTCCCAGCCTGCAGGCCATTTCCGGCACGAAGATGGTGCACATCGGCCCAAAAAGTCTGACGTTCGGGTGAAGTGGAATTCAAGGCACACTCAGGTACAAATTTCGTCTCTCTAGCATTTCTAGTTCATGAGTTATTTTGAAACTTAGCTCGGGTGTTGTTTCAAATCATTCTTCGGATGGACATGTCTTGCCTTTGTTGTTGCTGGGCCCCGGCGCGTGGGCTAATTTGCCGGTGGTTGTAGCCCTATCCCGGGGCCGCTCGCCCCGCCTAGAAAATGGTCAGAGACACGGATCCACGACGAGATGAGAGCCCTGAATCGTGGCTTTCCAGTGGTGGAAAACGTGTGCAAATCCGATGTTGTTATGGGTGTGATTTGACCCTCCTTGTATTTTATTTCGTTTCTTCTTCTTTTTTTGCAGCTCCGTGTACAAAAATCCCACTGAAGATGCTTTTGAGTGGCTCTCTGAGTGTCCCAGCCTGCAGGCCATTTCCGGCACGAAGATGGTTAACATCGAGCCAAAAAGTCTGACGTTCGGGTGAAGTGGAATTCAAGGCACACTCAGGTACAAATTTCGTCTCTCTAGCATTTCTAGTTCATGAGTTATTCTGAAACTTAGCTCGGGTGTTGTTTCAAATCATTCTTCGGATGGACATGTCTTGCCTTTGTTGTTGCTGGGCCCCGGCGCGTGGGCTAATTTGCCGGTGGTTGTAGCCCTATCCCAGGGCCGCTCGCCCCGCCTAGAAAATGGTCAGAGACACGGATCCACGACGAGGTGAGAGCCCTGAATCGTGGCTTTCCAGTGGTGGAAAACGTGTGCAAATCTGATGTTGTTATGGGTGTGATTTGACCGTCCTTGTATTTTATTTCGTTTCTTCTTCTTTTTTTGCAGCTCCGTGTACAAAAATCCCACTGAAGATGCTTTTGAGTGGCTCTCTGAGTGTCCCAGCCTGCAGGCCATTTCCGGCACGAAGATGGTGCACATCGGCCCAAAAAGTCTGACGTTCGGGTGAAGTGGAATTCAAGGCACACTCAGGTACAAATTTCGTCTCTCTAGCATTTCTAGTTCGTGAGTTATTCTGAAACTTAGCTCGGGTGTTGTTTCAAATCATTCTTCGGATGGACATGTCTTGCCTTTGTTGTTGCTGGGCCCCGGCGCGTGGGCTAATTTGCCGGTGGTTGTAGCCCTATCTCGGGGCCGCTCGCCCCGCCTAGAAAATGGTCAGAGACACGGATCCACGACGAGGTGAGAGCCCTGATTCGTGGCTTTCCAGTGGTGGAAACCTTGTGCAAATCCGATGTTGTTATGGGTGTGATTTGACCCTCCTTGTATTTTATTTCGTTTCTTCTTCTTTTTGTGCAGCTCTGTGTACAAAAATCCCACTGAAGATGCTTTTGAGTGGCTTTCTGAGTGTCCCAGCCTGCAGGCCATTTCCGGCACGAAGATGGTGCACATCGGCCCAAAAAGTCTGATGTTCGGGTGAAGTGGAATTCAAGGCACACTCAGGTACAAATTTCGTCTCTCTAGCATTTCTAGTTCATGAGTTATTCTAAAACTTAGCTCGGGTGTTGTTTCAAATCATTCTTCGGATGGACATGTCTTGCCTTTGTTGTTGCTGGGCCCCGGCGCGTGGGCTAATTTGCCGGTGGTTGTAGCCCTATCCCGGGGCCGCTCGCCCCGCCTAGAAAATGGTCAGAGACACGGATCCACGACGAGGTGAGAGCCCTGAATCGTGGCTTTCCAGTGGTGGAAAACGTGTGCAAATCCGATGTTGTTATGGGTGTGATTTGACCCTCCTTGTATTTTATTTCGTTTCTTCTTCTTTTTTTGCAGCTCTGTGTACAAAAATCCCACTGAAGATGCTTTTGAGTGGCTCTCTGAGTGTCCCAGCCTGCAGGCCATTTCCGGCACGAAGATGGTGCACATCGGCCCAAAAAGTCTGACGTTCGGGTGAAGTGGAATTCAAGGCACACTCATGTACAAATTTCGTCTCTCTAGCATTTCTAGTTCATGAGTTATTCTAAAACTTATCTCGGGTGTTGTTTCAAATCATTCCTCGGATGGACATGTCTTGCCTTTGTTGTTGCTGGGCACCGGCGCGTGGGCTAATTTGCCGGTGGTTGTAGCACTATCCCGGGGCCGCTCGCCCCGCCTAGAAAATGGTCAGAGACACGGATCCACGACGAGGTGAGAGCCCTGAATCGTGGCTTTCCAGTGGTGGAAAACGTGTGCAAATCCGATGTTGTTATGGGTGTGATTTGACCCTCCTTGTATTTTATTTCGTTTCTTCTTCTTTTTTGCAGCTCCGTGTACAAAAATCCCACTGAAGATGCTTTTGAGTGGCTCTCTGAGTGTCCCAGCCTGCAGGCCATTTCCGGCACGAAGATGGTGCACATCGGCCCAAAAAGTCTGACGTTCGGGTGAAGTGGAATTCAAGGCACACTCAGGTACAAATTTCGTCTCTCTAGCATTTCTAGTTCGTGAGTTATTCTGAAACTTAGCTCGGGTGTTGTTTCAAATCATTCTTCGGATGGACATGTCTTGCCTTTGTTGTTGCTGAGCCCCGGCGCGTGGGCTAATTTGCCGGTGGTTGTAGCCCTATCTCGGGGCCGCTCGCCCCGCCTAGAAAATGGTCAGAGACACGGATCCACGACGAGGTGAGAGCCCTGAATCGTGGCTTTCCAGTGGTGGAAAACGTGTGCAAATCCGATGTTGTTATGGGTGTGATTTGACCCTCCTTGTATTTTATTTCGTTTCTTCTTCTTTTTTTGCAGCTCTGTGTACAAAAATCCCACTGAAGATGCTTTTGAGTGGCTCTCTCAGTGTCCCAGCCTGCAGGCCATTTCCGGCACGAAGATGGTGCACATCGGCCCAAAAAGTCTGACGTTCGGGTGAAGTGGAATTCAAGGCACACTCATGTACAAATTTCGTCTCTCTAGCATTTCTAGTTCATGAGTTATTCTGAAACTTATCTCGGGTGTTGTTTCAAATCATTCTTCGGATGGACATGTCTTGCCTTTGTTGTTGCTGGGCACCGGCGCGTGGGCTAATTTGCCGGTGGTTGTAGCACTATCCCGGGGCCGCTCGCCCCGCCTAGAAAATGGTCAGAGACACGGATCCACGACGAGGTGAGAGCCCTGAATCGTGGCTTTCCAGTGGTGGAAAACGTGTGCAAATCCGATGTTGTTATGGGTGTGATTTGACCCTCCTTGTATTTTATTTCGTTTCTTCTTCTTTTTTGCAGCTCCGTGTACAAAAATCCCACTGAAGATGCTTTTGAGTGGCTCTCTGAGTGTCCCAGCCTGCAGGCCATTTCCGGCACGAAGATGGTGCACATCGGCCCAAAACGTCTGACGTTCGGGTGAAGTGGAATTCAAGGCACACTCAGGTACAAATTTCGTCTCTCTAGCATTTCTAGTTCGTGAGTTATTCTGAAACTTAGCTCGGGTGTTGTTTCAAATCATTCTTCGGATGGACATGTCTTGCCTTTGTTGTTGCTGGGCCCCGGCGCGTGGGCTAATTTGCCGGTGGTTGTAGCCCTATCTCGGGGCCGCTCGCCCCGCCTAGAAAATGGTCAGAGACACGGATCCACGACGAGGTGAGAGCCCTGAATCGTGGCTTTCCAGTGGTGGAAAACGTGTGCAAATCCGATGTTGTTATGGGTGTGATTTGACCCTCCTTGTATTTTATTTCGTTTCTTCTTCTTTTTTTGCAGCTCTGTGTACAAAAATCCCACTGAAGATGCTTTTGAGTGGCTCTCTCAGTGTCCCAGCCTGCAGGCCATTTCCGGCACGAAGATGGTGCACATCGGCCCAAAAAGTCTGACGTTCGGGTGAAGTGGAATTCAAGGCACACTCAGGTACAAATTTCGTCTCTCTAGCATTTCTAGTTCATGAGTTATTCTGAAACTTATCTCGGGTGTTGTTTCAAATCATTCCTCGGATGGACATGTCTTGCCTTTGTTGTTGCTGGGCACCGGCGCGTGGGCTAATTTGCCGGTGGTTGTAGCACTATCCCGGGGCCGCTCGCCCCGCCTAGAAAATGGTCAGAGACACGGATCCACGACGAGGTGAGAGCCCTGAATCGTGGCTTTCCAGTGGTGGAAAACGTGTGCAAATCCGATGTTGTTATGGGTGTGATTTGACCCTCCTTGTATTTTATTTCGTTTCTTCTTCTTTTTTGCAGCTCCGTGTACAAAAATCCCACTGAAGATGCTTTTGAGTGGCTCTCTGAGTGTCCCAGCCTGCAGGCCATTTCCGGCACGAAGATGGTGCACATCGGCCCAAAAAGTCTGACGTTCGGGTGAAGTGGAATTCAAGGCACACTCAGGTACAAATTTCGTCTCTCTAGCATTTCTAGTTCGTGAGTTATTCTGAAACTTAGCTCGGGTGTTGTTTCAAATCATTCTTCGGATGGACATGTCTTGCCTTTGTTGTTGCTGAGCCCCGGCGCGTGGGCTAATTTGCCGGTGGTTGTAGCCCTATCTCGGGGCCGCTCGCCCCGCCTAGAAAATGGTCAGAGACACGGATCCACGACGAGGTGAGAGCCCTGAATCGTGGCTTTCCAGTGGTGGAAAACGTGTGCAAATCCGATGTTGTTATGGGTGTGATTTGACCCTCCTTGTATTTTATTTCGTTTCTTCTTCTTTTTTTGCAGCTCTGTGTACAAAAATCCCACTGAAGATGCTTTTGAGTGGCTCTCTCAGTGTCCCAGCCTGCAGGCCATTTCCGGCACGAAGATGGTGCACATCGGCCCAAAAAGTCTGACGTTCGGGTGAAGTGGAATTCAAGGCACACTCATGTACAAATTTCGTCTCTCTAGCATTTCTAGTTCATGAGTTATTCTGAAACTTATCTCGGGTGTTGTTTCAAATCATTCTTCGGATGGACATGTCTTGCCTTTGTTGTTGCTGGGCACCGGCGCGTGGGCTAATTTGCCGGTGGTTGTAGCACTATCCCGGGGCCGCTCGCCCCGCCTAGAAAATGGTCAGAGACACGGATCCACGACGAGGTGAGAGCCCTGAATCGTGGCTTTCCAGTGGTGGAAAACGTGTGCAAATCCGATGTTGTTATGGGTGTGATTTGACCCTCCTTGTATTTTATTTCGTTTCTTCTTCTTTTTTGCAGCTCCGTGTACAAAAATCCCACTGAAGATGCTTTTGAGTGGCTCTCTGAGTGTCCCAGCCTGCAGGCCATTTCCGGCACGAAGATGGTGCACATCGGCCCAAAACGTCTGACGTTCGGGTGAAGTGGAATTCAAGGCACACTCAGGTACAAATTTCGTCTCTCTAGCATTTCTAGTTCGTGAGTTATTCTGAAACTTAGCTCGGGTGTTGTTTCAAATCATTCTTCGGATGGACATGTCTTGCCTTTGTTGTTGCTGGGCCCCGGCGCGTGGGCTAATTTGCCGGTGGTTGTAGCCCTATCTCGGGGCCGCTCGCCCCGCCTAGAAAATGGTCAGAGACACGGATCCACGACGAGGTGAGAGCCCTGAATCGTGGCTTTCCAGTGGTGGAAAACGTGTGCAAATCCGATGTTGTTATGGGTGTGATTTGACCCTCCTTGTATTTTATTTCGTTTCTTCTTCTTTTTTTGCAGCTCTGTGTACAAAAATCCCACTGAAGATGCTTTTGAGTGGCTCTCTCAGTGTCCCAGCCTGCAGGCCATTTCCGGCACGAAGATGGTGCACATCGGCCCAAAAAGTCTGACGTTCGGGTGAAGTGGAATTCAAGGCACACTCAGGTACAAATTTCGTCTCTCTAGCATTTCTAGTTCATGAGTTATTTTGAAACTTAGCTCGGGTGTTGTTTCAAATCATTCTTCGGATGGACATGTCTTGCCTTTGTTGTTGCTGGGCCCCGGCGCGTGGGCTAATTTGCCGGTGGTTGTAGCCCTATCCCGGGGCCGCTCGCCCCGCCTAGAAAATGGTCAGAGACACGGATCCACGACGAGATGAGAGCCCTGAATCGTGGCTTTCCAGTGGTGGAAAACGTGTGCAAATCCGATGTTGTTATGGGTGTGATTTGACCCTCCTTGTATTTTATTTCGTTTCTTCTTCTTTTTTTGCAGCTCCGTGTACAAAAATCCCACTGAAGATGCTTTTGAGTGGCTCTCTGAGTGTCCCAGCCTGCAGGCCATTTCCGGCACGAAGATGGTTAACATCGAGCCAAAAAGTCTGACGTTCGGGTGAAGTGGAATTCAAGGCACACTCAGGTACAAATTTCGTCTCTCTAGCATTTCTAGTTCATGAGTTATTCTGAAACTTAGCTCGGGTGTTGTTTCAAATCATTCTTCGGATGGACATGTCTTGCCTTTGTTGTTGCTGGGCCCCGGCGCGTGGGCTAATTTGCCGGTGGTTGTAGCCCTATCCCAGGGCCGCTCGCCCCGCCTAGAAAATGGTCAGAGACACGGATCCACGACGAGGTGAGAGCCCTGAATCGTGGCTTTCCAGTGGTGGAAAACGTGTGCAAATCTGATGTTGTTATGGGTGTGATTTGACCGTCCTTGTATTTTATTTCGTTTCTTCTTCTTTTTTTGCAGCTCCGTGTACAAAAATCCCACTGAAGATGCTTTTGAGTGGCTCTCTGAGTGTCCCAGCCTGCAGGCCATTTCCGGCACGAAGATGGTGCACATCGGCCCAAAAAGTCTGACGTTCGGGTGAAGTGGAATTCAAGGCACACTCAGGTACAAATTTCGTCTCTCTAGCATTTCTAGTTCGTGAGTTATTCTGAAACTTAGCTCGGGTGTTGTTTCAAATCATTCTTCGGATGGACATGTCTTGCCTTTGTTGTTGCTGGGCCCCGGCGCGTGGGCTAATTTGCCGGTGGTTGTAGCCCTATCTCGGGGCCGCTCGCCCCGCCTAGAAAATGGTCAGAGACACGGATCCACGACGAGGTGAGAGCCCTGATTCGTGGCTTTCCAGTGGTGGAAACCTTGTGCAAATCCGATGTTGTTATGGGTGTGATTTGACCCTCCTTGTATTTTATTTCGTTTCTTCTTCTTTTTGTGCAGCTCTGTGTACAAAAATCCCACTGAAGATGCTTTTGAGTGGCTTTCTGAGTGTCCCAGCCTGCAGGCCATTTCCGGCACGAAGATGGTGCACATCGGCCCAAAAAGTCTGATGTTCGGGTGAAGTGGAATTCAAGGCACACTCAGGTACAAATTTCGTCTCTCTAGCATTTCTAGTTCATGAGTTATTCTAAAACTTAGCTCGGGTGTTGTTTCAAATCATTCTTCGGATGGACATGTCTTGCCTTTGTTGTTGCTGGGCCCCGGCGCGTGGGCTAATTTGCCGGTGGTTGTAGCCCTATCCCGGGGCCGCTCGCCCCGCCTAGAAAATGGTCAGAGACACGGATCCACGACGAGGTGAGAGCCCTGAATCGTGGCTTTCCAGTGGTGGAAAACGTGTGCAAATCCGATGTTGTTATGGGTGTGATTTGACCCTCCTTGTATTTTATTTCGTTTCTTCTTCTTTTTTTGCAGCTCCGTGTACAAAAATCCCACTGAAGATGCTTTTGAGTGGCTCTCTGAGTGTCCCAGCCTGCAGGCCATTTCCGGCACGAAGATGGTTAACATCGACCCAAAAAGTCTGACGTTTGGGTGAAGTGGAATTCAAGGCACACTCAGGTACAAATTTCGTCTCTCTAGCATTTCTAGTTCATGAGTTATTCTCAAACTTAGCTCGGGTGTTGTTTCAAATCATTCTTGGGATGGACATGTCTTGCCTTTGTTGTTGCTCGGCCCCGGCGCGTGGGCTAATTTGCCTGTGGTTGTAGCCCTATTCCGGGGCCGCTCGCCCCGCCTTGAAAATGGTCAGGGACACGGATCCACGACGAGGTGAGAGCCCTGAATGGTGGCTTTCCAGTGGTGGATAACTTGTGCAAATCCGATGTTGTTATGGGTGTGATTTGACCCTCCTTGTATTTTATTTCGTTTCTTCTTCTTCTTGTGCAGCTCTGTGTACAAAAATCCCACTGAAGATGCTTTTGAGTGGCTTTCTGAGTGTCCCAGCCTGCAGGCCATTTCCGGCACGAGGATGGTGCACATCGGCCCAAAAAGTCTGATGTTTGGGTGAAGTGGAATTCAAGGCACACTCAGGTACAAATTTCGTCTCTCTAGCATTTCTAGTTCATGAGTTATTCTGAAACTTAGCTCGGGTGTTGTTTCAAATCATTCTTCGGATGGACATGTCTTGCCTTTGTTGTTGCTGGGCCCCGGCGCGTGGGCTAATTTGCCGGTGGTTGTAGCCCTATCCCAGGGCCGCTCGCCCCGCCTAGAAAATGGTCAGAGACACGGATCCACGACGAGGTGAGAGCCCTGAATCGTGGCTTTCCAGTGGTGGAAAACGTGTGCAAATCTGATGTTGTTATGGGTGTGATTTGACCGTCCTTGTATTTTATTTCGTTTCTTCTTCTTTTTTTGCAGCTCCGTGTACAAAAATCCCACTGAAGATGCTTTTGAGTGGCTCTCTGAGTGTCCCAGCCTGCAGGCCATTTCCGGCACGAAGATGGTGCACATCGGCCCAAAAAGTCTGACGTTCGGGTGAAGTGGAATTCAAGGCACACTCAGGTACAAATTTCGTCTCTCTAGCATTTCTAGTTCGTGAGTTATTCTGAAACTTAGCTCGGGTGTTGTTTCAAATCATTCTTCGGATGGACATGTCTTGCCTTTGTTGTTGCTGGGCCCCGGCGCGTGGGCTAATTTGCCGGTGGTTGTAGCCCTATCTCGGGGCCGCTCGCCCCGCCTAGAAAATGGTCAGAGACACGGATCCACGACGAGGTGAGAGCCCTGATTCGTGGCTTTCCAGTGGTGGAAACCTTGTGCAAATCCGATGTTGTTATGGGTGTGATTTGACCCTCCTTGTATTTTATTTCGTTTCTTCTTCTTTTTGTGCAGCTCTGTGTACAAAAATCCCACTGAAGATGCTTTTGAGTGGCTTTCTGAGTGTCCCAGCCTGCAGGCCATTTCCGGCACGAAGATGGTGCACATCGGCCCAAAAAGTCTGATGTTCGGGTGAAGTGGAATTCAAGGCACACTCAGGTACAAATTTCGTCTCTCTAGCATTTCTAGTTCATGAGTTATTCTAAAACTTAGCTCGGGTGTTGTTTCAAATCATTCTTCGGATGGACATGTCTTGCCTTTGTTGTTGCTGGGCCCCGGCGCGTGGGCTAATTTGCCGGTGGTTGTAGCCCTATCCCGGGGCCGCTCGCCCCGCCTAGAAAATGGTCAGAGACACGGATCCACGACGAGGTGAGAGCCCTGAATCGTGGCTTTCCAGTGGTGGAAAACGTGTGCAAATCCGATGTTGTTATGGGTGTGATTTGACCCTCCTTGTATTTTATTTCGTTTCTTCTTCTTTTTTTGCAGCTCCGTGTACAAAAATCCCACTGAAGATGCTTTTGAGTGGCTCTCTGAGTGTCCCAGCCTGCAGGCCATTTCCGGCACGAAGATGGTTAACATCGACCCAAAAAGTCTGACGTTTGGGTGAAGTGGAATTCAAGGCACACTCAGGTACAAATTTCGTCTCTCTAGCATTTCTAGTTCATGAGTTATTCTCAAACTTAGCTCGGGTGTTGTTTCAAATCATTCTTGGGATGGACATGTCTTGCCTTTGTTGTTGCTCGGCCCCGGCGCGTGGGCTAATTTGCCTGTGGTTGTAGCCCTATTCCGGGGCCGCTCGCCCCGCCTTGAAAATGGTCAGGGACACGGATCCACGACGAGGTGAGAGCCCTGAATGGTGGCTTTCCAGTGGTGGATAACTTGTGCAAATCCGATGTTGTTATGGGTGTGATTTGACCCTCCTTGTATTTTATTTCGTTTCTTCTTCTTCTTGTGCAGCTCTGTGTACAAAAATCCCACTGAAGATGCTTTTGAGTGGCTTTCTGAGTGTCCCAGCCTGCAGGCCATTTCCGGCACGAGGATGGTGCACATCGGCCCAAAAAGTCTGATGTTTGGGTGAAGTGGAATTCAAGGCACACTCAGGTACAAATTTCGTCTCTCTAGCATTTCTAGTTCATGAGTTATTCTGAAACTTAGCTCGGGTGTTGTTTCAAATCATTCTTCGGATGGACATGTCTTGCCTTTGTTGTTGCTGGGCCCCGGCGCGTGGGCTAATTTGCCGGTGGTTGTAGCCCTATCCCAGGGCCGCTCGCCCCTCTAGAAAATGGTCAGAGACACGGATCCACGACGAGGTGAGAGCCCTGAATCGTGGCTTTCCAGTGGTGGAAAACGTGTGCAAATCCGATGTTGTTATGGGTGTGATTTGACCGTCCTTGTATTTTATTTCGTTTCTTCTTTTTTTTTGCAGCTCCGTGTACAAAAATCCCACTGAAGATGCTTTTGAGTGGCTCTCTGAGTGTCCCAGCCTGCGGGCCATTTCCGGCACGAAGATGGTGCACATCGGCCCAAAAAGTCTGACGTTCGGGTGAAGTGGAATTCAAGGCACACTCAGGTACAAATTTCGTCTCTCTAGCATTTCTAGTTCGTGAGTTATTCTCAAACTTAGCTCGGGTGTTGTTTCAAATCATTCTTGGGATGGACATGTCTTGCCTTTGTTGTTGCTCGGCCCCGGCGCGTTGGCTAATTTGCCTGTGGTTGTAGCCCTATTCCGGGGCCGCTCGCCCCGCCTTGAAAATGGTCAGGGACACGGATCCACGACGAGGTGAGAGCCCTGAATGGTGGCTTTCCAGTGGTGGATAACTTGTGCAAATCCGATGTTGTTATGGGTGTGATTTGACCCTCCTTGTATTTTATTTCGTTTCTTCTTCTTCTTGTGCAGCTCTGTGTACAAAAATCCCACTGAAGATGCTTTTGAGTGGCTTTCTGAGTGTCCCAGCCTGCAGGCCATTTCCGGCACGAGGATGGTGCACATCGGCCCAAAAAGTCTGATGTTTGGGTGAAGTGGAATTCAAGGCACACTCAGGTACAAATTTCGTCTCTCTAGCATTTCTAGTTCATGAGTTATTCTGAAACTTAGCTCGGGTGTTGTTTCAAATCATTCTTCGGATGGACATGTCTTGCCTTTGTTGTTGCTGGGCCCCGGCGCGTGGGCTAATTTGCCGGTGGTTGTAGCCCTATCCCAGGGCCGCTCGCCCCTCTAGAAAATGGTCAGAGACACGGATCCACGACGAGGTGAGAGCCCTGAATCGTGGCTTTCCAGTGGTGGAAAACGTGTGCAAATCCGATGTTGTTATGGGTGTGATTTGACCGTCCTTGTATTTTATTTCGTTTCTTCTTTTTTTTTGCAGCTCCGTGTACAAAAATCCCACTGAAGATGCTTTTGAGTGGCTCTCTGAGTGTCCCAGCCTGCGGGCCATTTCCGGCACGAAGATGGTGCACATCGGCCCAAAAAGTCTGACGTTCGGGTGAAGTGGAATTCAAGGCACACTCAGGTACAAATTTCGTCTCTCTAGCATTTCTAGTTCGTGAGTTATTCTGAAACTTAGCTCGGGTGTTGTTTCAAATCATTCTTCGGATGGACATGTCTTGCTTTTGTTGTTGCTGGGCCCCGGCGCGTGGGCTAATTTGCCGGTGGTTGTAGCCCTATCCCGGGGCCGCTCGCCCCGCCTAGAAAATGGTCAGAGACACGGATCCACGACGAGGTGAGAGCCCTGAATCGTGGCTTTCCAGTGGTGGAAAACGTGTGCAAATCCGATGTTGTTATGGGTGTGATTTGACCCTCCTTGTATTTTATTTCGTTGTTTCTTCTTTTTTTGCAGCTCCGTGTACAAAAATCCCACTGAAGATGCTTTTGAGTGGCTCTCTGAGTATCCCAGCTTGCAGGCCAATTCCGGCAAGAAGATGGTGCACATCGGCCCAAAAAGTCTGACGTTCGGGTGAAGTGGAATTCAAGGCACACTCAGGTACAAATTTCGTCTCTCTAGCATTTCTAGTTCATGAGTTATTCTGAAACTTAGCTCGGGTGTTGTTTCAAATCATTCTTCGGATGGACATGTCTTGCCTTTGTTGTTGCTGGGCCCCGGCGCGTGGGCTAATTTGCCGGTGGTTGTAGCCCTATCCCGGGGCCGCTCGCCCCGCCTAGAAAATGGTCAGAGACACGGATCCACGACGAGGTGAGAGCCCTGAATCGTGGCTTTCCAGTGGTGGAAAACGTGTGCAAATCCGATGTTGTTATGGGTGTGATTTGACCCTCCTTGTATTTTATTTCGTTTCTTCTTCTTTTTTTGCAGCTCCGTGTACAAAAATCCCACTGAAGATGCTTTTGAGTGGCTCTCTGAGTGTCCCAGCCTGCAGGCCATTTCCGGCACGAAGATGGTTAACATCGACCCAAAAAGTCTGACGTTCGGGTGAAGTGGAATTCAAGGCACACTCAGGTACAAATTTCGTCTCTCTAGCATTTCTAGTTCATGAGTTATTCTGAAACTTAGCTCGGGTGTTGTTTCAAATCATTCTTCGGATGGACATGTCTTGCCTTTGTTGTTGCTGGGCCCCGGCGCGTGGGCTAATTTGCCGGTGGTTGTAGCCCTATCCCAGGGCCGCTCGCCCCGCCTAGAAAATGGTCAGAGACACGGATCCACGACGAGGTGAGAGCCCTGAATCGTGGCTTTCCAGTGGTGGAAAACGTGTGCAAATCCGATGTTGTTATGGGTGTGATTTCACCCTCCTTGTATTTTATTTCGTTTCTTCTTCTTTTTTTGCAGCTCCGTGTACAAAAATCCCACTGAAGATGCTTTTGAGTGGCTCTCTGAGTGTCCCAGCCTGCAGGCCATTTCCGGCACGAAGATGGTGCACATCGGCCCAAAAAGTCTGACGTTCGGGTGAAGTGGAATTCAAGGCACACTCAGGTACAAATTTCGTCTCTCTAGCATTTCTAGTTCATGAGTTATTTTGAAACTTAGCTCGGGTGTTGTTTCAAATTATTCTTCGGATGGACATGTCTTGCCTTTGTTGTTGCTGGGCCCCGGCGCGTCGGCTAATTTGCCGGTGGTTGTAGCCCTATCCCGGGGCCGCTCGCCCCGCCTAGAAAATGGTCAGAGACACGGATCTACGACGAGGTGAGAGCCCTGAATCGTGGCTTTCCAGTGGTGGAAAACGTGTGCAAATCCGATGTTGTTGTGGGTGTGATTTGACCGTCCTTGTATTTTATTTCGTTTTTTTCTTTTTTTTTGCAGCTCCGTGTACAAAAATCCCACTGAAGATGCTTTTGAGTGGCTCTCTGAGTGTCCCAGCCTGCGGTCCATTTCCGGCACGAAGATGGTGCACATCGGCCCAAAAAGTCTGACGTTCGGGTGAAGTGGAATTCAAGGCACACTCAGGTACAAATTTCGTCTCTCTAGCATTTCTAGTTCGTGAGTTATTCTGAAACTTAGCTCGGGTGTTGTTTCAAATCATTCTTCGGATGGACATGTCTTGCTTTTGTTGTTGCTGGGCCCCGGCGCGTGGGCTAATTTGCCGGTGGTTGTAGCCCTATCCCGGGGCCGCTCGCCCCGCCTAGAAAATGGTCAGAGACACGGATCCACGACGAGGTGAGAGCCCTGAATCGTGGCTTTCCAGTGGTGGAAAACGTGTGCAAATCCGATGTTGTTATGGGTGTGATTTGACCCTCCTTGTATTTTATTTCGTTGTTTCTTCTTTTTGTGCAGCTCCGTGTACAAAAATCCCACTGAAGATGCTTTTGAGTGGCTCTCTGAGTATCCCAGCTTGCAGGCCAATTCCGGCACGAAGATGGTGCACATCGGCCCAAAAAGTCTGACGTTCGGGTGAAGTGGAATTCAAGGCACACTCAGGTACAAATTTCGTCTCTCTAGCATTTCTAGTTCATGACTTATTTTGAAACTTAGCTCGGGTGTTGTTTCAAATCATTCTTCGGATGGACATGTCTTGCCTTTGTTGTTGCTGGGCCCCGGCGCGTGGGCTAATTTGCCGGTGGTTGTAGCCCTATCCCGGGGCCGCTCGTCCCGCCTAGAAAATGGTCAGAGACACGGATCCACGACGAGGTGAGAGCCCTGAATCGTGGCTTTCCAGTGGTGGAAAACGTGTGCAAATCCGATGTTGTTATGGGTGTGATTTGACCCTCCTTGTATTTTATTTCGTTTCTTCTTCTTTTTTTGCAGCTCCGTGTACAAAAATCGCACTGAAGATGCTTTTGAGTGGCTCTCTGAGTGTCCCAGCCTGCAGGCCATTTCCGGCACGAAGATGGTGCACATCGGCCCAAAAAGTCTGACGTTCGGGTGAAGTGGAATTCAAGGCACACTCAGGTACAAATTTCGTCTCTCTAGCATTTCTAGTTCGTGAGTTATTCTGAAACTTAGCTCGGGTGTTGTTTCAAATCATTCTTCGGATGGACATGTCTTGCCTTTGTTGTTGCTGGGCCCCGGCGCGTGGGCTAATTTGCCGGTGGTTGTAGCCCTATCCCGGGGCCGCTCGCCCCGCCTAGAAAATGGTCAGAGACACGAATCCACGACGAGGTGAGAGCCCTGAATCGTGGCTTTCCAGTGGTGGAAAACGTGTGCAAATCCGATGTTGTTATGGGTGTGATTTGACCCTCCTTGTATTTTATTTCGTTTCTTCTTCTTTTTTTGCAGCTCCGTGTACAAAAATCCCACTGAAGATGCTTTTGAGTGGCTCTCTGAGTGTCCCAGCATGCAGGCCATTCCGGCACGAAGATGGTGCACATCGGCCCAAAAAGTCTGACGTTCGGGTGAAGTGGAATTCAAGGCAAACTCAGGTACAAATTTCGTCTCTCTAGCATTTCTAGTTCATGAGTTATTCTGAAACTTAGCTCGGGTGTTGTTTCAAATCATTCTTCGGATGGACATGTCTTGCCTTTGTTGTTGCTGGGCCCCGGCGCGTGGGCTAATTTGCCGGTGGTTGTAGCCCTGTCCCGGGGCCGCTCGCCCCGCCTAGAAAATGGTCAGAGACACGGATCCACGACGAGGTGAGAGCCCTGAATCGTGGCTTTCCAGTGGTGGAAAACGTGGGCAAATCCGATGTTGTTCCGGGTGTGATTTGACCCTCCTTGTATTTTATTTCGTTTCTTCTTCTTTTTTTGCAGCTCCGTGTACAAAAAACCCACTGAAGATGCTTTTGAGTGGCTCTGTGAGTGTCCCAGCCTGCAGGCCATTTCCGGCACGAAGATGGTGCACATCGGCCCAAAAAGTCTGACGTTCGGGTGAAGTGGAATTCAAGGCACACTCAGGTACAAATTTCGTCTCTCTAGCATTTCTAGTTCATGAGTTATTCTGAAACTTAGCTCGGGTGTTGTTTCAAATCATTCTTCGGATGGACATGTCTTGCCTTTGTTGTTGCTGGGCCCCGGCGCGTGGATTAATTTGCCGGTGGTTGTAGCCCTGTCCCGGGGCCGCTCGCCCCGCCTAGAAAATGGTCAGAGACACGGATCCACGACGAGGTGAGAGCCCTGAATCGTGGCTTTCCAGTGGTGGAAAACGTGTGCAAATCCGATGTTGTTCCGGGTGTGATTTGACCCTCCTTGTATTTTATTTCGTTTCTTCTTCTTTTTTTGCAGCTCCGTGTACAAAAATCCCACTGAAGATGCTTTTGAGTGGCTCTCTGAGTGTCCCAGCCTGCAGGCGATTTCCGGCACGAAGATGGTGCACATCGGCCCAAAAAGTCTGACGTTCGGGTGAAGTGGAATTCAAGGCACACTCAGGTACAAATTTCGTCTCTCTAGCATTTCTAGTTCATGAGTTATTTTGAAACTTAGCTCGGGTGTTGTTTCAAATCATTCTTCGGATGGACATGTCTTGCCTTTGTTGTTGCTGGGCCCCGGCGCGTCGGCTAATTTGCCGGTGGTTGTAGCCCTATCCCGGGGCCGCTCGCCCCGCCTAGAAAATGGTCAGAGACACGGATCCACGACGAGGTGAGAGCCCTGAATCGTGGCTTTCCAGTGGTGGAAAACGTGTGCAAATCCGATGTTGTTGTGGGTGTGATTTGACCGTCCTTGTATTTTATTTCGTTTCTTCTTTTTTTTTGCAGCTCCGTGTACAAAAATCCCACTGAAGATGCTTTTGAGTGGCTCTCTGAGTGTCCCAGCCTGCGGGCCATTTCCGGCACGAAGATGGTGCACATCGGCCCAAAAAGTCTGACGTTCGGGTGAAGTGGAATTCAAGGCACACTCAGGTACAAATTTCGTCTCTCTAGCATTTCTAGTTCGTGAGTTATTCTGAAACTTAGCTCGGGTGTTGTTTCAAATCATTCTTCGGATGGACATGTCTTGCTTTTGTTCTTGCTGGGCCCCGGCGCGTGGGCTAATTTGCCGGTGGTTGTAGCCCTATCCCGGGGCCGCTCGCCCCGCCTAGAAAATGGTCAGAGACACGGATCCACGACGAGGTGAGAGCCCTGAATCGTGGCTTTCCAGTGGTGGAAAACGTGGGCAAATCCGATATTGTTATGGGTGTGATTTGACCCTCCTTGTATTTTATTTCGTTTCTTCTTCTTTTTTTGCAGCTCCGTGTACAAAAATCCCACTGAAGATGCTTTTGAGTGGCTCTGTGAGTGTCCTAGCCTGCAGGCCATTTCCGGCACGAAGATGGTGCACATCGGCCCAAAAAGTCTGACGTTCGGGTGAAGTGGAATTCAAGGCACACTCAGGTACAAATTTCGTCTCTCTAGCATTTCTAGTTCATGAGTTATTCTGAAACTTAGCTCGGGTGTTGTTTCAAATCATTCTTCGGATGGACATGTCTTGCCTTTGTTGTTGCTGGGCCCCGGCGCGTGGGCTAATTTGCCGGTGGTTGTAGCCCTGTCCCGGGGCCGCTCGCCCCGCCTAGAAAATGGTCAGAGACACGGATCCACGACGAGGTGAGAGCCCTGAATCGTGGCTTTCCAGTGGTGGAAAACGTGTGCAAATCCGATGTTGTTCCGGGTGTGATTTGTCCCTCCTTGTATTTTATTTCGTTTCTTCTTCTTTTTTTGCAGCTCCGTGTACAAAAATCCCACTGAAGATGCTTTTGAGTGGCTCTCTGAGTGTCCCAGCCTGCAGGCCATTTCCGGCACGAAGATAGTGCACATCGGCCCAAAAAGTCTAACGTTCGGGTGAAGTGGAATTCAAGGCACACTCAGGTACAAATTTCGTCTCTCTAGCATTTCTAGTTCATGAGTTATTCTGAAACTTAGCTCGGGTGTTGTTTCAAATCATTCTTCGGATGGACATGTCTTGCCTTTGTTGTTGCTGGGCCCCGGCGCGTGGGCTAATTTGCCGGTGGTTGTAGCCATATCCCGGGGCCGCTCGCCCCGCCTAGAAAATGGTCAGAGACACGGATCCACAACGAGGTGAGAGCCCTGAATCGTGGCTTTCCAGTGGTGGAAAACGTGTGCAAATCCGATGTTGTTATGGGTGTGATTTGACCCTCCTTGTATTTTATTTCGTTTCTTCTTCTTTTTTTGCAGCTCCGTGTACAAAAATCCCACTGAAGATGCTTTTGAGTGGCTCTCTGAGTGTCCCAGCCTGCAGGCCATTTCCGGCACGAAGATGGTGCACATCGGCCCAAAAAGTCTGACGTTCGGGTGAAGTGGAATTCAAGGCACACTCAGGTACAAATTTCGTCTCTCTATCATTTCTAGTTCATGAGTTTTTATATTCTGAAACTTAGCTCGGGTGTTGTTTCAAATCATTCTTCGGATGGACATGTCTTGCCTTTGTTGTTGCTGGGCCCCTGCGCGTGGGCTAATTTGCCGGTGGTTGTAGCCCTATCCCGGGGCCGCTCGCCTCGCCTAGAAAATGGTCAGAGACACTGATCTACGACGAGGTGAGAGCCCTGAATCGTGGCTTTCCAGTGGTGGAAAACGTGTGCAAATCCGATGTTGTTATGGGTGTGATTTGACCCTCCTTGTATTTTATTTCGTTTCTTTCTTTTTTTGCAGCTCCGTGTACAAAAATCCCACTGAAGATGCTTTTGAGTGGCTCTCTGAGTGTCCCAGCCTGCAGGACATTTCCGGCACGAAGATGGTGCACATCGGCCCAAAAAGTCTGACGTTCGGGTGAAGTGGAATTCAAGGCACACTCAGGTACAAATTTCGTCTCTCTAGCATTTCTAGTTCATGAGTTATTCTGAAACTTAGCTCGGGTGTTGTTTCAAATCATTCTTCGGATGGACATGTCTTGCCTTTGTTGTTGCTGGGCCCCGGCGCGTTGGCTAATTTGCCGGTGGTTGTAGCCCTATCCCGGGGCCGCTCGCTCCGCCTAGAAAATGGTCAGAGACACGGATCCACAACGAGGTGAGAGCCCTGAATCGTGGCTTTCCAGTGGTGGAAAACGTGTGCAAATCCGATGTTGTTACGGGTGTGATTTGACCCTCCTTGTATTTTATTTAGTTTTTTCTTTCTTTTTTTGCAGCTCCGTGTACAAAAATCCCACTGAAGATGCTTTTGAGTGGCTCTCTGAGTGTCCCAGCCTGCAGGCCATTTCCTGCACGAAGATGGTGCACATCGGCCCAAAAAGTCTGACGTTCGGGTGAAGTGGAATTCAGGGCACACTCAGGTACAAATTTCGTCTCTCTAGCATTTCTAGTTCATGAGTTATTCTGAAACTTAGCTCGGGTGTTGTTTCAAATCATTCTTCGGATGGACATGTCTTGCCTTTGTTGTTGCTGGGCCCCGGCGCGTGGGCTAATTTGCCGGTGGTTGTAGCCCTATCCCAGGGCCGCTCGCCCCGCCTAGAAAATGGTCAGAGACACGGATCCACGACGAGGTGAGAGCCCTGAATCGTGGCTTTCCAGTGATGGAAAACGTGTGCAAATCCGATGTTGTTATGGGTGTGATTTGACCCTCCTTGTATTTTATTTCGTTTCTTCTTCTTTTTTTGCAGCTCCGTGTACAAAAATCCCACTGAAGATGCTTTTGAGTGGCTTTCTGAGTGTCCCAGCCTGCAGGCCATTTCCGGCACGAAGATGGTGCACATCGGCCCAAAAAGTCTGACGTTCGGGTGAAGTGGAATTCAAGGCACACTCAGGTACAAATTTCGTCTCTCTAGCATTTCTAGTTCATGAGTTTTTATATTCTGAAACTTAGCTCGGGTGTTGTTTCAAATCATTCTTCGGATGGACATGTCTAGCCTTTGTTGTTGCTGGGCCCCGGCGCGTCGGCTAATTTGCCGGTGGTTGTAGCCCTATCCCGGGGCCGCTCGCCCCGCCTAGAAAATGGTCAGAGACACTGATCTACGACGAGGTGAGAGCCCTGAATCGTGGCTTTCAAGTGGTGGAAAACGTGTGCAAATCCGATGTTGTTATGGGTGTGATTTGACCCTCCTTGTATTTTATTTCGTTTTTTGTTTGTTTTTTGCAGCTCCGTGTACAAAAATCCCACTGAAGATGCTTTTGAGTGGCTCTCTGAGTGTCCCAGCCTGCAGGCCATTTCCGGCACGAAGATGGTGCACATCGGCCCAAAAAGTCTGACGTTCGGGTGAAGTGGAATTCAAGGCACACTCAGGTACAAATTTCGTCTCTCTAGCATTTCTAGTTCATGAGTTATTCTGAAACTTAGCTCGGGTGTTGTTTCAAATCATTCTTCGGATGGACATGTCTTGCCTTTGTTGTTGCTGGGCCCCGGCGCGTTGGCTAATTTGCCGGTGGTTGTAGCCCTATCCCGGGGCCGCTCGCTCCGCCTAGAAAATGGTCAGAGACACGGATCCACGACGAGGTGAGAGCCCTGAATCGTGGCTTTCCTGTGGTGGAAAACGTGTGCAAATCCGATGTTGTTACGGGTGTGATTTGACCCTCCTTGTATTTTATTTCGTTTCTTCTTCTTTTTTTTGCAGCTCCGTGTACAAAAATCCCACTGAAGATGCTTTTGAGTGGCTCTCTGAGTGTCCCAGCCTGCAGGACATTTCCTGCACGAAGATGGTGCACATCGGCCCAAAAAGTCTGACGTTCGGGTGAAGTGGAATTCAAGGCACACTCAGGTACAAATTTCGTCTCTCTAGCATTTCTAGTTCATGAGTTATTCTGAAACTTAGCTCGGGTGTTGTTTCAAATCATTCTTCGGATGGACATGTCTTTGCCGGTGGTTGTAGCCCTATCCCGGGGCCGCTCGCCCCGCCTAGAAAATGGTCAGAGACACGGATCCACGACGAGGTGAGAGCCCTGAATCGTGGCTTTCCAGTGGTGGAAAACGTATGCAAATCCGATGTTGTTATGGGTGTGATTTGACCCTCCTTGTATTTTATTTCGTTTCTTCTTCTTTTTTTGCAGCTCCGTGTACAAAAATCCCACTGAAGATGCTTTTGAGTGGCTCTCTGAGTGTCCCAGCCTGCAGGCCATTTCCGGCACAAAGATGGTGCACATCGGCCCAAAAAGTCTGACGTTCAGGTGAAGTGGAATTCAAGGCACACTCAGGTACAAATTTCGTCTCTCTAGCATTTCTAGTTCATGAGTTATTCTGAAACTTAGCTCGGGTGTTGTTTCAAATCATTCTTCGGATGGACATGTCTTGCCTTTGTTGTTGCTGGGCCCCGGCGCGTGGGCTAATTTGCCGGTGGTTGTAGCCCTATCCCGGGGCCACTCGCCCCGCCTAGAAAATGGTCAGAGACACGGATCCACGACGAGGTGAGAGCCCTGAATCGTGGCTTTCCAGTGGTGGAAAACGTGTGCAAATCCGATGTTGTTATGGGTGTGATTTGACCCTCCTTGTATTTTATTTCGTTTCTTCTTCTTTTTTTGCAGCTCCGTGTACAAAAATCCCACTGAAGATGCTTTTGAGTGGCTCTCTGAGTTTCCCAGCCTGCAGGCCATTTCCGGCACGAAGATGGTGCACATCGGCCCAAAAAGTCTGACGTTCGGGTGAAGTGGAATTCAAGGCACACTCAGGTACAAATTTCGTCTCTCTAGCATTTCTAGTTCATGAGTTATTCTGAAACTTAGCTCGGGTGTTGTTTCAAATCATTCTTCGGATGGACATGTCTTTGCCGGTGGTTGTAGCCCTATCCCGGGGCCGCTCGCCCCGCCTAGAAAATGGTCAGAGACACGGATCCACGACGAGGTGAGAGCCCTGAATCGTGGCTTTCCAGTGGTGGAAAACGTGTGCAAATCCGATGTTGTTATGGGTGTGATTTGACCCTCCTTGTATTTTATTTCGTTTCTTCTTTTTTTGCAGCTCCGTGTACAAAAATCCCACTGAAGATGCTTTTGAGTGGCTCTCTTAGTGTCCCAGCCTGCAGGCCATTTCCGGCACGAAGATGGTGCACATCGACCCAAAAAGTCTGACGTTCGGGTGGAGTGGAATTAAAGGCACACTCAGGTACAAATTTCGTCTCTCTAGCATTTCTAGTTCATGAGTTATTCTGAAACTTAGCTCGGGTGTTGTTTCAAATCATTCTTGGGATTGACATGTCTTGCCTTTGTTGTTGCTGGGCCCCGGCGAGTGGGCTAATTTGCCGGTGGTTGTAGCCCTATCCCGGGGCCACTCGCCCCGCCTAGAAAATGGTCAGAGACACGGATCCACAACGAGGTGAGAGCCCTGAATCGTGGCTTTCCAGTGGTGGAAAACGTGTGCAAATCCGATGTTGTTATGGGTGTGATTTGACCCTCCTTGTATTTTATTTCGTTTCTTCTTCTTTTTTTGCAGCTCCGTGTACAAAAATCCCACTGAAGATGCTTTTGAGTGGCTCTCTGAGTTTCCCAGCCTGCAGGCCATTTCCGGCACGAAGATGGTGCACATCGGCCCAAAAAGTCTGACGTTCGGGTGAAGTGGAATTCAAGGCACACTCAGGTACAAATTTCGTCTCTCTAGCATTTCTAGTTCATGAGTTATTCTGAAACTTAGCTCGGGTGTTGTTTCAAATCATTCTTCGGATGGACATGTCTTTGCCGGTGGTTGTAGCCTATCCCGGGGCCGCTCGCCCCGCCTAGAAAATGGTCAGAGACACGGATCCACGACGAGGTGAGAGCCCTGAATCGTGGCTTTCCAGTGGTGGAAAACGTGTGCAAATCCGATGTTGTTATGGGTGTGATTTGACCCTCCTTGTATTTTATTTCGTTTCTTCTTTTTTTGCAGCTCCGTGTACAAAAATCCCACTGAAGATGCTTTTGAGTGGCTCTCTGAGTGTCCCAGCCTGCAGGCCATTTCCGGCACAAAGATGGTGCACATCGACCCAAAAAGTCTGACGTTCAGGTGAAGTGGAATTAAAGGCACACTCAGGTACAAATTTCGTCTCTCTAGCATTTCTAGTTCATGAGTTATTCTGAAACTTAGCTCGGGTGTTGTTTCAAATTATTCTTCGGATGGACATGTCTTTGCCGGTGGTTGTAGCCCTATCCCGGGGCCGCTCGCCCCGCCTAGAAAATGGTCAGAGACACGGATCCACGACGAGGTGAGAGCCCTGAATCGTGGCTTTCCAGTGGTGGAAAACGTGTGCAAATCCGATGTTGTTATGGGTATGATTTGACCCTCCTTGTATTTTATTTCGTTTCTTCTTTTTTTGCAGCTCCGTGTACAAAAATCCCACTGAAGATGCTTTTGAGTGGCTCTCTGAGTGTCCCAGCCTGCAGGCCATTTCCGGCACGAAGATGGTGCACATCGGCCCAAAAAGTCTGACGTTCGGGTGGAGTGGAATAAAAGGCACACTCAGGTACAAATTTCGTCTCTCTAGCATTTCTAGTTCATGAGTTATTCTGAAACTTAGCTCGGGTGTTGTTTCAAATCATTCTTCGGATGGACATGTCTTGCCTTTGTTGTTGCTGGGCCCCGGCGCGTGGGCTAATTTGCCGGTGGTTGTAGCCCTATCCCGGGGCCGCTCGCCCCGCCTAGAAAATGGTCAGAGACACGGATCCACGACGAGGTGAGAGCCCTGAATCGTGGCTTTCCAGTGGTGGAAAACGTGTGCAAATCCGATGTTGTTATGCGTCTGATTTGACCCTCCTTGTATTTTATTTCGTTTCTTCTTCTTTTTTTGCAGCTCCGTGTACAAAAATCCCACTGAAGATACTTTTGAGTGGCTCTCTGAGTGTCCCAGCCTGCAGGCCATTTCCGGCACGAAGATGGTGCACATCGGCCCAAAAAGTCTGACGTTCGGGTGAAGTGGAATTTAAGGCACACTCAGGTACAAATTTCGTCTCTCTAGCATTTCTAGTTCATGAGTTATTCTGAAACTTTGCTCGGGTGTTGTTTCAAATCATTCTTTGGATGGACATGTCTTGCCATTGTTGTTGCTGGGCCCCGGCGCGTGGGCTAATTTGCCCGTGGTTTGTAGCCCTATCCCAGGGCCGCTCGCCCCGCCTAGAAAATGGTCAGAGACACGGATCCACGACGAGGTGAGAGCCCTAAATCGTGGCTTTCCAGTGGTGGAAAACGTGTGCAAATCCGATGTTGTTATGGGTGTGATTTGACCCTCCTTGTATTTTATTTCGTTTCTTCTTCTTTTTTTGCAGCTCCGTGTACAAAAATCCCACTGAAGATGCTTTTGAGTGGCTCTCTGAGTGTCCCAGCCTGCAGGCCATTTCCGGCACGAAGATGGTGCACATCGGCCCAAAAAGTCTAACGTTCGGGTGAAGTGGAATTCAAGGCACACTCAGGTACAAATTTCGTCTCTCTAGCATTTCTAGTTCATGAGTTATTCTGAAACTTAGCTCGGGTGTTGTTTCAAATCATTCTTCGGATGGACATGTCTTTGCCGGTGGTTGTAGCCCTATCCGGGGGCCGCTCGCCCCGCCTAGAAAATGGTCAGAGACACGGATCCACGACGAGGTGAGAGCCCTGAATCGTGGCTTTCCAGTGGTGGAAAACGTGTGCAAATCCGATGTTGTTATGGGTGTGATTTGACCCTCCTTGTATTTTATTTCGTTTCTTCTTCTTTTTTTGCAGCTCCGTGTACAAAAATCCCACTGAAGATGCTTTTGAGTGGCTCTCTGAGTGTCCCAGCCTGCAGGCCATTTCCGGCACGAAGATGGTGCACATCGGCCCAAAAAGTCTGACGTTCGGGTGAAGTGGAATTCAAGGCACACTCAGGTACAAATTTCGTCTCTCTAGCATTTCTAGTTCATGAGTTATTCTGAAACTTTGCTCGGGTGTTGTTTCAAATCATTCTTCGGATGGACATGTCTTGCCTTTGTTGTTGCTGGGCCCCGGCGCGTGGGCTAATTTGCCCGTGGTTTGTAGCCCTATCCCAGGGCCGCTCGCCCCGCCTAGAAAATGGTCAGAGACACGGATTCACGACGAGGTGAGAGCCCTGAATCGTGGCTTTCCAGTGGTGGAAAACGTGTGCAAATCCGATGTTGTTATGGGTGTGATTTGACCCTCCTTGTATTTTATTTCGTTTCTTCTTCTTTTTTTGCAGCTCCGTGTACAAAAATCCCACTGAAGATGCTTTTGAGTGGCTTTCTGAGTGTCCCAGCCTGCAGGCCATTTCCGGCACGAAGATGGTGCACATCGGCCCAAAAAGTCTAACGTTCGGGTGAAGTGGAATTCAAGGCACACTCAGGTACAAATTTCGTCTCTCTAGCATTTCTAGTTCATGAGTTATTCTGAAACTTAGCTCGGGTGTTGTTTCAAATCATTCTTCGGATGGACATGTCTTGCCTTTGTTGTTGCTGGGCCCCGGCGCGTGGGCTAATTTGCCGGTGGTTGTAGCCCTATCCCGGGGCCGCTCGCCCCGCCTAGAAAATGGTCAGAGACACGGATCCACGACGAGGTGAGAGCCCTGAATCGTGGCTTTCCAGTGGTGGAAAACGTGTGCAAATCCGATGTTGTTATGGGTGTGATTTGACCCTCCTTGTATTTTATTTCGTTTCTTCTTCTTTTTTTGCAGCTCCGTGTACAAAAATCCCACTGAAGATGCTTTTGAGTGGCTCTCTGAGTGTCCCAGCCTGCAGGCCATTTCCGGCACGAAGATGGTGCACATCGGCCCAAAAAGTCTAACGTTCGGGTGAAGTGGAATTCAAGGCACACTCAGGTACAAATTTCGTCTCTCTAGCATTTCTAGTTCATGAGTTATTGTGAAACTTAGCTCGGGTGTTGTTTCAAATCATTCTTCGGATGGACAAGTCTTTGCCGGTGGTTGTAGCCCTATCCGGGGGCCGCTCGCCCCGCCTAGAAAATGGTCAGAGACACGGATCCACGACGAGGTGAGAGCCCTGAATCGTGGCTTTCCAGTGGTGGAAAACGTGTGCAAATCCGATGTTGTTATGGGTGTGATTTGACCCTCCTTGTATTTTATTTCGTTTCTTCTTCTTTTTTTGCAGCTCCGTGTACAAAAATCCCACTGAAGATGCTTTTGAGTGGCTCTCTGAGTGTCCCAGCCTGCAGGCCATTTCCGGCACGAAGATGGTGCACATCGGCCCAAAAAGTCTGACGTTCGGGTGAAGTGGAATTCAAGGCACACTCAGGTACAAATTTCGTCTCTCTAGCATTTCTAGTTCATGAGTTATTCTGAAACTTAGCTCGGGTGTTGTTTCAAATCATTCTTCGGATGGACATGTCTTGCCTTTGTTGTTGCTGGGCCCCGGCGCGTGGGCTTATTTGCCGGTGGTTGTAGCCCTATCCCGGGGCCGCTCGCCCCGCCTAGAAAATGGTCAGAGACACGAATCTACGACGAGGTGAGAGCCCTGAATCGTGGCTTTCCAGTGGTGGAAAACGTGTGCAAATCCGATGTTGTTATGGGTGTGATTTGACCCTCCTTGTATTTTATTTCGTTTCTTCTTCTTTTTTTGCAGCTCCGTGTACAAATATCCCACTGAAGATGCTTTTGAGTGGCTCTCTGAGTGTCCCAGCCTGCAGGCCATTTCCGGCACGAAGATGGTGCAAATCGGCCCAAAAAGTCGGACGTTCGGGTGAAGTGGAATTCAAGGCACACTCAGGTACAAATTTCGTCTCTCTAGCATTTCTAGTTCATGAGTTATTCTGAAACTTTGCTCGGGTGTTGTTTCAAATCATTCTTCGGATGGACATGTCTTGCCTTTGTTGTTGCTGGGCCCCGGCGCGTGGGCTAATTTGCCCGTGGTTTGTAGCCCTATCCCAGGGCCGCTCGCACCGCCTAGAAAATGGTCAGAGACACGGATTCACGACGAGGTGAGAGCCCTGAATCGTGGCTTTCCAGTGGTGGAAAACGTGTGCAAATCCGATGATGTTATGGGTGTGATTTGACCCTCCTTGTATTTTATTTCGTTTCTTCTTCTTTTTTTGCAGCTCCGTGTACAAAAATCCCACTGAAGATGCTTTTGAGTGGCTTTCTGAGTGTCCCAGCCTGCAGGCCATTTCCGGCACGAAGATGGTGCACATCGGCCCAAAAAGTCTGACGTTCGGGTGAAGTGGAATTCAAGGCACACTCAGGTACAAATTTCGTCTCTCTAGCATTTCTAGTTCATGAGTTATTCTGAAACTTAGCTCGGGTGTTGTTTCAAATCATTCTTTGGATGGACATGTCTTGCCTTTGTTGTTGCTGGGCCCCGGCGCGTGGGCTAATTTGCCGGTGGTTGTAGCCCTATCCCGGGGCCGCTCGCCCCGCCTAGAAAATGGTCAGAGACACGGATCCACGACGAGGTGAGAGCCCTGAATCGTGGCTTTCCAGTGGTGGAAAACGTGTGCAAATCCGATGTTGTTATGGGTGTGATTTGACCCTCCTTGTATTTTATTTCGTTTCTTCTTCTTTTTTTTTGCAGCTCCGTGTACAAAAATCCCACTGAAGATGCTTTTGAGTGGCTCTCTGAGTGTCCCAGCCTGCAGGCCATTTCCGGCACGAAGATGGTGCACATCGGCCCAAAAAGTCTGACGTTCGGGTGAAGTGGAATTCAAGGCACACTCAGGTACAAGTTTCGTCTCTCTAGCATTTCTAGTTCATGAGTTATTCTGAAACTTAGCTCGGGTGTTGTTTCAAATCATTCTTCGGATGGACATGTCTTGCCTTTGTTGTTGCTGGGCCCCGGCGCGTGGGCTAATTTGCCGGTGGTTGTAGCCCTATCCCGGGGCCGCTCGCCCCGCCTAGAAAATGGTCAGAGACACGGATCCACGACGAGGTGAGAGCCCTGAATCGTGGCTTTCCAGTGGTGGAAAACGTGTGCAAATCCGATGTTGTTATGGGTGTGATTTGACCCTCCTTGTATTTTATTTCGTTTCTTCTTCTTTTTTTTTGCAGCTCCGTGTACAAAAATCCCACTGAAGATGCTTTTGAGTGGCTCTCTGAGTGTCCCAGCCTGCAGGCCATTTCCGGCACGAAGATGGTGCACATCGGCCCAAAAAGTCTGACGTTCGGGTGAAGTGGAATTCAAGGCACACTCAGGTACAAGTTTCGTCTCTCTAGCATTTCTAGTTCATGAGTTATTCTGAAACTTAGCTCGGGTGTTGTTTCAAATCATTCTTCGGATGGACATGTCTTGCCTTTGTTGTTGCTGGGCCCCGGGGCGTCGGCTAATTTGCCGGTGGTTGTAGCCCTATCCCGGGGCCGCTCGCCCCGCCTAGAAAATGGTCAGAGACACGGATCCACGACGAGGTGAGAGCCCTGAATCGTGGCTTTCCAGTGGTGGAAAACGTGTGCAAATCCGATGTTGTTATGGGTGTGATTTGACCCTCCTTGTATTTTATTTCGTTTCTTCTTCTTTTTTTTTGCAGCTCCGTGTACAAAAATCCCACTTAAGATGCTTTTGAGTGGCTCTCTGAGTGTCCCAGCCTGCAGGCCATTTCCGGCACGAAGATGGTGCACATCGGCCCAAAAAGTCTGACGTTCGGGTGAAGTGGAATTCAAGGCACACTCAGGTACAAGTTTCGTCTCTCTAGCATTTCTAGTTCATGAGTTATTCTGAAACTTAGCTCGGGTGTTGTTTCAAATCATTCTTCGGATGGACATGTCTTGCCTTTGTTGTTGCTGGGCCCCGGGGCGTCGGCTAATTTGCCGGTGGTTGTAGCCCTATCCCGGGGCCGCTCGCCCCGCCTAGAAAATGGTCAGAGACACGGATCTACGACGAGGTGAGAGCCCTGAATCGTGGCTTTCCAGTGGTGGAAAACGTGTGCAAATCCGATGTTGTTATGGGTGTGATTTGACCCTCCTAGTATTTTATTTCGTTTCTTCTTCTTTTTTTGCAGCTCCGTGTACAAAAATCCCACTGAAGATGCTTTTGAGTGGCTCTCTGAGTGTCCCAGCCTGCAGGCCATTTCCGGCACGAAGATGGTGCACATCGGCCCAAAAAGTCTGACGTTCGGGTGAAGTGGAATTCAAGGCACACTCAGGTACAAATTTCGTCTCTCTAGCATTTCTAATTCATGAGTTATTCTGAAACTTAGCTCGGGTGTTGTTTCAAATCATTCTTCGGATGGACATGTCTTGCCTTTGTTGTTGCTGGGCCCCGGCGCGTGGGCTAATTTGTCGGTGGTTGTAGCCCTGTCCCGGGGCCGCTCGCCCCGCCTAGAAAATGGTCAGAGACACGGATCCACGACGAGGTGAGAGCCCTGAATCGTGGCTTTCCAGTGGTGGAAAACGTGTGCAAATCCGATGTTGTTATGGGTGTGATTTGACCCTCCTTGTATTTTATTTCGTTTCTTCTTCTTTTTTTGCAGCTCCGTGTACAAAAATCCCACTGAAGATGCTTTTGAGTGGCTCTCTGAGTGTCCCAGCCTGCAGGCCATTTCCGGCACGAAGATGGTGCACATCGGCCCAAAAAGTCTGACGTTCGGGTGAATTGGAATTCAAGGCACACTCAGGTACAAATTTCGTCTCTCTAGCATTTCTAGTTCATGAGTTATTCTGAAACTTAGCTCGGGTGTTGTTTCAAATCATTCTTCGGATGGACATGTCTTGCCTTTGTTGTTGCTGGGCCCTGGCGCGTGGGGTAATTTTCCGGTGGTTGTAGCCCTATCCCGGGGCCGCTCGCCCCGCCTAGAAAATGGTCAGAGACACGGATCCACGACGAGGTGAGAGCCCTGAATCGTGGCTTTCCAGTGGTGGAAAACGTGTGCAAATCCGATGTTGTTATGGGTGTGATTTGACCCTCCTTGTATTTTATTTCGTTTCTTCTTCTTTTTTTGCAGCTCCGTGTACAAAAATCCCACTGAAGATGCTTTTGAGTGGCTCTCTGAGTGTCCAAGCCTGCAGGCCATTTCCGGCACGAAGATGGTGCACATCGGCCCAAAAAGTCTGACGTTCGGGTGAAGTGGAATTCAAGGCACACTCAGGTACAAATTTCGTCCCTCTAGCATTTCTAGTTCATGAGTTTTTATATTCTGAAACTTAGCTCGGGTCTTGTTTCAAATCATTCTTCGGATGGACATGTCTTGCCTTTGTTGTTGCTGGGCCCCGGCGCGTGGGCTAATTTGCCGGTGGTTGTAGCCCTATCCCGGGGCCGCTCGCCCCGCCTAGAAAATGGTCAGAGACACGGATCCACGACGAGGTGAGAGCCCTGAATCGTGGCTTTCCAGTGGTGGAAAACGTGTGCAAATCCGATGTTGTTATGGGTGTGATTTGACCCTCCTTGTATTTTATTTCGTTTCTTCTTCTTTTTTTGCAGCTCCGTGTACACAAATCCCACTGAAGATGCTTTTGAGTGGCTCTCTGAGTGTCCCAGCCTGCAGGCCATTTCCGGCTCGAAGATGGTGCACATCGGCCCAAAAAGTCTGACGTTCGGGTGAAGTGGAATTCAAGGCACACTCAGGTACAAATTTCGTCTCTCTAGCATTTCTAGTTCATGAGTTATTCTGAAACTTAGCTCGGGTGTTGTTTCAAATCATTCTTCGGATGGACATGTCTTGCCTTTGTTGTTGCTGGGCCCCTGCGCGTGGGCTAATTTGCCGGTGTTTGTAGCCCTATCCAGGGGCCGCTCGCCCCGCCTAGAAAATGGTCAGAGACACGGATCTACGACGAGGTGAGAGCCCTGAATCGTGGCTTTCCAGTGGTGGAAAACGTGTGCAAATCCGATGTTGTTATGGGTGTGATTTGACCCTCCTTGTATTTTATTTCGTTTTTTTTTTTTTTTTTTGCAGCTCCGTGTACAAAAATCCCACTGAAGATGCTTTTGAGTGGCTCTCTGAGTGTCCCAGCCTGCAGGCCATTTCCGGCACGAAGATGGTGCACATCGGCCCAAAAAGTCTGACGTTCGGGTGAAGTGGAATTCAAGGCACACTCAGGTACAAATTTCGTCTCTCTAGCATTTCTAGTTCATGAGTTATTCTGAAACTTAGCTCGGGTGTTGTTTCAAATCATTCTTCGGATGGACATGTCTTGCCTTTGTTGTTGCTGGGCCCCGGCGCGTGGGCTAATTTGCCGGTGGTTGTAGCCCTATCCCGGGGCCGCTCGCCCCGCCTAGAAAATGGTCAGAGACACGGATCCACCACGAGGTGAGAGCCCTGAATCGTGGCTTTCCAGTGGTGGAAAACGTGTGCAAATCCAATGTTGTTATGGGTGTGATTTGACCCTCCTTGTATTTTTATTCGTTTCTTCTTCTTTTTTTGCAGCTCCGTGTACAAAAATCCCATTAAAAATGCTTTTGAGTGGCTCTCTGAGTGTCCCAGCCTGCAGGCCATTTCCGGCACGGAGATGGTGCACATCGGCCCAAAAAGTCTAACGTTCGGGTGAAGTGGAATTCAAGGCACACTCAGGTACAAATTTCGTCTCTCTAGCATTTCTAGTTCATGAGTTATTCTGAAACTTAGCTCGGGTGTTGTTTCAAATCATTCTTCGGATAGACATGTCTTGCCTTTGTTGTTGCTGGCCCCGGCGCGTGGGCTAATTTGCCGGTGGTTGTAGCCCTATCCCGGGGCCGCTCGCCCCTCCTAGAAAATGGTCAGAGACACGGATCCACGACGAGGTGAGAGCCCTGAATCGTGGCTTTCCAGTGGTGGAAAACGTGTGCAAATCCGATGTTGTTATGGGTGTGATTTGACCCTCCTTGTATTTTATTTCGTTTCTTCTTCATTTTTTGCAGCTCCGTGTACAAAAATCCCACTGAAGATGCTTTTGAGTGGCTCTTTGAGTGTCCCAGCCTGCAGGCCATTTCCGGCACGAAGATGGTGCACATCGGCCCAAAAAGTCTGACGTTCGGGTGAAGTGGAATTCAAGGCACACTCAGGTACAAATTTCGTCTCTCTAGCATTTCTAGTTCATGAGTTATTCTGAAACTTAGCTCGGGTGTTGTTTCAAATCATTCTTCGGATGGACATGTCTTGCCTTTGTTGTTGCTGGGCCCCGGCGCGTGGGCTAATTTGCCGGTGGTTGTAGCCCTGTCCCGGGGCCGCTCGCCCCGCCTAGAAAATGGTCAGAGACACGGATCCACGACGAGGTGAGAGCCCTGAATCGTGGCTTTCCAGTGGTGGAAAACGTGGGCAAATCCGATGTTGTTATGGGTGTGATTTGACCCTCCTTGTATTTTATTTCGTTTCTTCTTCTTTTTTTGCAGCTCCGTGTACAAAAATCCCACTGAAGATGCTTTTGAGTGGCTCTGTGAGTGTCCCAGCCTGCAGGCCATTTCCGGCACGAAGATGGTGCACATCGGCCCAAAAAGTCTGACGTTCGGGTGAAGTGGAATTCAAGGCACACTCAGGTACAAATTTCGTCTCTCTAGCATTTCTAGTTCATGAGTTATTCTGAAACTTAGCTCGGGTGTTGTTTCAAATCATTCTTCGGATGGACATGTCTTGCCTTTGTTGTTGCTGGGCCCCGGCGCGTGGGCTAATTTGCCGGTGGTTGTAGCCCTGTCCCGGGGCCGCTCGCCCCACCTAGAAAATGGTCAGAGACACGGATCCACGACGAGGTGAGAGCCCTGAATCGTGGCTTTCCAGTGGTGGAAAACGTGTGCAAATCCGATGTTGTTCCGGGTGTGATTTGACCCTCCTTGTATTTTATTTCGTTTCTTCTTCTTTTTTTGCAGCTCCGTGTACAAAAATCCCACTGAAGATGCTTTTGAGTGGCTCTCTGAGTGTCCCAGCCTGCAGGCCATTTCCGGCACGAAGATGGTGCACATCGGCCCAAAAAGTCTGACGTTCGGGTGAAGTGGAATTCAAGGCACACTCAGGTACAAATTTCGTCTCTCTAGCATTTCTAGTTCATGAGTTATTCTGAAACTTAGCTCGGGTGTTGTTTCAAATCATTCTTCGGATGGACATGTCTTGCCTTTGTTGTTGCTGGGCCCCGGCGCGTGGGCTAATTTGCCGGTGGTTGTAGCCATATCACGGGGCCGCTCGCCCCGCCTAGAAAATGGTCAGAGACACGGATCCACGACGAGGTGAGAGCCCTGAATCGTGGCTTTCCAGTGGTGGAAAACTTCTGCAAATCCGATGTTGTTATGGGTGTGATTTGACCCTCCTTGTATTTTATTTCGTTTCTTCTTCTTTTTTTGCAGCTCCGTGTACAAAAATCCCACTGAAGATGCTTTTGAGTGGCTCTCTGAGTGTCCCAGCCTGCAGGCCATTTCCGGCACGAAGATGGTGCACATCGGCCCAAAAAGTCTGACGTTCGGGTGAAGTGGAATTCAAGACACACTCAGGTACAAATTTCGTCTCTCTAGCATTTCTAGTTTATGAGTTATTCTGAAACTTAGCTCGGGTGTTGTTTCAAATCATTCTTCGGATGGACATGTCTTGCCTTTGTTGTTGCTGGGCCCCGGCGCGTGGGCTAATTTGCCGGTGGTTGTAGCCCTGTCCCGGGGCCGCTCGCCCCGCCTAGAAAATGGTCAGAGACACGGATCCACGACGAGGTGAGAGCCCTGAATCGTGGCTTTCCAGTGGTGGAAAACGTGTGCAAATCCGATGTTGTTATGGGTGTGATTTGACCCTCCTTGTATTTTATTTCGTTTCTTCTTCTTTTTTTGCAGCTCCGTGTACAAAAATCCCACTGAAGATGCTTTTGAGTGGCTCTCTGAGTGTCCCAGCCTGCAGGCCATTTCCGGCACGAAGATGGTGCACATCGGCCCAAAAAGTCTGACGTTCGGGTGAAGTGGAATTCAAGGCACACTCAGGTACAAATTTTGTCTCTCTAGCCTTTCTAGTTCATGAGTTATTCTGAAACTTAGCTCGGGTGTTGTTTCAAATCATTCTTCGGATGGACAAGTCTTGCCTTTGTTGTTGCTGGGCCCCGGCGCGTGGGCTAATTTGCCGGTGGTTGTAGCCCTGTCCCGGGGCCGCTCGCCCCGCCTAGAAAATGGTCAGAGACACGGATCCACGACGAGGTGAGAGCCCTGAATCGTGGCTTTCCAGTGGTGGAAAACGTGTGCAAATCCGATGTTGTTATGGGTGTGATTTGACCCTCCTTGTATTTTATTTCGTTTCTTCTTCTTTTTTTGCAGCTCCGTGTACAAAAATCCCACTGAAGATGCTTTTGAGTGGCTCTCTGAGTGTCCCAGCCTGCAGGCCATTTCCGGCACGAAGATGGTGCACATCGGCCCAAAAAGTCTGACGTTCGGGTGAAGTGGAATTCAAGGCACACTCAGGTACAAATTTCGTCTCTCTAGCATTTCTAGTTCATGAGTTATTCTGAAACTTAGCTCGGGTGTTGTTTCAAATCATTCTTCGGATGGACATGTCTTGCCTTTGTTGTTGCTGGGCCCCGGCGCGTGGGCTAATTTGTCGGTGGTTGTAGCCCTGTCCCGGGGCCGCTCGCCCCGCCTAGAAAATGGTCAGAGACACGGATCCACGACGAGGTGAGTGCCCTGAATCGTGGTTTTCCAGTGGTGGAAAACGTGTGCAAATCCGATGTTGTTATGGGTGTGATTTGACCCTCCTTGTATTTTATTTCGTTTCTTCTTCTTTTTTTTGCAGCTCCGTGTACAAAAATCCCACTGAAGATGGTTTTGAGTGGCTCTCTGAGTGTCCCAGCCTGCAGGCCATTTCCGGCACGAAGATGGTGCACATCGGCCCAAAAAGTCTGACGTTCGGGTGAAGTGGAATTCAAGGCACACTCAGGTACAAATTTCGTCTCTCTAGCATTTCTAGTTCATGAGTTATTCTGAAACTTAGCTCGGGTGTTGTTTCAAATCATTCTTCGGATGGACATGTCTTGCCTTTGTTATTGCTGGGCCCCGGCGCGTGGGCTAATTTGCCGGTGGTTGTAGCCCTGTCCCGGGGCCGCTCGCCCCGCCTAGAAAATGGTCAGAGACACGGATCCACGACGAGGTGAGAGCCCTGAATCGTGGCTTTCCATTGGTGGAAAACGTGTGCAAATCCGATGTTGTTATGGGTGTGATTTGACCCTCTTTGTATTTTATTTCGTTTCTTCTTCTTTTTTTGCAGCTCCGTGTACAAAAATCCCACTGAAGATGCTTTTGAGTGGCTCTCTGAGTGTCCCAGCCTGCAGGCCATTTCCGGCACGAAGATGGTGCACATCGGCCCAAAAAGTCTGACGTTCGGGTGAAGTGGAATTCAAGGCACACTCAGATACAAATTTCGTCTCTCTAGCATTTCTAGTTCATGAGTTATTCTGAAACTTAGCTCGGGTGTTGTTTCAAATCATTCTTCGGATGGACATGTCTTGCCTTTGTTGTTGCTGGGCCCCGGCGCGTGGGCTAATTTGCCGGTGGTTGTAGCCCTGTCCCGGGGCCGCTCGCCCCGCCTAAAAAATGGTCAGAGACACGGATCCACGACGAGGTGAGAGCCCTGAATCGTGGCTTTCCAGTGGTGGAAAACGTGTGCAAATCCGATGTTGTTATGGGTGTGATTTGACCCTCCTTGTATTTTATTTCGTTTCTTCTTCTTTTTTTGCAGCTCCGTGTACAAAAATCCCACTGAAGATGCTTTTGAGTGGCTCTCTGAGTGTCCCAGCCTGCAGGCCATTTCCGGCACGAAGATGGTGCACATCGGCCCAAAAAGTCTGACGTTCGGGTGAAGTGGAATTCAAGGCACACTCAGATACAAATTTCGTCTCTCTAGCATTTCTAGTTCATGAGTTATTCTGAAACTTAGCTCGGGTGTTGTTTCAAATCATTCTTCGGATGGACATGTCTTGCCTTTGTTGTTGCTGGGCCCCGGCGCGTGGGCTAATTTGCCGGTGGTTGTAGCCCTGTCCCGGGGCCGCTCGCCCCGCCTAGAAAATGGTCAGAGACACGGATCCACGACGAGGTGAGAGCCCTGAATCGTGGCTTTCCAGTGGTGGAAAACGTGTGCAAATCCGATGTTGTTATGGGTGTGATTTGACCCTCCTTGTATTTTATTTCGTTTCTTCTTCTTTTTTTGCAGCTCCGTGTACAAAAATCCCACTGAAGATGCTTTTGAGTGGCTCTCTGAGTGTCCCAGCCTGCAGGCCATTTCCGGCACGAAGATGGTGCACATCGGCCCAAAAAGTCTGACGTTCGGGTGAAGTGGAATTCAAGGTACACTCAGGTACAAATTTCGTCTCTCTAGCATTTCTAGTTCATGAGTTATTCTGAAACTTAGCTCGGGTGTTGTTTCAAATCATTCTTCGGATGGACATGTCTTGCCTTTGTTGTTGCTGGGCCCCGGCGCGTGGGCTAATTTGCCGGTGGTTGTAGCCCTGTCCCGGGGCCGCTCGCCCCGCCTAAAAAATGGTCAGAGACACGGATCCACGACGAGGTGAGAGCCCTGAATCGTGGCTTTCCAGTGGTGGAAAACGTGTGCAAATCCGATGTTGTTATGGGTGTGATTTGACCCTCCTTGTATTTTATTTCGTTTCTTCTTCTTTTTTTGCAGCTCCGTGTACAAAAATCCCACTGAAGATGCTTTTGAGTGGCTCTCTGAGTGTCCCAGCCTGCAGGCCATTTCCGGCACGAAGATGGTGCACATCGGCCCAAAAAGTCTGACGTTCGGGTGAAGTGGAATTCAAGGCACACTCAGATACAAATTTCGTCTCTCTAGCATTTCTAGTTCATGAGTTATTCTGAAACTTAGCTCGGGTGTTGTTTCAAATCATTCTTCGGATGGACATGTCTTGCCTTTGTTGTTGCTGGGCCCCGGCGCGTGGGCTAATTTGCCGGTGGTTGTAGCCCTGTCCCGGGGCCGCTCGCCCCGCCTAGAAAATGGTCAGAGACACGGATCCACGACGAGGTGAGAGCCCTGAATCGTGGCTTTCCAGTGGTGGAAAACGTGTGCAAATCCGATGTTGTTATGGGTGTGATTTGACCCTCCTTGTATTTTATTTCGTTTCTTCTTCTTTTTTTGCAGCTCCGTGTACAAAAATCCCACTGAAGATGCTTTTGAGTGGCTCTCTGAGTGTCCCAGTCTGCAGGCCATTTCCGGCACGAAGATGGTGCACATCGGCCCAAAAAGTCTGACGTTCGGGTGAAGTGGAATTCAAGGTACACTCAGGTACAAATTTCGTCTCTCTAGCATTTCTAGTTCATGAGTTATTCTGAAACTTAGCTCGGGTGTTGTTTCAAATCATTCTTCGGATGGACATGTCTTGCCTTTGTTGTTGCTGGGCCCCGGCGCGTGGGCTAATTTGCCGGTGGTTGTAGCCCTGTCCCGGGGCCGCTCGCCCCGCCTAGAAAATGGTCAGAGACACGGATCCACGACGAGGTGAGAGCCCTGAATCGTGGCTTTCCAGTGGTGGAAAACGTGTGCAAATCCGATGTTGTTATGGGTGTGATTTGACCCTCCTTGTATTTTATTTCGTTTCTTCTTCTTTTTTTGCAGCTCCGTGTACAAAAATCCCACTGAAGATGCTTTTGAGTGGCTCTCTGAGTGTCCCAGCCTGCAGGCCATTTCCGGCACGAAGATGGTGCACATCGGCCCAAAAAGTCTGACGTTCGGGTGAAGTGGAATTCAAGGCACACTCAGGTACAAATTTCGTCTCTCTAGCATTTCTAGTTTATGAGTTATTCTGAAACTTAGCTCGGGTGTTGTTTCAAATCATTCTTCGGGTGGACATGTCTTGCCTTTGTTGTTGCTGGGCCCCGGCGCGTGGGCTAATTTGCCGGTGGTTGTAGCCCTGTCCCGGGGCCGCTCGCCCCGCCTAGAAAATGGTCAGAGACACGGATCCACGACGAGGTGAGAGCCCTGAATCGTGGCTTTCCAGTGGTGGAAAACGTGTGCAAATCCGATGTTGTTATGGGTGTGATTTGACCCTCCTTGTATTTTATTTCGTTTCTTCTTCTTTTTTTTTGCAGCTCCGTGTACAAAAATCCCACTGAAGATACTTTTGAGTGGCTCTCTGAGTGTCCCAGCCTGCAGGCCATTTCCGGCACAAAGATGGTGCACATCGGCCCAAAAAGTCTGACGTTCGGGTGAAGTGGAATTCAAGGCACACTCAGGTACAAATTTCGTCTCTCTAGCATTTCTAGTTCATGAGTTATTCTGAAACTTAGCTCGGGTGTTGTTTCAAATCATTCTTCGGATGGACATGTCTTGCCTTTGTTGTTGCTGGGCCCCGGCGCGTGGGCTAATTTGTCGGTGGTTGTAGCCCTGTCCCGGGGCCGCTCGCCCCGCCTAGAAAATGGTCAGAGACACGGATCCACGACGAGGTGAGAGCCCTGAATCGTGGCTTTCCAGTGGTGGAAAACGTGTGCAAATCCGATGTTGTTATGGGTGTGATTTGACCCTCCTTGTATTTTATTTCGTTTCTTCTTCTTTTTTTGCAGCTCCGTGTACAAAAATCCCACTGAAGATGCTTTTGAGTGGCTCTCTGAGTGTCCCAGCCTGCAGGCCATTTCCGGCACGAAGATGGTGCACATCGGCCCAAAAAGTCTGACGTTCGGGTGAAGTGGAATTCAAGGCACACTCAGGTACAAATTTCGTCTCTCTAGCATTTCTAGTTCATGAGTTATTCTGAAACTTAGCTCGGGTGTTGTTTCAAATCATATTTCGGATGGACATGTCTTGCCTTTGTTGTTGCTGGGCCCCGGCGCGTGGGCTAATTTGCCGGTGGTTGTAGCCCTGTCCCGGGGCCGCTCGCCCCGCCTAGAAAATGGTCAGAGACACGGATCCACGACGAGGTGAGAGCCCTGAATCGTGGCTTTCCAGTGGTGGAAAACGTGTGCAAATCCGATGTTGTTATGGGTGTGATTTGACCCTCCTTGTATTTTATTTCGTTTCTTCTTCTTTTTTTTTGCAGCTCCGTGTACAAAAATCCCACTGAAGATGCTTTTGAGTGGCTCTCTGAGTGTCCCAGCCTGCAGGCCAATTCCGGCACGAAGATGGTGCACATCGGCCCAAAAAGTCTGACGTTCGGGTGAAGTGGAATTCAAGGCACACTCAGGTACAAATTTCGTCTCTCTAGCATTTCTAGTTCATGAGTTATTCTGAAACTTAGCTCGGGTGTTGTTTCAAATCATTCTTCGGATGGACATGTCTTGCCTTTGTTGTTGCTGGGCCCCGGCGCGTGGGCTAATTTGTCGGTGGTTGTAGCCCTGTCCCGGGGCCGCTCGCCCCGCCTAGAAAATGGTCAGAGACACGGATCCACGACGAGGTGAGAGCCCTGAATCGTGGCTTTCCAGTGGTGGAAAACGTGTGCAAATCCGATGTTGTTATGGGTGTGATTTGACCCTCCTTGTATTTTATTTCGTTTCTTCTTCTTTTTTTGCAGCTCCGTGTACAAAAATCCCACTGAAGATGCTTTTGAGTGGCTCTCTGAGTGTCCCAGCCTGCAGGCCATTTCCGGCACGAAGATGGTGCACATCGGCCCAAAAAGTCTGACGTTCGGGTGAATTGGAATTCAAGGCACACTCAGGTACAAATTTCGTCTCTCTAGCATTTCTAGTTCATGAGTTATTCTGAAACTTAGCTCGGGTGTTGTTTCAAATCATTCTTCGGATGGACATGTCTTGCCTTTGTTGTTGCTGGGCCCCGGCGCGTGGGCTAATTTGCCGGTGGTTGTAGCCCTGTCCCGGGGCCGCTCGCCCCGCCTAGAAAATGGTCAGAGACACGGATCCACGACGAGGTGAGAGCCCTGAATCGTGGCTTTCCAGTGGTGGAAAACGTGTGCAAATCCGATGTTGTTATGGGTGTGATTTGACCCTCCTTGTATTTTATTTCGTTTCTTCTTCTTTTTTTGCAGCTCCGTGTACAAAAATCCCACTGAAGATGCTTTTGAGTGGCTTTCTGAGTGTCCCAGCCTGCAGGCCATTTCCGGCACGAAGATGGTGCACATCGGCCCAAAAAGTCTGACGTTCGGGTGAAGTGGAATTCAAGGCACACTCAGGTACAAATTTCGTCTCTCTAGCATTTCTAGTTCATGAGTTATTCTGAAACTTAGCTCGGGTGTTGTTTCAAATCATTCTTCGGATGGACATGTCTTGCCTTTGTTGTTGCTGGGCCCCGGCGCGTGGGCTAATTTGCCGGTGGTTGTAGCCCTGTCCCGGGGCCGCTCGCCCCGCCTAGAAAATGGTCAGAGACACGGATCCACGACGAGGTGAGAGCCCTGAATCGTGGCTTTCCAGTGGTGGAAAACGTGTGCAAATCCGATGTTGTTATGGGTGTGATTTGACCCTCCTTGTATTTTATTTCGTTTCTTCTTCTTTTTTTTTGCAGCTCCGTGTACAAAAATCCCACTGAAGATGCTTTTGAGTGGCTCTCTGAGTGTCCCAGCCTGCAGGCCATTTCCGGCACGAAGATGGTGCACATCGGCCCAAAAAGTCTGACGTTCGGGTGAAGTGGAATTCAAGGCACACTCAGGTACAAATTTCGTCTCTCTAGCATTTCTAGTTCATGAGTTATTCTGAAACTTAGCTCGGGTGTTGTTTCAAATCATTCTTCGGATGGACATGTCTTGCCTTTGTTGTTGCTGGGCCCCGGCGCGTGGGCTAATTTGTCGGTGGTTGTAGCCCTGTCCCGGGGCCGCTCGCCCCGCCTAGAAAATGGTCAGAGACACGGATCCACGACGAGGTAAGAGCCCTGAATCGTGGCTTTCCAGTGGTGAAAAACGTGTGCAAATCCGATGTTGTTATGGGTGTGATTTGACCCTCCTTGTATTTTATTTCGTTTCTTCTTCTTTTTTTGCAGCTCCGTGTACAAAAATCCCACTGAAGATGCTTTTGAGTGGCTCTCTGAGTGTCCCAGCCTGCAGGCCATTTCCGGCACGAAGATGGTGCACATCGGCCCAAAAAGTCTGACGTTCGGGTGAATTGGAATTCAAGGCACACTCAGGTACAAATTTCGTCTCTCTAGCATTTCTAGTTCATGAGTTATTCTGAAACTTAGCTCGGGTGTTGTTTCAAATCATTCTTCGGATGGACATGTCTTGCCTTTGTTGTTGCTGGGCCCCGGCGCGTGGGCTAATTTGCCGGTGGTTGTAGCCCTGTCCCGGGGCCGCTCGCCCCGCCTAGAAAATGGTCAGAGACACGGATCCACGACGAGGTGAGAGCCCTGAATCGTGGCTTTCCAGTGGTGGAAAACGTGTGCAGATCCGATGTTGTTATGGGTGTGATTTGACCCTCCTTGTATTTTATTTCGTTTTTTTTTTTTTTTTTTGCAGCTCCGTGTACAAAAATCCCACTGAAGATGCTTTTGAGTGGCTCTCTGAGTGTCCCAGCCTGCAGGCCATTTCCGGCACGAAGATGGTGCACATCGGCCCAAAAAGTCTGACGTTCGGGTGAAGTGGAATTCAAGGCACATTCAGGTACAAATTTCGTCTCTCTAGCATTTCTAGTTCATGAGTTATTCTGAAACTTAGCTCGGGTGTTGTTTCAAATCATTCTTCGGATGGACATGTCTTGCCTTTGTTGTTGCTGGGCCACGGCGCGTGGGCTAATTTGCCGGTGGTTGTAGCCCTGTCACGGGGCCGCTCGCCCCGCCTAGAAAATGGTCAGAGACACGGATCCACGACGAGGTGAGAGCCCTGAATCGTGGCTTTCCAGTGGTGGAAAACGTGTGCAAATCCGATGTTGTTATGGGTGTGATTTGACCCTCCTTGTATTTTATTTCGTTTCTTCTTCTTTTTTTGCAGCTCCGTGTACAAAAATCCCACTGGAGATGCTTTTGAGTGGCTCTCTGAGTGTCCCAGCCTGCAGGCGATTTCCGGCACGAAGATGGTGCACATCGGCCCAAAAAGTCTGACGTTCGGGTGAAGTGGAATTCAAGGCACACTCAGGTACAAATTTCGTCTCTCTAGCATTTCTAGTTCATGAGTTATTCTGAAACTTAGCTTGGGTGTTGTTTCAAATCATTCTTCGGATGGACATGTCTTGCCTTTGTTGTTGCTGGGCCCCGGCGCGTGGGCTAATTTGCCGGTGGTTGTAGCCCTGTCCCGGGGCCGCTCGCCCCGCCTAGAAAATGGTCAGAGACACGGATCCACGACGAGGTGAGAACCCTGAATCGTGGCTTTCCAGTGGTGGAAAACGTGTGCAAATCCGATGTTGTTATGGGTGTGATTTGACCCTCCTTGTATTTTATTTCGTTTCTTCTTCTTTTTTTGCAGCTCCGTGTACAAAAATCCTACTGAAGATGCTTTTGAGTGGCTCTCTGAGTGTCCCAGCCTGCAGGCCATTTCCGGCACGAAGATGGTGCACATCGGCCCAAAAAGTCTGACGTTCGGGTGAAGTGGAATTCAAGGCACACTCAGGTACAAATTTCGTCTTTCTAGCATTTCTAGTTCATGAGTTATTCTGAAACTTAGCTCGGGTGTTGTTTCAAATCATTCTTCGGATGGACATGTCTTGCCTTTGTTGTTGCTGGGCCCCGGCGCGTGGGCTAATTTGCCGGTGGTTGTAGCCCTGTCCCGGGGCCGCTCACCCCGCCTAGAAAATGGTCAGAGACACGGATCCACGACGAGGTGAGAGCCCTGAATCGTGGCTTTCCAGTGGTGGAAAACGTGTGCAATTCCGATGTTGTTATGGGTGTGATTTGACCCTCCTTGTATTTTATTTCGTTTCTTCTTCTTTTTTTGCAGCTCCGTGTACAAAAATCCCACTGAAGATGCTTTTGAGTGGCTCTCTGAGTGTCCCAGCCTGCAGGCCATTTCCGGCATGAAGATGGTGCACATCGGCCCAAAAAGTCTGACGTTCGGGTGAAGTGGAATTCAAGGCACACTCAGGTACAAATTTCGTCTCTCTAGCATTTCTAGTTCATGAGTTATTCTGAAACTTAGCTCGGGTGTTGTTTCAAATCATTCTTCGGATGGACATGTCTTGCCTTTGTTGTTGCTGGGCCCCTGCGCGTGGGCTAATTTGCCGGTGGTTGTAGCCCTGTCCCGGGGCCGCTCGCCCCGCCTAGAAAATTGTCAGAGACACGGATCCACGACGAGGTGAGAGCCCTGAATCGTGGCTTTCCAGTGGTGGAAAACGTGTGCAAATCCGATGTTGTTATGGGTGTGATTTGACCCTCCTTGTATTTTATTTCGTTTCTTCTTCTTTTTTTTGCAGCTCCGTGTACAAAAATCCCACTGAAGATGCTTTTGAGTGGCTCTCTGAGTGTTCCAGCCTACAGGCCATTTCCGGCACGAAGATGGTGCACATCGGCCCAAAAAGTCTGACGTTCGGGTGAAGTGGAATTCAAGGCACACTCAGGTACAAATTTCGTCTCTCTAGCATTTCTAGTTCATGAGTTATTCTGAAACTTAGCTCGGGTGTTGTTTCAAATCATTCTTCGGATGGACATGTCTTGCCTTTGTTGTTGCTGGGCCCCGGCGCGTGGGCTAATTTGCCGGTGGTTGTAGCCCTGTCCCGGGGCCGCTCGCCCCGCCTAGAAAATGGTCAGAGACACGGATCCACGACGAGGTGAGAGCCCTGAATCGTGGCTTTCCAGTGGTGGAAAACGTGTGCAAATCCGATGTTGTTATGGGTGTGATTTGACCCTCCTTGTATTTTATTTCGTTTCTTCTTCTTTTTTTGCAGCTCCGTGTACAAAAATCCCACTGAAGATGCTTTTGAGTGGCTCTCTGAGTGTCCCAGCCTGCAGGCCATTTCCGGCACGAAGATGGTGCACATCGGCCCAAAAAGTCTGACGTTCGGGTGAAGTGGAATTCAAGGCACACTCAGGTACAAATTTCGTCTCTCTAGCATTTCTAGTTCATGAGTTATTCTGAAACTTAGCTCGGGTGTTGTTTCAAATCATTCTTCGGATGGACATGTCTTGCCTTTGTTGTTGCTGGGCCCCGGAGCGTGGGCTAATTTGCCGGTGGTTGTAGCCCTGTCCCGGGGCCGCTCGCCCCGCCTAGAAAATGGTCAGAGACACGGATCAACGACGAGGTGAGAGCCCTGAATCGTGGCTTTCCAGTGGTGGAAAACGTGTGCAAATCCGATGTTGTTATGGGTGTGATTTGACCCTCCTTGTATTTTATTTCGTTTCTTCTTCTTTTTTGTGCAGCTCCGTGTACAAAAATCCCACTGAAGATGCTTTTGAGTGACTCTCTGAGTGTTCCAGCCTACAGGCCATTTCCGGCACGAAGATGGTGCACATCGGCCCAAAAAGTCTGACGTTCGGGTGAAGTGGAATTCAAGGCACACTCAGGTACAAATTTCGTCTCTCTAGCATTTCTAGTTCATGAGTTATTCTGAAACTTAGCTCGTGTGTTGTTTCAAATCATTCTTCTGATGGACATGTCTTGCCTTTGTTGTTGCTGGGCCCCGGCGCGTGGGCTAATTTGCCGGTGGTTGTAGCCCTGTCCCGGGGCCGCTCGCCCCGCCCAGAAAATGGTCAGAGACACGGATCCACGACGAGGTGAGAGCCCTGAATCGTGGCTTTTCAGTGGTGGAAAACGTGTGCAAATCCGATGTTGTTATGGGTGTGATTTGACCCTCCTTGTATTTTATTTCGTTTCTTCTTCTTTTTTTGCAGCTCCGTGTACAAAAATCCCACTGAAGATGCTTTTGAGTGGCTCTCTGAGTGTCCCAGCCTGCAGGCCATTTCCGGCACGAAGATGGTGCACATCGGCCCAAAAAGTCTGACGTTCGGGTGAAGTGGAATTCAAGGCACACTCAGGTACAAATTTCGTCTCTCTAGCATTTCTAGTTCATGAGTTATTCTGAAACTTAGCTCGGGTGTTGTTTCAAATCATTCTTCGGATGGACATGTCTTGCCTTTGTTGTTGCTGGGCCCCGGCGCGTGGGCTAATTTGCCGGTGGTTGTAGCCCTGTCCCGGGGCCGCTCGCCCCGCCTAGAAAATGGTCAGAGACACGGATCCACGACGAGGTGAGAGCCCTGAATCGTGGCTTTCCAGTGGTGAAAAACGTGTGCAAATCCGATGTTGTTATGGGTGTCAATTGACCCTCCTTGTATTTTATTTCGTTTCTTCTTCTTTTTTTGCAGCTCCGTGAACAAAAATCCCACTGAAGATGCTTTTGAGTGGCTCTCTGAGTGTCCCAGCCTGCAGGCCATTTCCGGCACGAAGATGGTGCACATCGGCCCAAAAAGTCTGACGTTCGGGTGAAGTGGAATTCAAGGCACACTCAGGTACAAATTTCGTCTCTCTAGCATTTCTAGTTCATGAGTTATTCTGAAACTTAGCTCGGGTGTTGTTTCAAATCATTCTTCGGATGGACATGTCTTGCCTTTGTTGTTGCTGGGCCCCGTCGCGTGGGCTAATTTGCCGGTGGTTGTAGCCCTGTCCCGGGGCCGCTCGCCCCGCCTAGAAAATGGTCAGAGACACGGATCCACGACGAGGTGAGAGCCCTGAATCATGGCTTTCCAGTGGTGGAAAACGTGTGCAAATCCGATGTTGTTATGGGTGTGATTTGACCCTCCTTGTATTTTATTTCGTTTCTTCTTCTTTTTTTGCAGCTCCGTGTACAAAAATCCCACTGAAGATACTTTTGAGTGGCTCTCTGAGTGTCCCAGCCTGCAGGCCATTTCCGGCACGAAGATGGTGCACATCGGCCCAAAAAGTCTGACGTTCGGGTGAAGTGGAATTCAAGGCACACTCAGGTACAAATTTCGTCTCTCTAGCATTTCTAGTTCATGAGTTATTCTGAAACTTAGCTCGGGTGTTGTTTCAAATCATTCTTCGGATGGACATGTCTTGCCTTTGTTGTTGCTGGGCCCCGGCGCGTGGGCTAATTTGCCGGTGGTTGTAGCCCTGTCCCGGGGCCGCTCGCCCCGCCTAGAAAATGGTCAGAGACACGGATCCACGACGAGGTGAGAACCCTGAATCGTGGCTTTCCAGTGGTGGAAAACGTGTGCAAATCCGATGTTGTTATGGGTGTGATTTGACCCTCCTTGTATTTTATTTCGTTTCTTCTTCTTTTTTTGCAGCTCCGTGTAAAAAAATCCTACTGAAGATGCTTTTGAGTGGCTCTCTGAGTGTCCCAGCCTGCAGGCCATTTCCGGCACGAAGATGGTGCACATCGGCCCAAAAAGTCTGACGTTCGGGTGAAGTGGAATTCAAGGCACACTCAGGTACAAATTTCGTCTCTCTAGCATTTCTAGTTCATGAGTTATTCTGAAACTTAGCTCGGGTGTTGTTTCAAATCATTCTTCGGATGGACATGTCTTGCCTTTGTTGTTGCTGGGCCCCGGCGCGTGGGCTAATTTGCCAGTGGTTGTAGCCCTGTCCCGGGGCCGCTCGCCCCGCCTAGAAAATGGTCAGAGACACGGATCCACGACGAGGTGAGAGCCCTGAATCGTGGCTTTCCAGTGGTGGAAAACGTGTGCAAATCCGATGTTGTTATGGGTGTGATTTGACCCTCCTTGTATTTTATTTCGTTTCTTCTTCTTTTTTTGCAGCTCCGTGTACAAAAATCCCACTGAAGATACTTTTGAGTGGCTCTCTGAGTGTCCCAGCCTGCAGGCCATTTCCGGCACGAAGATGGTGCACATCGGCCCAAAAAGTCTGACGTTCGGGTGAAGTGGAATTCAAGGCACACTCAGGTACAAATTTCGTCTCTCTAGCATTTCTAGTTCATGAGTTATTCTGAAACTTAGCTCGGGTGTTGTTTCAAATCATTCTTCGGATGGACATGTCTTGCCTTTGTTGTTGCTGGGCCCCGGCGCGTGGGCTAATTTGCCGGTGGTTGTAGCCCTGTCCCGGGGCCGCTCGCCCCGCCTAGAAAATGGTCAGAGACACGGATCCACGGCGAGGTGAGAACCCTGAATCGTGGCTTTCCAGTGGTGGAAAACGTATTTTATTTCGTTTCTTCTTCTTTTTTTGCAGCTCCGTGTACAAAAATCCCACTGAAGATACTTTTGAGTGGCTCTCTGAGTGTCCCAGCCTGCAGGCCATTTCCGGCACGAAGATGGTGCACATCGGCCCAAAAAGTCTGACGTTCGGGTGAAGTGGAATTCAAGGCACACTCAGGTACAAATTTCGTCTCTCTAGCATTTCTAGTTCATGAGTTATTCTGAAACTTAGCTCGGGTGTTGTTTCAAATCATTCTTCGGATGGACATGTCTTGCCTTTGTTGTTGCTGGGCCCCGGCGCGTGGGCTAATTTGCCGGTGGTTGTAGCCCTGTCCCGGGGCCGCTCGCCCCGCCTAGAAAATGGTCAGAGACACGGATCCACGACGAGGTGAGAACCCTGAATCGTGGCTTTCCAGTGGTGGAAAACGTGTGCAAATCCGATGTTGTTATGGGTGTGATTTGACCCTCCTTGTATTTTATTTCGTTTCTTCTTCTTTTTTTGCAGCTCCGTGTAAAAAAATCCTACTGAAGATGCTTTTGAGTGGCTCTCTGAGTGTCCCAGCCTGCAGGCCATTTCCGGCACGAAGATGGTGCACATCGGCCCAAAAAGTCTGACGTTCGGGTGAAGTGGAATTCAAGGCACACTCAGGTACAAATTTCGTCTCTCTAGCATTTCTAGTTCATGAGTTATTCTGAAACTTAGCTCGGGTGTTGTTTCAAATCATTCTTCGGATGGACATGTCTTGCCTTTGTTGTTGCTGGGCCCCGGCGCGTGGGCTAATTTGCCAGTGGTTGTAGCCCTGTCCCGGGGCCGCTCGCCCCGCCTAGAAAATGGTCAGAGACACGGATCCACGACGAGGTGAGAGCCCTGAATCGTGGCTTTCCAGTGGTGGAAAACGTGTGCAAATCCGATGTTGTTATGGGTGTGATTTGACCCTCCTTGTATTTTATTTCGTTTCTTCTTCTTTTTTTGCAGCTCCGTGTACAAAAATCCCACTGAAGATACTTTTGAGTGGCTCTCTGAGTGTCCCAGCCTGCAGGCCATTTCCGGCACGAAGATGGTGCACATCGGCCCAAAAAGTCTGACGTTCGGGTGAAGTGGAATTCAAGGCACACTCAGGTACAAATTTCGTCTCTCTAGCATTTCTAGTTCATGAGTTATTCTGAAACTTAGCTCGGGTGTTGTTTCAAATCATTCTTCGGATGGACATGTCTTGCCTTTGTTGTTGCTGGGCCCCGGCGCGTGGGCTAATTTGCCGGTGGTTGTAGCCCTGTCCCGGGGCCGCTCGCCCCGCCTAGAAAATGGTCAGAGACACGGATCCACGACGAGGTGAGAACCCTGAATCGTGGCTTTCCAGTGGTGGAAAACGTGTGCAAATCCGATGTTGTTATGGGTGTGATTTGACCCTCCTTGTATTTTATTTCGTTTCTTCTTCTTTTTTTGCAGCTCCGTGTACAAAAATCCTACTGAAGATGCTTTTGAGTGGCTCTCTGAGTGTCCCAGCCTGCAGGCCATTTCCGGCACGAAGATGGTGCACATCGGCCCAAAAAGTCTAACGTTCGGGTGAAGTGGAATTCAAGGCACACTCAGGTACAAATTTCGTCTCTCTAGCATTTCTAGTTCATGAGTTATTCTGAAACTTAGCTCGGGTGTTGTTTCAAATCATTCTTCGGATGGACATGTCTTGCCTTTGTTGTTGCTTGGCCCCGGCGCGTGGGCTAATTTGCCGGTGGTTGTAGCCCTGTCCCGGGGCCGCTCACCCCGCCTAGAAAATGGTCAGAGACACGGATCCACGACGAAGTGAGAGCCCTGAATCGTGGCTTTCCAGTGGTGGAAAACGTGTGCAAATCCGATGTTGTTATGGGTGTGATTTGACCCTCCTTGTATTTTATTTCGTTTCTTCTTCTTTTTTTGCAGCTCCGTGTACAAAAATCCCACTGAAGATGCTTTTGAGTGGCTCTCTGAGTGTCCCAGCCTGCAGGCCATTTCCGGCATGAAGATGGTGCACATCGGCCCAAAAAGTCTGACGTTCGGGTGAAGTGGAATTCAAGGCACACTCAGGTACAAATTTCGTCTCTCTAGCATTTCTAGTTCATGAGTTATTCTGAAACTTAGCTCGGGTGTTGTTTCAAATCATTCTTCGGATGGACATGTCTTGCCTTTGTTGTTGCTGGGCCCCTGCGCGTGGGCTAATTTGCCGGTGGTTGTAGCCCTGTCCCGGGGCCGCTCGCCCCGCCTAGAAAATTGTCAGAGACACGGATCCACGACGAGGTGAGAGCCCTGAATCGTGGCTTTCCAGTGGTGGAAAACGTGTGCAAATCCGATGTTGTTATGGGTGTGATTTGACCCTCCTTGTATTTTATTTCGTTTCTTCTTCTTTTTTTTGCAGCTCCGTGTACAAAAATCCCACTGAAGATGCTTTTGAGTGGCTCTCTGAGTGTTCCAGCCTACAGGCCATTTCCGGCACGAAGATGGTGCACATCGGCCCAAAAAGTCTGACGTTCGGGTGAAGTGGAATTCAAGGCACACTCAGGTACAAATTTCGTCTCTCTAGCATTTCTAGTTCATGAGTTATTCTGAAACTTAGCTCGGGTGTTGTTTCAAATCATTCTTCGGATGGACATGTCTTGCCTTTGTTGTTGCTGGGCCCCGGCGCGTGGGCTAATTTGCCGGTGGTTGTAGCCCTGTCCCGGGGCCGCTCGCCCCGCCTAGAAAATGGTCAGAGACACGGATCCACGACGAGGTGAGAGCCCTGAATCGTGGCTTTCCAGTGGTGGAAAACGTGTGCAAATCCGATGTTGTTATGGGTGTGATTTGATCCTCCTTGTATTTTATTTCGTTTCTTCTTCTTTTTTTGCAGCTCCGTGTACAAAAATCCCACTGAAGATGCTTTTGAGTGGCTCTCTGAGTGTCCCAGCCTGCAGGCCATTTCCGGCACGAAGATGGTGCACATCGGCCCAAAAAGTCTGACGTTCGGGTGAAGTGGAATTCAAGGCACACTCAGGTACAAATTTCGTCTCTCTAGCATTTCTAGTTCATGAGTTATTCTGAAACTTAGCTCGGGTGTTGTTTCAAATCATTCTTCGGATGGACATGTCTTGCCTTTGTTGTTGCTGGGCCCCGGAGCGTGGGCTAATTTGCCGGTGGTTGTAGCCCTGTCCCGGGGCCGCTCGCCCCGCCTAGAAAATGGTCAGAGACACGGATCAACGACGAGGTGAGAGCCCTGAATCGTGGCTTTCCAGTGGTGGAAAACGTGTGCAAATCCGATGTTGTTATGGGTGTGATTTGACCCTCCTTGTATTTTATTTCGTTTCTTCTTCTTTTTTGTGCAGCTCCGTGTACAAAAATCCCACTGAAGATGCTTTTGAGTGACTCTCTGAGTGTTCCAGCCTACAGGCCATTTCCGGCACGAAGATGGTGCACATCGGCCCAAAAAGTCTGACGTTCGGGTGAAGTGGAATTCAAGGCACACTCAGGTACAAATTTCGTCTCTCTAGCATTTCTAGTTCATGAGTTATTCTGAAACTTAGCTCGGGTGTTGTTTCAAATCATTCTTCGGATGGACATGTCTTGCCTTTGTTGTTGCTGGGCCCCGGCGCGTGGGCTAATTTGCCGGTGGTTGTAGCCCTGTCCCGGGGCCGCTCGCCCCGCCCAGAAAATGGTCAGAGACACGGATCCACGACGAGGTGAGAGCCCTGAATCGTGGCTTTTCAGTGGTGGAAAACGTGTGCAAATCCGATGTTGTTATGGGTGTGATTTGACCCTCCTTGTATTTTATTTCGTTTCTTCTTCTTTTTTTGCAGCTCCGTGTACAAAAATCCCACTGAAGATGCTTTTGAGTGGCTCTCTGAGTGTCCCAGCCTGCAGGCCATTTCCGGCACGAAGATGGTGCACATCGGCCCAAAAAGTCTGACGTTCGGGTGAAGTGGAATTCAAGGCACACTCAGGTACAAATTTCGTCTCTCTAGCATTTCTAGTTCATGAGTTATTCTGAAACTTAGCTCGGGTGTTGTTTCAAATCATTCTTCGGATGGACATGTCTTGCCTTTGTTGTTGCTGGGCCCCGGCGCGTGGGCTAATTTGCCGGTGGTTGTAGCCCTGTCCCGGGGCCGCTCGCCCCGCCTAGAAAATGGTCAGAGACACGGATCCACGACGAGGTGAGAGCCCTGAATCGTGGCTTTCCAGTGGTGAAAAACGTGTGCAAATCCGATGTTGTTATGGGTGTGATTTGACCCTCCTTGTATTTTATTTCGTTTCTTCTTCTTTTTGTGCAGCTCCGTGTACAAAAATCCCACTGAAGATGCTTTTGAGTGGCTCTCTGAGTGTCCCAGCCTGCAGGCCATTTCCGGCACGAAGATGGTGCACATCGGCCCAAAAAGTCTGACGTTCGGGTGAAGTGGAATTCAAGGCACACTCAGGTACAAATTTCGTCTCTCTAGCATTTCTAGTTCATGAGTTATTCTGAAACTTAGCTCGGGTGTTGTTTCAAATCATTCTTCGGATGGACATGTCTTGCCTTTGTTGTTGCCGGGCCCCGGCGCGTGGGCTAATTTGCCGGTGGTTGTAGCCCTGTCCCGGGGCCGCTCGCCCCGCCTAGAAAATGGTCAGAGACACGGATCTACGACGAGGTGAGAGCCCTGAATCGTGGCTTTCCAGTGGTGGAAAACGTGTGCAAATCCGATGTTGTTATGGGTGTGATTTGACCCTCCTTGTATTTTATTTCGTTTCTTCTTCTTTTTTTGCAGCTCCGTGTACAAAAATCCCACTGAAGATGCTTTTGAGTGGCTCTCTGAGTGTCCCAGCCTGCAGGCCATTTCCGGCACGAAGATGGTGCACATCGGCCCAAAAAGTCTGACGTTCGGGTGAAGTGGAATTCAAGGCACACTCAGGTACAAATTTCGTCTCTCTAGCATTTCTAGTTCATGAGTTATTCTGAAACTTAGCTCGGGTGTTGTTTCAAATCATTCTTCGGATGGACATGTCTTGCCTTTGTTGTTGCTGGGCCCCGGCGCGTGGGCTAATTTGCCAGTGGTTGTAGCCCTGTCCCGGGGCCGCTCGCCCCGCCTAGAAAATGGTCAGAGACACGGATCTACGACGAGGTGAGAGCCCTGAATCGTGGCTTTCCAGTGGTGGAAAACGTGTGCAAATCCGATGTTGTTATGGGTGTGATTTGACCCTCCTTGTATTTTATTTCGTTTCTTCTTCTTTTTTTGCAGCTCCGTGTACAAAAATCCCACTGAAGATACTTTTGAGTGGCTCTCTGAGTGTCCCAGCCTGCAGGCCATTTCCGGCACGAAGATGGTGCACATCGGCCCAAAAAGTCTGACGTTCGGGTGAAGTGGAATTCAAGGCACACTCAGGTACAAATTTCGTCTCTCTAGCATTTCTAGTTCATGAGTTATTCTGAAACTTAGCTCGGGTGTTGTTTCAAATCATTCTTCGGATGGACATGTCTTGCCTTTGTTGTTGCTGGGCCCCGGCGCGTGGGCTAATTTGCCGGTGGTTGTAGCCCTGTCCCGGGGCCGCTCGCCCCGCCTAGAAAATGGTCAGAGACACGGATCCACGACGAGGTGAGAGCCCTGAATCGTGGCTTTCCAGTGGTGGAAAACGTGTGCAAATCCGATGTTGTTATGGGTGTGATTTGACCCTCCTTGTATTTTATTTCGTTTCTTCTTCTTTTTTTGCAGCTCCGTGTACAAAAATCCCACTGAAGATGCTTTTGAGTGGCTCTCTGAGTGTCCCAGCCTGCAGGCCATTTCCGGCACGAAGATGGTGCACATCGGCCCAAAAAGTCTAACGTCCGGGTGAAGTGGAATTCAAGGCACACTCAGGTACAAATTTCGTCTCTCTAGCATTTCTAGTTCATGAGTTATTCTGAAACTTAGCTCGGGTGTTGTTTCAAATCATTCTTCGGATGGACATGTCTTGCCTTTGTTGTTGCTGGGCCCCCGCGCGTGGGCTAATTTGCCGGTGGTTGTAGCCCTGTCCCGGGGCCGCTCGCCCCGCCTAGAAAATGCTCAGAGACACGGATCTACGACGAGGTGAGAGCCCTGAATCGTGGCTTTCCAGTGGTGGAAAACGTGTGCAAATCCGATGTTGTTATGGGTGTGATTTGACCTTCTTTGTATTTTATTTTGTTTCTTCTTCTTTTTGTGCAGCTCTGTGTACAAAAATCCCACTGAAGATGCTTTTGAGTGGCTTTCTGAGTGTCCCAGCCTGCAGGCCATTTCCGGCACGAAGATGGTGCACATCGGCCCAAAAAGTCTGATGTTCGGGTGAAGTGGAATTCAAGGCACACTCAGGTACAAATTTCGTCTCTCTAGCATTTCTAGTTCATAAGTTATTCTCAAACTTAGCTCGGGTGTTGTTTCAAATCATTCTTCGGATGGACATGTCTTGCCTTTGTTGTTGCTCGGCCCCGGCGCGCGGGCTAACTTGCCGGTGGTTGTAGCCCTATTCCGGGGCCGCTCGCCCCGCCTAGAAAATGCTCAGAGACACGGATCCACGACGAGGTGAGAGCCCTGAATCTTGGCTTTCCAGTGGTGGAAAACGTGTGCAAATCCGATGTTGTTATGGGTGTGATTTGACCCTCCTTGTATTTTATTTCGTTTCTTCTTCTTTTTGTGCAGCTCCGTGTACAAAAATCCCACTGAAGATGCTTTTGAGTGGCTCTCTGAGTGTCCCAGCCTGCAGGCCATTTCCGGCACGAAGATGGTGCACATCGGCCCAAAAAGTCTGACGTTCGGGTGAAGTGGAATTCAAGGCACACTCAGGTACAAATTTCGTCTCTCTAGCATTTCTAGTTCATGAGTTATTCTGAAACTTAGCTCGGGTGTTGTTTCAAATCATTCTTCGGATGGACATGTCTTGCCTTTGTTGTTGCCGGGCCCCGGCGCGTGGGCTAATTTGCCGGTGGTTGTAGCCCTGTCCCGGGGCCGCTCGCCCCGCCTAGAAAATGGTCAGAGACACGGATCTACGACGAGGTGAGAGCCCTGAATCGTGGCTTTCCAGTGGTGGAAAACGTGTGCAAATCCGATGTTGTTATGGGTGTGATTTGACCCTCCTTGTATTTTATTTCGTTTCTTCTTCTTTTTTTGCAGCTCCGTGTACAAAAATCCCACTGAAGATGCTTTTGAGTGGCTCTCTGAGTGTCCCAGCCTGCAGGCCATTTCCGGCACGAAGATGGTGCACATCGGCCCAAAAAGTCTGACGTTCGGGTGAAGTGGAATTCAAGGCACACTCAGGTACAAATTTCGTCTCTCTAGCATTTCTAGTTCATGAGTTATTCTGAAACTTAGCTCGGGTGTTGTTTCAAATCATTCTTCGGATGGACATGTCTTGCCTTTGTTGTTGCTGGGCCCCGGCGCGTGGGCTAATTTGCCAGTGGTTGTAGCCCTGTCCCGGGGCCGCTCGCCCCGCCTAGAAAATGGTCAGAGACACGGATCCACGACGAGGTGAGAGCCATGAATCGTGGCTTTCCAGTGGTGGAAAACGTGTGCAAATCCGATGTTGTTATGGGTGTGATTTGACCCTCCTTGTATTTTATTTCGTTTCTTCTTCTTTTTTTGCAGCTCCGTGTACAAAAATCCCACTGAAGATGCTTTTGAGTGGCTCTCTGAGTGTCCCAGCCTGCAGGCCATTTCCGGCACGAAGATGGTGCACATCGGCCCAAAAAGTCTGACGTTCGGGTGAAGTGGAATTCAAGGCACACTCAGGTACAAATTTCGTCTCTCTAGCATTTCTAGTTCATGAGTTATTCTCAAACTTAGCTCGGGTGTTGTTTCAAATCATTCTTCGGATGGACATGTCTTGCCTTTGTTGTTGCTGGGCCCCGGCGCGTGGGCTAATTTGCCAGTGGTTGTAGCCCTGTCCCGGGGCCGCTCGCCCCGCCTAGAAAATGGTCAGAGACACGGATCTACGACGAGGTGAGAGCCCTGAATCGTGGCTTTCCAGTGGTGGAAAACGTGTGCAAATCCGATGTTGTTATGGGTGTGATTTGACCCTCCTTGTATTTTATTTCGTTTCTTCTTCTTTTTTTGCAGCTCCGTGTACAAAAATCCCACTGAAGATACTTTTGAGTGGCTCTCTGAGTGTCCCAGCCTGCAGGCCATTTCCGGCACGAAGATGGTGCACATCGGCCCAAAAAGTCTGACGTTCGGGTGAAGTGGAATTCAAGGCACACTCAGGTACAAATTTCGTCTCTCTAGCATTTCTAGTTCATGAGTTATTCTGAAACTTAGCTCGGGTGTTGTTTCAAATCATTCTTCGGATGGACATGTCTTGCCTTTGTTGTTGCTGTGCCCCGGCGCGTGGGCTAATTTGCCGGTGGTTGTAGCCCTGTCCCGGGGCCGCTCGCCCCGCCTAGAAAATGGTCAGAGACACGGATCCACGACGAGGTGAGAGCCCTGAATCGTGGCTTTCCAGTGGTGGAAAACGTGTGCAAATCCGATGTTGTTATGGGTGTGATTTGACCCTCCTTGTATTTTATTTCGTTTCTTCTTCTTTTTTTGCAGCTCCGTGTACAAAAATCCCACTGAAGATGCTTTTGAGTGGCTCTCTGAGTGTCCCAGCCTGCAGGCCATTTCCGGCACGAAGATGGTGCACATCGGCCCAAAAAGTCTAACGTCCGGGTGAAGTGGAATTCAAGGCACACTCAGGTACAAATTTCGTCTCTCTAGCATTTCTAGTTCATGAGTTATTCTGAAACTTAGCTCGGGTGTTGTTTCAAATCATTCTTCGGATGGACATGTCTTGCCTTTGTTGTTGCTGGGCCCCCGCGCGTGGGCTAATTTGCCGGTGGTTGTAGCCCTGTCCCGGGGCCGCTCGCCCCGCCTAGAAAATGCTCAGAGACACGGATCTACGACGAGGTGAGAGCCCTGAATCGTGGCTTTCCAGTGGTGGAAAACGTGTGCAAATCCGATGTTGTTATGGGTGTGATTTGACCTTCTTTGTATTTTATTTTGTTTCTTCTTCTTTTTGTGCAGCTCTGTGTACAAAAATCCCACTGAAGATGCTTTTGAGTGGCTTTCTGAGTGTCCCAGCCTGCAGGCCATTTCCGGCACGAAGATGGTGCACATCGGCCCAAAAAGTCTGATGTTCGGGTGAAGTGGAATTCAAGGCACACTCAGGTACAAATTTCGTCTCTCTAGCATTTCTAGTTCATAAGTTATTCTCAAACTTAGCTCGGGTGTTGTTTCAAATCATTCTTCGGATGGACATGTCTTGCCTTTGTTGTTGCTCGGCCCCGGCGCGCGGGCTAACTTGCCGGTGGTTGTAGCCCTATTCCGGGGCCGCTCGCCCCGCCTAGAAAATGCTCAGAGACACGGATCCACGACGAGGTGAGAGCCCTGAATCTTGGCTTTCCAGTGGTGGAAAACGTGTGCAAATCCGATGTTGTTATGGGTGTGATTTGACCCTCCTTGTATTTTATTTCGTTTCTTCTTCTTTTTGTGCAGCTCCGTGTACAAAAATCCCACTGAAGATGCTTTTGAGTGGCTCTCTGAGTGTCCCAGCCTGCAGGCCATTTCCGGCACGAAGATGGTGCACATCGGCCCAAAAAGTCTGACGTTCGGGTGAAGTGGAATTCAAGGCACACTCAGGTACAAATTTCGTCTCTCTAGCATTTCTAGTTCATGAGTTATTCTGAAACTTAGCTCGGGTGTTGTTTCAAATCATTCTTCGGATGGACATGTCTTGCCTTTGTTGTTGCCGGGCCCCGGCGCGTGGGCTAATTTGCCGGTGGTTGTAGCCCTGTCCCGGGGCCGCTCGCCCCGCCTAGAAAATGGTCAGAGACACGGATCTACGACGAGGTGAGAGCCCTGAATCGTGGCTTTCCAGTGGTGGAAAACGTGTGCAAATCCGATGTTGTTATGGGTGTGATTTGACCCTCCTTGTATTTTATTTCGTTTCTTCTTCTTTTTTTGCAGCTCCGTGTACAAAAATCCCACTGAAGATGCTTTTGAGTGGCTCTCTGAGTGTCCCAGCCTGCAGGCCATTTCCGGCACGAAGATGGTGCACATCGGCCCAAAAAGTCTGACGTTCGGGTGAAGTGGAATTCAAGGCACACTCAGGTACAAATTTCGTCTCTCTAGCATTTCTAGTTCATGAGTTATTCTGAAACTTAGCTCGGGTGTTGTTTCAAATCATTCTTCGGATGGACATGTCTTGCCTTTGTTGTTGCTGGGCCCCGGCGCGTGGGCTAATTTGCCAGTGGTTGTAGCCCTGTCCCGGGGCCGCTCGCCCCGCCTAGAAAATGGTCAGAGACACGGATCCACGACGAGGTGAGAGCCATGAATCGTGGCTTTCCAGTGGTGGAAAACGTGTGCAAATCCGATGTTGTTATGGGTGTGATTTGACCCTCCTTGTATTTTATTTCGTTTCTTCTTCTTTTTTTGCAGCTCCGTGTACAAAAATCCCACTGAAGATACTTTTGAGTGGCTCTCTGAGTGTCCCAGCCTGCAGGCCATTTCCGGCACGAAGATGGTGCACATCGGCCCAAAAAGTCTGACGTTCGGGTGAAGTGGAATTCAAGGCACACTCAGGTACAAATTTCGTCTCTCTAGCATTTCTAGTTCATGAGTTATTCTGAAACTTAGCTCGGGTGTTGTTTCAAATCATTCTTCGCATGGACATGTCTTGCCTTTGTTGTTGCTGGGCCCCGGCGCGTGGGCTAATTTGCCGGTGGTTGTAGCCCTGTCCCGGGGCCGCTCGCCCCGCCCAGAAAATGGTCAGAGACACGGATTTACGACGAGGTGAGAGCCCTGAATCGTGGCTTTCCAGTGGTGGAAAACGTGTGCAAATCCGATGTTGTTATGGGTGTGATTTGACCCTCCTTGTATTTTATTTCGTTTCTTCTTCTTTTTTTGCAGCTCCGTGTACAAAAATCCCACTGAAGATGCTTTTGAGTGGCTCTCTGAGTGTCCCAGCCTGCAGGCCATTTCCGGCACGAAGATGGTGCACATCGGCCCAAAAAGTCTGATGTTCGGGTGAAGTGGAATTCAAGGCACACTCAGGTACAAATTTCGTCTCTCTAGCATTTCTAGTTCATAAGTTATTCTGAAACTTAGCTCGGGTGTTGTTTCAAATCATTCTTCGCATGGACATGTCTTGCCTTTGTTGTTGCTGGGCCCCGGCGCGTGGGCTAATTTGCCGGTGGTTGTAGCCCTATTCCGGGGCCGCTCGCCCCGCCTAGAAAATGCTCAGAGACACGGATCCACGACGAGGTGAGAGCCCTGAATATTGGCTTTCCAGTGGTGGAAAACGTGTGCAAATCCGATGTTGTTATGGGTGTGATTTGACCCTCCTTGTATTTTATTTTGTTTCTTCTTCTTTTTGTGCAGCTCTGTGTACAAAAATCCCACTGAAGATGCTTTTGAGTGGCTTTCTGAGTGTCCCAGCCTGCAGGCCATTTCCTGCAAGAAGATGGTGCACATCGGCCCAAAAAGTCTGATGTTCGGGTGAAGTGGAATTCAAGGCACACTCAGGTACAAATTTCGTCTCTCTAGCATTTCTAGTTCATGAGTTATTCTGAAACTTAGCTCGGGTGTTGTTTCAAATCATTCTTCGGATGGACATGTCTTGCCTTTGTTGTTGCCGGGCCCCGGCGCGTGGGCTAATTTGCCGGTGGTTGTAGCCCTGTCCCGGGCCGCTCGCCCCGCCTAGAAAATGGTCAGAGACACGGATTTACGACGAGGTGAGAGCCCTGAATCGTGGCTTTCCAGTGGTGGAAAACGTGTGCAAATCCGATGTTGTTATGGGTGTGATTTGACCCTCCTTGTATTTTATTTCGTTTCTTCTTCTTTTTTTGCAGCTCCGTGTACAAAAATCCCACTGAAGATGCTTTTGAGTGGCTCTCTGAGTGTCCCAGCCTGCAGGCCATTTCCGGCACGAAGATGGTGCACATCGGCCCAAAAAGTCTGACTTCCGTGTGAAGTGGAATTCAAGGCACACTCAGGTACAAATTTCGTCTCTCTAGCATTTCTAGTTCATGAGTTATTCTGAAACTTAGCTCGGGTGTTGTTTCAAATCATTCTTCGGATGGACATGTCTTGCCTTTGTTGTTGCTGGGCCCCGGCGCGTGGGCTAATTTGCCGGTGGTTGTAGCCCTGTCCCGGGGCCGCTCGCCCCGCCTAGAAAATGCTCAGAGACACGGATCTACGACGAGGTGAGAGCCCTGAATCGTGGCTTTCCAGTGGTGGAAACCTTGTGCAAATCCGATGTTGTTATGGGTGTGATTTGACCCTCCTTGTATTTTATTTCGTTTCTTCTTCTTTTTGTGCAGCTCTGTGTACAAAAATCCCACTGAAGATGCTTTTGAGTGGCTTTCTGAGTGTCCCAGCCTGCAGGCCATTTCCGGCACGAAGATGGTGCACATCGGCCCAAAAAGTCTGATGTTCGGGTGAAGTGGAATTCAAGGCACACTCAGGTACAAATTTCGTCTCTCTAGCATTTCTAGTTCATAAGTTATTCTGAAACTTAGCTCGGGTGTTGTTTCAAATCATTCTTCGGATGGACATGTCTTGCCTTTGTTGTTGCTGGGCCCCGGCGCGTGGGCTAATTTGCCGGTGGTTGTAGCCCTGTTCCGGGGCCGCTCGCCCCGCCTAGAAAATGCTCAGAGACACGGATCCACGACGAGGTGAGAGCCCTGATTCGTGGCTTTCCAGTGGTGGAAACCTTGTGCAAATCCGATGTTGTTATGGGTGTGATTTGACCCTCCTTGTATTTTATTTCGTTTCTTCTTCTTTTTGTGCAGCTCTGTGTACAAAAATCCCACTGAAGATGCTTTTGAGTGGCTTTCTGAGTGTCCCAGCCTGCAGGCCATTTCCGGCACGAAGATGGTGCACATCGGCCCAAAAAGTCTGATGTTCGGGTGAAGTGGAATTCAAGGCACACTCAGGTACAAATTTCGTCTCTCTAGCATTTCTAGTTCATGAGTTATTCTCAAACTTAGCTCGGGTGTTGTTTCAAATCATTCTTCGGATGGACATATGTCTTGCCTTTGTTGTTGCTCGGCCCGGCGCGTGGGCTAACTTGCCGGTGGTTGTAGCCCTATTCCGGGGCCGTTCGCCCCGCCTAGAAAATGCTCAGAGACACGGATCTACGACGAGGTGAGAGCCCTGATTCGTGGCTTTCCAGTGGTGGAAACCTTGTGCAAATCCGATGTTTTTATGGGTGTGATTTGACCCTCCTTGTATTTTATTTCGTTTCTTCTTCTTTTTGTGCAGCTCCGTGTACAAAAATCCCACTGAAGATGCTTTTGAGTGGCTTTCTGAGTGTCCCAGCCTGCAGGCCATTTCCGGCACGAAGATGGTGCACATCGGCCCAAAAAGTCTAATGTTCGGGTGAAGTGGAATTCAAGGCACACTCAGGTACAAATTTCGTCTCTCTAGCATTTCTAGTTCATGAGTTATTCTCAAACTTAGCTTGGGTGTTGTTTCAAATCATTCTTCGGATGGACATATGTCTTGCCTTTGGTGTTGCTCGGCCTCAGCGCGTGGGCTAACTTGCCGGTGGTTGTAGCCCTATTCCGGGGCCGCTCGCCCCGCCTAGAAAATGCTCAGAGACACGGATCTACGACGAGGTGAGAGCCCTGATTCGTGGCTTTCCAGTGGTGGAAACCTTGTGCAAATCCGATGTTGTTATGGGTGTGATTTGACCCTCCTTGTATTTTATTTCGTTTCTTCTTCTTTTTGTGCAGCTCTGTGTACGAAAATCCCACTGAAGATGCTTTTGAGTGGCTTTCTGAGTGTCCCAGCCTGCAGGCCATTTCCGGCACGAAGATGGTGCACATCGGCCCAAAAAGTCTGATGTTCGGGTGAAGTGGAATTCAAGGCACACTCAGGTACAAATTTCGTCTCTCTAGCATTTCTAGTTCATGAGTTATTCTCAAACTTAGCTCGGGTGTTGTTTCAAATCATTCTTCGGATAAACATGTCTTGCCTTTGTTGTTGCTCGGCCCCGGCGCGTGGGCTAACTTGCCGGTGGTTGTAGCCCTATTCCGGGGCCGCTCGCCCCGCCTAGAAAATGCTCAGAGACACGGATCCACAACGAGGTGAGAGCCCTGATTCGTGGCTTTCCAGTGGTGGAAACCTTGTGCAAATCCGATGTTGTTATGGGTGTGATTTGACCCTCCTTGTATTTTATTTCGTTTCTTCTTCTTTTTGTGCAGCTCTGTGTACAAAAATCCCACTGAAGATGCTTTTGAGTGGCTTTCTGAGTGTCCCAGCCTGCAGGCCATTTCCGGCACGAAGATGGTGCACATCGGCCCAAAAAGTCTGATGTTCGGGTGAAATGGAATTCAAGGCACACTCAGGTACAAATTTCGTCTCTCTAGCATTTCTAGTTCATGAGTTATTCTCAAACTTAGCTCGGGTGTTGTTTCAAATCATTCTTCGGATGGACATATGTCTTGCCTTTGTTGTTGCTCGGCCCGGCGCGTGGGCTAACTTGCCGGTGGTTGTAGCCCTATTCCGGGGCCGTTCGCCCCGCCTAGAAAATGCTCAGAGACACGGATCTACGACGAGGTGAGAGCCCTGATTCGTGGCTTTCCAGTGGTGGAAACCTTGTGCAAATCCGATGTTGTTATGGGTGTGATTTGACCCTCCTTGTATTTTATTTCGTTTCTTCTTCTTTTTGTGCAGCTCTGTGTACAAAAATCCCACTGAAGATGCTTTTGAGTGGCTTTCTGAGTGTCCCAGCCTGCAGGCCATTTCCGGCACGAGATGGTGCACATCGGCCCAAAAAGTCTAATGTTCGGGTGAAGTGGAATTCAAGGCACACTCAGGTACAAATTTCGTCTCTCTAGCATTTCTAGTTCATGAGTTATTCTCAAACTTAGCTCGGGTGTTGTTTCAAATCATTCTTCGGATGGACATATGTCTTGCCTTTGGTGTTGCTCGGCCCCGGCGCGTGGGCTAACTTGCCGGTGGTTGTAGCCCTATTCCGGGGCCGCTCGCGCCGCCTAGAAAATGCTCAGAGACACGGATCTACAACGAGGTGAGAGCCCTGATTCGTGGCTTTCCAGTGGTGGAAACCTTGTGCAAATCCGATGTTGTTATGGGTGTGATTTGACCCTCCTTGTATTTTATTTCGTTTCTTCTTCTTTTTGTGCAGCTCTGTGTACGAAAATCCCACTGAAGATGCTTTTGAGTGGCTTTCTGAGTGTCCCAGCCTGCAGGCCATTTCCGGCACGAAGATGGTGCACATCGGCCCAAAAAGTCTGATGTTCGGGTGAAGTGGAATTCAAGGCACACTCAGGTACAAATTTCGTCTCTCTAGCATTTCTAGTTCATGAGTTATTCTCAAACTTAGCTCGGGTGTTGTTTCAAATCATTCTTCGGATAAACATGTCTTGCCTTTGTTGTTGCTCGGCCCCGGCGCGTGGGCTAACTTGCCGGTGGTTGTAGCCCTATTCCGGGGCCGCTCGCCCCGCCTAGAAAATGCTCAGAGACACGGATCCACAACGAGGTGAGAGCCCTGATTCGTGGCTTTCCAGTGGTGGAAACCTTGTGCAAATCCGATGTTGTTATGGGTGTGATTTGACCCTCCTTGTATTTTATTTCGTTTCTTCTTCTTTTTGTGCAGCTCTGTGTACAAAAATCCCACTGAAGATGCTTTTGAGTGGCTTTCTGAGTGTCCCAGCCTGCAGGCCATTTCCGGCACGAAGATGGTGCACATCGGCCCAAAAAGTCTGATGTTCGGGTGAAATGGAATTCAAGGCACACTCAGGTACAAATTTCGTCTCTCTAGCATTTCTAGTTCATGAGTTATTCTCAAACTTAGCTCGGGTGTTGTTTCAAATCATTCTTCGGATGGACATATGTCTTGCCTTTGTTGTTGCTCGGCCCGGCGCGTGGGCTAACTTGCCGGTGGTTGTAGCCCTATTCCGGGGCCGTTCGCCCCGCCTAGAAAATGCTCAGAGACACGGATCTACGACGAGGTGAGAGCCCTGATTCGTGGCTTTCCAGTGGTGGAAACCTTGTGCAAATCCGATGTTGTTATGGGTGTGATTTGACCCTCCTTGTATTTTATTTCGTTTCTTCTTCTTTTTGTGCAGCTCTGTGTACAAAAATCCCACTGAAGATGCTTTTGAGTGGCTTTCTGAGTGTCCCAGCCTGCAGGCCATTTCCGGCACGAAGATGGTGCACATCGGCCCAAAAAGTCTAATGTTCGGGTGAAGTGGAATTCAAGGCACACTCAGGTACAAATTTCGTCTCTCTAGCATTTCTAGTTCATGAGTTATTCTCAAACTTAGCTCGGGTGTTGTTTCAAATCATTCTTCGGATGGACATATGTCTTGCCTTTGGTGTTGCTCGGCCCCGGCGCGTGGGCTAACTTGCCGGTGGTTGTAGCCCTATTCCGGGGCCGCTCGCGCCGCCTAGAAAATGCTCAGAGACACGGATCTACAACGAGGTGAGAGCCCTGATTCGTGGCTTTCCAGTGGTGGAAACCTTGTGCAAATCCGATGTTGTTATGGGTGTGATTTGACCCTCCTTGTATTTTATTTCGTTTCTTCTTCTTTTTGTGCAGCTCTGTGTACAAAAATCCCACTGAAGATGCTTTTGAGTGGCTTTCTGAGTGTCCCAGCCTGCAGGCCATTTCCGGCACGAAGATGGTGCACATCGGCCCAAAAAGTCTGATGTTCAGGTGAAGTGGAATTCAAGGCACACTCAGGTACAAATTTCGTCTCTCTAGCATTTCTAGTTCATGAGTTATTCTCAAACTTAGCTCGGGTGTTGTTTCAAATCATTCTTCGGATGGACATATGTCTTGCCTTTGTTGTTGCTCGGCCCCGGCGCGTGGGCTAACTTGCCGGTGGTTGTACCCTATTCCGGGGCCGCTCGCCCCGCCTAGAAAATGCTCAGAGACACGGATCTACGACGAGGTGAGAGCCCTGATTCGTGGCTTTCCAGTGGTGGAAACCTTGTGCAAATCCGATGTTGTTATGGGTGTGATTTGACCCTCCTTGTATTTTATTTCGTTTCTTCTTCTTTTTGTGCAGCTCTGTGTACAAAAATCCCACTGAAGATGCTTTTGAGTGGCTTTCTGAGTGTCCCAGCCTGCAGGCCATTTCCGGCACGAAGATGGTGCACATCGGCCCAAAAAGTCTGATGTTCGGGTGAAGTGGAATTCAAGGCACACTCAGGTACAAATTTCGTCTCTCTAGCATTTCTAGTTCATGAGTTATTCTCAAACTTAGCTCGGGTGTTGTTTCAAATCATTCTTCGGATGGACATATGTCTTGCCTTTGTTGTTGCTCGGCCCGGCGCGTGGGCTAACTTGCCGGTGGTTGTAGCCCTATTCCGGGGCCGTTCGCCCCGCCTAGAAAATGCTCAGAGACACGGATCTACGACGAGGTGAGAGCCCTGATTCGTGGCTTTCCAGTGGTGGAAACCTTGTGCAAATCCGATGTTGTTATGGGTGTGATTTGACCCTCCTTGTATTTTATTTCGTTTCTTCTTCTTTTTGTGCAGCTCTGTGTACAAAAATCCCACTGAAGATGCTTTTGAGTGGCTTTCTGAGTGTCCCAGCCTGCAGGCCATTTCCGGCACGAAGATGGTGCACATCGGCCCAAAAAGTCTAATGGTCGGGTGAAGTGGAATTCAAGGCACACTCAGGTACAAATTTCGTCTCTCTAGCATTTCTAGTTCATGAGTTATTCTCAAACTTAGCTCGGGTGTTGTTTCAAATCATTCTTCGGATGGACATATGTCTTGCCTTTGGTGTTGCTCGGCCCCGGCGCGTGGGCTAACTTGCCGGTGGTTGTAGCCCTATTCCGGGGCCGCTCGCGCCGCCTAGAAAATGCTCAGAGACACGGATCCACAACGAGGTGAGAGCCCTGATTCGTGGCTTTCCAGTGGTGGAAACCTTGTGCAAATCCGATGTTGTTATGGGTGTGATTTGACCCTCCTTGTATTTTATTTCGTTTCTTCTTCTTTTTGTGCAGCTCTGTGTACAAAAATCCCACTGAAGATGCTTTTGAGTGGCTTTCTGAGTGTCCCAGCCTGCAGGCCATTTCCGGCACGAAGATGGTGCACATCGGCCCAAAAAGTCTGATGTTCGGGTGAAGTGGAATTCAAGGCACACTCAGGTACAAATTTCGTCTCTCTAGCATTTCTAGTTCATGAGTTATTCTCAAACTTAGCTCGGGTGTTGTTTCAAATCATTCTTCGGATGGACATATGTCTTGCCTTTGTTGTTGCTCGGCCCCGGCGCGTGGGCTAACTTGCCGGTGGTTGTAGCCCTATTCCGGGGCCGCTCGCCCCGCCTAGAAAATGCTCAGAGACACGGATCTACGACGAGGTGAGAGCCCTGATTCGTGGCTTTCCAGTGGTGGAAACCTTGTGCAAATCCGATGTTGTTATGGGTGTGATTTGACCCTCCTTGTATTTTATTTCGTTTCTTCTTCTTTTTGTGCAGCTCTGTGTACAAAAATCCCACTGAAGATGCTTTTGAGTGGCTTTCTGAGTGTCCCAGCCTGCAGGCCATTTCCGGCACGAAGATGGTGCACATCGGCCCAAAAAGTCTGATGTTCGGGTGAAGTGGAATTCAAGGCACACTCAGGTACAAATTTCGTCTCTCTAGCATTTCTAGTTCATGAGTTATTCTCAAACTTAGCTCGGGTGTTGTTTCAAATCATTCTTCGGATGGACATATGTCTTGCCTTTGTTGTTGCTCGGCCCCGGCGCGTGGGCTAACTTGCCGGTGGTTGTAGCCCTATTCCGGGGCCGCTCGCCCCGCCTAGAAAATGCTCAGAGACACGGATCTACAACGAGGTGAGAGCCCTGATTCGTGGCTTTCCAGTGGTGGAAACCTTGTGCAAATCCGATGTTGTTATGGGTGTGATTTGACCCTCCTTGTATTTTATTTCGTTTCTTCTTCTTTTTGTGCAGCTCTGTGTACAAAAATCCCACTGAAGATGCTTTTGAGTGGCTTTCTGAGTGTCCCAGCCTGCAGGCCATTTCCGGCACGAAGATGGTGCACATCGGCCCCAAAAGTCTTATGTTCGGGTGAAGTGGAATTCAAGGCACACTCAGGTACAAATTTCGTCTCTCTAGCATTTCTAGTTCATGAGTTATTCTCAAACTTAGCTCGGGTGTTGTTTCAAATCATCCTTCGGTTGGACATATGTCTTGCCTTTGTTGTTGCTCGGCCCCGGCGCGTGGGCTAACTTGCCGGTGGTTGTAGCCCTATTCCGGGGCCGCTCGCCCCGCCTAGAAAATGCTCAGAGACACGGATCTACGACGAGGTGAGAGCCCTGATTCGTGGCTTTCCAGTGGTGGAAACCTTGTGCAAATCCGATGTTGTTATGGGTGTGATTTGACCCTCCTTGTATTTTATTTCGTTTCTTCTTCTTTTTGTGCAGCTCTGTGTACAAAAATCCCACTGAAGATGCTTTTGAGTGTTCTGAACTGCTGCCAGTCTTCACAAAGATTATTAATAGGTCTTTGTCTTTTGGCCATTTCCCTGATCATCTTAAGGAGGCTTGCATCCTGCCACTTCTGAAAAAGCAACATTTGGACCCGGAGTGTATGTCAAATTATCGTCCTATCTCTAACTTGCGATTCATCTCTAAATTGATTGAACGTGCAGTTGTGAGTCAACTTCAAGACTATCTCTGTGAAAATAACCTTTATGCTAAGATGCAGTCTGCTTATCGTCCTTTCCACAGTACTGAGACTGCTCTCATTCGTGTGCAGGATGATATCTTGCGTGCACTGGACAATCATAAGGAAGCGATCCTTGTGCTGTTAGATTTTTCAGCTGCATTTGACACTATTGACCATGAGCATCTCCTTCAACGTTTATCTTCTCGCTATGGAATTACAGGAACTGCCCTTAACTGGTTCTCTTCTTATCTTAACAACAGAACCCACCATGTTCTCATCAATAATGCTAGATCCGATCGTCATCATCTCTTGTGTGGTGTTCCTCAAGGTTCTGTAGCTGGGCCTCTTGAATTTATATTGTTCAGTGCACCCTTACAAGACCTCATTGCTGCCCATGGTTATTCTAGTGTTGCTTATGCTGACGATACCCAGCTTTACGTTACATTTGACCCTGCTGATCGCGCTTCTGCCATTGCTAAAGTTGAATTATGCATTCAAGATGTCAAATCTTGGGCTCTGTCCAACAAACTCGCTCTGAATGACTCAAAAACTGAGATCTTATTTTTAAGATCTCGTTTCACAAAAAAGGTTTCTCCGCCAAACTTACATATTGCCCAGTCTGTTATTAAACCATCTGAATTTGCCCGCAACCTCGGTGTAATTATGGATTCTTCATTGTGCATGAGTAGACATGTTGATAATGTTTGCAAAGCAGCTCTCATGGCTATCAGAAAAATAGCACAGATTCGCCGCTACCTGGATGAAGCTACTACTCTTCGTCTTGTTCACGCTTTCGTCACAACTAGACTTGATTCCGGCAATTCTCTTCTGTATGGACTCCCTGATAAAGATCTTGCTAAAATTCAACGTGTACAAAACATTGCCGCTCGCCTCGTTTCTTGCTTGCCTCGTTCTCACCATATTACACCAGTACTAATGAAATTGCATTGGCTCCCAGTTAAGTTTCGTACAATTTATAAAATTCTTTTGTTAACTTTCAAAGCTCAAACATGTCAATCTCCTGCTTATTTATCTGAACTTGTTCACCATTATTCCCCTACTCGGAGTTTACGTTCATCTCAACAGTCATTGCTTTCATCTACAAGAGCTTCTTCTATTTTTTATGGCCACAGATCATTTTCTTACGCCGCACCATTTCTTTGGAATGGTCTTCCTGTGCATATTCGCCAGGCTAGTTCTTTACACTGTTTTAAGTCTCTGTAAAAAAAAAAATTGTTTGAAGCTGCTTATTTGTAATCTGCTTATTTGTAATTGTTTCTTTCACTCTTTGTATATTTGATTGTTCTCTTTATGCGCTTAGAGGCTTATGCATTAGGCGCTTTACAAATGTCTTTATTATTATTATTATTTTCTGAGTGTCCCAGCCTGCAGGCCATTTCCGGCACGAAGATGGTGCACATCGGCCCAAAAAGTCTAATGTTCGGGTGAAGTGGAATTCAAGGCACACTCAGGTACAAATTTCGTCTCTCTAGCATTTCTAGTTCATGAGTTATTCTCAAACTTAGCTCGGGTGTTGTTTCAAATCATCCTTCGGATGGACATATGTCTTGCCTTTGTTGTTGCTCGGCCCCGGCGCGTGGGCTAACTTGCCGGTGGTTGTAGCCCTATTCCGGGGCCGCTCGCACCGCCTAGAAAATGCTCAGAGACACGGATCTACGACGAGGTGAGAGCCCTGATTCGTGGCTTTCCAGTGGTGGAAACCTTGTGCAAATCCGATGTTGTTATGGGTGTGATTTGACCCTCCTTGTATTTTATTTCGTTTCTTCTTCTTTTTGTGCAGCTCTGTGTACAAAAATCCCACTGAAGATGCTTTTGAGTGGCTTTCTGAGTGTCCCAGCCTGCAGGCCATTTCCGGCACGAAGATGGTGCACATCGGCCCAAAAAGTCTAATGTTCGGGTGAAGTGGAATTCAAGGCACACTCAGGTACAAATTTCGTCTCTCTAGCATTTCTAGTTCATGAGTTATTCTCAAACTTAGCTCGGGTGTTGTTTCAAATCATTCTTCGGATGGACATATGTCTTGCCTTTGTTGTTGCTCGGCCCCGGCGCGTGGGCTAACTTGCCGGTGGTTGTAGCCCTATTCCGGGGCCGCTCGCCCCGCCTACAAAATGCTCAGAGACACGGATCCACAACGAGGTGAGAGCCCTGATTCGTGGCTTTCCAGTGGTGGAAACCTTGTGCAAATCCGATGTTGTTATGGGTGTGATTTGACCCTCCTTGTATTTTATTTCGTTTCTTCTTCTTTTTGTGCAGCTCTGTGTACAAAAATCCCACTGAAGATGCTTTTGAGTGGCTTTCTGAGTGTCCCAGCCTGCAGGCCATTTCCGGCACGAAGATGGTGCACATCGGCCCAAAAAGTCTAATGTTCGGGTGAAGTGGAATTCAAGGCACACTCAGGTACAAATTTCGTCTCTCTAGCATTTCTAGTTCATGAGTTATTCTCAAACTTAGCTCGGGTGTTGTTTCAAATCATCCTTCGGATGGACATATGTCTTGCCTTTGTTGTTGCTCGGCCCCGGCGAGTGGGCTAACTTGCCGGTGGTTGTAGCCCTATTCCGGGGCCGCTCGCCCCGCTTAGAAAATGCTCAGAGAAACGGATCTACAACGAGGTGAGAGCCCTGATTCGTGGCTTTCCAGTGGTGGAAACCTTGTGCAAATCCGATGTTGTTATGGGTGTGATTTGACCCTCCTTGTATTTTATTTCGTTTCTTCTTCTTTTTGTGCAGCTCTGTGTACAAAAATCCCACTGAAGATGCTTTTGAGTGGCTTTCTGAGTGTCCCAGCCTGCAGGCCATTTCCGGCACGAAGATGGTGCACATCGGCCCAAAAAGTCTGATGTTCGGGTGAAGTGGAATTCAAGGCACACTCAGGTACAAATTTCGTCTCTCTAGCATTTCTAGTTCATGAGTTATTCTCAAACTTAGCTCGGGTGTTGTTTCAAATCATTCTTCGGATGGACATATGTCTTGCCTTTGTTGTTGCTCGGCCCCGGCGCGTGGGCTAACTTGCCGGTGGTTGTAGCCCTATTCCGGGGCCGCTCGCCCCGCCTAGAAAATGCTCAGATACACGGATCCACGACGAGGTGAGAGCCCTGATTCGTGGCTTTCCAGTGGTGGAAACCTTGTGCAAATCCGATGTTGTTATGGATGTGATTTGACCCTCCTTGTATTTTATTTCGTTTCTTCTTCTTTTTGTGCAGCTCTGTGTACAAAAATCCCACTGAAGATGCTTTTGAGTGGCTTTCTGAGTGTCCCAGCCTGCAGGCCATTTCCGGCACGAAGATGGTGCACATCGGCCTAAAAAGTCTAATGTTCGGGTGAAGTGGAATTCAAGGCACACTCAGGTACAAATTTCGTCTCTCTAGCATTTCTAGTTCATGAGTTATTCTCAAACTTAGCTCGGGTGTTGTTTCAAATCATTCTTCGGATGGACATATGTCTTGCCTTTGTTGTTGCTCGGCCCCGTCGCGTGGGCTAACTTGCCGGTGGTTGTAGCCCTATTCCGGGGCCGCTCGCCCCGCCTAGAAAATGCTCAGAGACACGGATCTACAACAAGGTGAGAGCCCTGATTCGTGGCTTTCCAGTGGTGGAAACCTTGTGCAAATCCGATGTTGTTATGGGTGTGATTTGACCCTCCTTGTATTTTATTTCGTTTCTTCTTCTTTTTGTGCAGCTCTGTGTACAAAAATCCCACTGAAGATGCTTTTGAGTGGCTTTCTGAGTGTCCCAGCCTGCAGGCCATTTCCGGCACGAAGATGGTGCACATCGGCCCAAAAAGTCTGATGTTCGGGTGAAGTGGAATTCAAGGCACACTCAGGTACAAATTTCGTCTCTCTAGCATTTCTAGTTCATGAGTTATTCTCAAACTTAGCTCGGGTGTTGTTTCAAATCATTCTTCGGATGGACATATGTCTTGCCTTTGTTGTTGCTCGGCCCCGGCGCTTGGGCTAACTTGCCGGTGGTTGTAGCCCTATTCCGGGGCCGCTCGCCCCGCCTAGAAAATGCTCAGAGACACGGATCTACGACGAGGTGAGAGCCCTGATTCGTGGCTTTCCAGTGGTGGAAACCTTGTGCAAATCCGATGTTGTTATGGGTGTGATTTGACCCTCCTTGTATTTTATTTCGTTTCTTCTTCTTTTTGTGCAGCTCTGTGTACAAAAATCCCACTGAAGATGCTTTTGAGTGGCTTTCTGAGTGTCCCAGCCTGCAGGCCATTTCCGGCACGAAGATGGTGTACATCGGCCCAAAAAGTCTGATGTTCGGGTGAAGTGGAATTCAAGGCACACTCAGGTACAAATTTCGTCTCTCTAGCATTTCTAGTTCATGAGTTATTCTCAAACTTAGCTCGGGTGTTGTTTCAAATCATTCTTCGGATGGACATATGTCTTGCCTTTGTTGTTGCTCGGCCCCGGCGCGTGGGCTAACTTGCCGGTGGTTGTAGCCCTATTCCGGGGCCGCTCGCCCCGCCTAGAAAATGCTCAGAGACACGGATCCACGACGAGGTGAGAGCCCTGATTCGTGGCTTTCCAGTGGTGGAAACCTTGTGCAAATCCAATGTTGTTATGGGTGTGATTTGACCCTCCTTGTATTTTATTTCGTTTCTTCTTCTTTTTGTGCAGCTCTGTGTACAAAAATCCCACTGAAGATGCTTTTGAGTGGCTTTCTGAGTGTCCCAGCCTGCAGGCCAATTCCGGCACGAAGATGGTGCACATCGGCCCAAAAAGTCTGATGTTCGGGTGAAGTGGAATTCAAGGCACACTCAGGTACAAATTTCGTCTCTCTAGCATTTCTAGTTCATGAGTTATTCTCAAACTTAGCTCGGGTGTTGTTTCAAATCATTCTTCGGATGGACATATGTCTTGCCTTTGTTGTTGCTCGGCCCCGGCGCGTGGGCTAACTTGCCGGTGGTTGTAGCCCTATTCCGGGGCCGCTCGCCCCGCCTAGAAAATGCTCAGAGACACGGATCGACGACGAGGTGAGAGCCCTGATTCGTGGCTTTCCAGTGGTGGAAACCTTGTGCAAATCCGATGTTGTTATGGGTGTGATTTGACCCTCCTTGTATTTTATTTCGTTTCTTCTTCTTTTTGTGCAGCTCTGTGTACAAAAATCCCACTGAAGATGCTTTTGAGTGGCTTTCTGAGTGTCCCAGCCTGCAGGCCATTTCCGGCACGAAGATGGTGCACATCGGCCCAAAAAGTCTGATGTTCGGGTGAAGTGGAATTCAAGGCACACTCGGGTACAAATTTCGTCTCTCTAGCATTTCTAGTTCATGAGTTATTCTCAAACTTAGCTCGGGTGTTGTTTCAAATCATCCTTCGGATGGACATATGTCTTGCCTTTGTTGTTGCTCGGCCCCGGCGCGTGGGCTAACTTGCCGGTGGTTGTAGCCCTATTCCGGGGCCGCTCGCCCCGCCTAGAAAATGCTCAGAGACACGGATCCACGACGAGGTGAGAGCCCTGATTCGTGGCTTTCCAGTGGTGGAAACCTTGTGCAAATCCGATGTTGTTATGGGTGTGATTTGACCCTCCTTGTATTTTATTTCGTTTCTTCTTCTTTTTGTGCAGCTCTGTGTACAAAAATCCCACTGAAGATGCTTTTGAGTGGCTTTCTGAGTGTCCCAGCCTGCATGCCATTTCCGGCACGAAGATGGTGCACATCGGCCCAAAAAGTCTGATGTTCGGGTGAAGTGGAATTCAAGGCACACTCAGGTACAAATTTCGTCTCTCTAGCATTTCTAGTTCATGAGTTATTCTCAAACTTAGCTCGGGTGTTGTTTCAAATCATTCTTCGGATGGACATATGTCTTGCCTTTGTTGTTGCTCGGCCCCGGCGCGTGGGCTAACTTGCCGGTGGTTGTAGCCCTATTCCGGGGCCGCTCGCCCCGCCTAGAAAATGTTCAGAGACACGGATCCACAACGAGGTGAGAGCCCTGATTCGTGGCTTTCCAGTGGTGGAAACCTTGTGCAAATCCGATGTTGTTATGGGTGTGATTTGACCCTCCTTGTATTTTATTTCGTTTCTTCTTCTTTTTGTGCAGCTCTGTGTACAAAAATCCCACTGAAGATGCTTTTGAGTGGCTTTCTGAGTGTCCCAGCCTGCAGGCCAATTCCGGCACGAAGATGGTGCACATCGGCCCAAAAAGTCTAATGTTCGGGTGAAGTGGATTTCAAGGCACACTCAGGTACAAATTTCGTCTCTCTAGCATTTCTAGTTCATGAGTTATTCTCAAACTTAGCTCGGGTGTTGTTTCAAATCATTCTTCGGATGGACATATGTCTTGCCTTTGTTGTTGCTCGGCCACGGCGCGTGGGCTAACTTGCCGGTGGTTGTAGCCCTATTCCGGGGCCGCTCGCCCCGCCTAGAAAATGCTCAGAGACACGGATCCACGACGAGGTGAGAGCCCTGATTCGTGGCTTTCCAGTGGTGGAAACCTTGTGCAAATCCGATGTTGTTATGGGTGTGATTTGACCCTCCTTGTATTTTATTTCGTTTCTTCTTCTTTTTGTGCAGCTCTGTGTACAAAAATCCCACTGAAGATGTTTTTGAGTGGCTTTCTGAGTGTCCCAGCCTGCAGGCCATTTCCGGCACAAAGATGGTGCACATCGGCCCAAAAAGTCTAATGTTCGGGTGAAGTGGAATTCAAGGCACACTCAGGTACAAATTTCGTCTCTCTAGCATTTCTAGTTCATGAGTTATTCTCAAACTTAGCTCGGGTGTTGTTTCAAATCATTCTTCGGATGGACTAATGTCTTGCCTTTGTTGTTGCTCGGCCCCGGCGCGTGGGCTAACTTGCCGGTGGTTGTAGCCCTATTCCGGGGCCGCTCGCCCCGCCTAGAAAATGCTCAGAGACACGGATCTACAACGAGGTGAGAGCCCTGATTCGTGGCTTTCCAGTGGTGGAAACCTTGTGCAAATCCGATGTTGTTATGGGTGTGATTTGACCCTCCTTGTATTTTATTTCGTTTCTTCTTCTTTTTGTGCAGCTCTGTGTACAAAAATCCCACTGAAGATGCTTTTGAGTGGCTTTCTGAGTGTCCCAGCCTGCAGGCCATTTCCGGCACGAAGATGGTGCACATCGGCCCAAAAAGTCTAATGTTCGGGTGAAGTGGAATTCAAGGCACACTCAGGTACAAATTTCGTCTCTCTAGCATTTCTAGTTCATGAGTTATTCTCAAACTTAGCTCGGGTGTTGTTTCAAATCATTCTTCGGATGGACATATGTCTTGCCTTTGTTGTTGCTCGGCCCCGGCGCGTGGGCTAACTTGCCGGTGGTTGTAGCCCTATTCCGGGGCCGCTCGCCCCCCCTAGAAAATGCTCAGAGACACGGATCCACGACGAGGTGAGAGCCCTGATTCGTGGCTTTCCAGTGGTGGAAACCTTGTGCAAATCCGATGTTGTTATGGGTGTGATTTGACCCTCCTTGTATTTTATTTCGTTTCTTCTTCTTTTTGTGCAGCTCTGTGTACAAAAATCCCACTGAAGATGCTTTTGAGTGGCTTTCTGAGTGTCCCAGCCTGCAGGCCATTTCCGGCACGAAGATGGTGCACATCGGCCCAAAAAGTCTAATGTTCGGGTGAAGTGGAATTCAAGGCACACTCAGGTACAAATTTCGTCTCTCTAGCATTACTAGTTCATGAGTTATTCTCTAACTTAGCTCGGGTGTTGTTTCAAATCATTCTTCGGATGGACATATGTCTTGCCTTTGTTGTTGCTCGGCCCCCCGCGCGTGGGCTAACTTGCCGGTGGTTGTAGCCCTATTCCGGGGCCGCTCGCCCCGCCTAGAAAATGCTCAGAGACACGGATCCACGACGAAGTGAGAGCCCTGATTCGTGGCTTTCCAGTGGTGGAATCCTTGTGCAAATCCGATGTTGTTATGGGTGTGATTTGACCCTCCTTGTATTTTATTTCGTTTCTTCTTCTTTTTGTGCAGCTCTGTGTACAAAAATCCCACTGAAGATGCTTTTGAGTGGCTTTCTGAGTGTCCCAGCCTGCAGGCCATTTCCGGCACGAAGATGGTGCACATCGGCCCAAAAAGTCTGATGTTCGGGTGAAGTGGAATTCAAGGCACACTCAGGTACAAATTTCGTCTCTCTAGCATTTCTAGTTCATGAGTTATTCTCAAACTTAGCTCGGGTGTTGTTTCAAATCATCCTTCGGATGGACATATGTCTTGCCTTTGTTGTTGCTGGGCCCCGGCGCGTGGGCTAACTTGCCGGTGGTTGTAGCCCTATTCCGGGGCCGCTCGCCCCGCCTGGAAAATGCTCAGAGACACGGATCCACGACGAGGTGAGAGCCCTGATTCGTGGCTTTCCAGTGGTGGAAACCTTGTGCAAATCCGATGTTGTTATGGGTGTGATTTGACCCTCCTTGTATTTTATTTCGTTTCTTCTTCTTTTTGTGCAGCTCTGTGTACAAAAATCCCACTGAAGATGCTTTTGAGTGGCTTTCTGAGTGTCCCAGCCTGCAGGCCATTTCCGGCACGAAGATGGTGCACATCGGCCCAAAAAGTCTGATGTTCGGGTGAAGTGGAATTCAAGGCACACTCAGGTACAAATTTCGTCTCTCTAGCATTTCTAGTTCACGAGTTATTCTCAAACTTAGCTCGGGTGTTGTTTCAAATCATCCTTCGGATGGACATATGTCTTGCCTTTGTTGTTGCTGGGCCCCGGCGCGTGGGCTAACTTGCCGGTGGTTGTAGCCCTATTCCGGGGCCGCTCGCCCCGCCTAGAAAATGCTCAGATACACGGATCCACGACGAGGTGAGAGCCCTGATTCGTGGCTTTCCAGTGGTGGAAACCTTGTGCAAATCCGATGTTGTTATGGGTGTGATTTGACCCTCCTTGTATTTTATTTCGTTTCTTCTTCTTTTTGTGCAGCTCTGTGTACAAAAATCCCACTGAAGATGCTTTTGAGTGGCTTTCTGAGTGTCCCAGCCTGCAGGCCATTTCCGGCACGAAGATGGTGCACATCGGCCCAAAAAGTCTGATGTTCGGGTGAAGTGGAATTCAAGGCACACTCAGGTACAAATTTCGTCTCTCTAGCATTTCTAGTTCATGAGTTATTCTCAAACTTAGCTCGGGTGTTGTTTCAAATCATCCTTCGGATGGACATATGTCTTGCCTTTGTTGTTGCTCGGCCCCCCGCGCGTGGGCTAACTTGCCGGTGGTTGTAGCCCTATTCCGGGGCCGCTCGCCCCGCCTAGAAAATGCTCAGAGACACGGATCCACGACGAGGTGAGAGCCCTGATTCGTGGCTTTCCAGTGGTGGAAACCTTGTGCAAATCCGATGTTGTTATGGGTGTGATTTGACCCTCCTTGTATTTTATTTCGTTTCTTCTTCTTTTTGTGCAGCTCTGTGTACAAAAATCCCACTGAAGATGCTTTTGAGTGGCTTTCTGAGTGTCCCAGCCTGCAGGCCATTTCCGGCACGAAGATGGTGCACATCGGCCCAAAAAGTCTGATGTTCGGGTGAAGTGGAATTCAAGGCACACTCAGGTACAAATTTCGTCTCTCTAGCATTTCTAGTTCATGAGTTATTCTCAAACTTAGCTCGGGTGTTGTTTCAAATCATTCTTCGGATGGACATATGTCTTGCCTTTGTTGTTGCTCGGCCCCCCGCGCGTGGGCTAACTTGCCGGTGGTTGTAGCCCTATTCCGGGGCCGCTCGCCCCGCCTAGAAAATGCTCAGAGACACGAATCCACGACGAGGTGAGAGCCCTGATTCGTGGCTTTCCAGTGGTGGAAACCTTGTGCAAATCCGATGTTGTTATGGGTGTGATTTGACCCTCCTTGTATTTTATTTCGTTTCTTCTTCTTTTTGTGCAGCTCTGTGTACAAAAATCCCACTGAAGATGCTTTTGAGTGGCTTTCTGAGTGTCCCAGCCTGCAGGCCATTTCCGGCACGAAGATGGTGCACATCGGCCCAAAAAGTCTAATGTTCGGGTGAAATGGAATTCAAGGCACACTCAGGTACAAATTTCGTCTCTCTAGCATTTCTAGTTCATGAGTTATTCTCAAACTTAGCTCGGGTGTTGTTTCAAATCATTCTTCGGATGGACATATGTCTTGCCTTTGTTGTTGCTCGGCCCCGGCGCGTGGGCTAACTTGCCGGTGGTTGTAGCCCTATTCCGGGGCCGCTCGCCCCGCCTAGAAAATGCTCAGAGACACGGATCGACGACGAGGTGAGAGCCCTGATTCGTGGCTTTCCAGTGGTGGAAACCTTGTGCAAATCCGATGTTGTTATGGGTGTGATTTGACCCTCCTTGTATTTTATTTCGTTTCTTCTTCTTTTTGTGCAGCTCTGTGTACAAAAATCCCACTGAAGATGCTTTTGAGTGGCTTTCTGAGTGTCCCAGCCTGCAGGCCATTTCCGGCACGAAGATGGTGCACATCGGCCCAAAAAGTCTGATGTTCGGGTGAAGTGGAATTCAAGGCACACTCGGGTACAAATTTCGTCTCTCTAGCATTTCTAGTTCATGAGTTATTCTCAAACTTAGCTCGGGTGTTGTTTCAAATCATCCTTCGGATGGACATATGTCTTGCCTTTGTTGTTGCTCGGCCCCGGCGCGTGGGCTAACTTGCCGGTGGTTGTAGCCCTATTCCGGGGCCGCTCGCCCCGCCTAGAAAATGCTCAGAGACACGGATCCACGACGAGGTGAGAGCCCTGATTCGTGGCTTTCCAGTGGTGGAAACCTTGTGCAAATCCGATGTTGTTATGGGTGTGATTTGACCCTCCTTGTATTTTATTTCGTTTCTTCTTCTTTTTGTGCAGCTCTGTGTACAAAAATCCCACTGAAGATGCTTTTGAGTGGCTTTCTGAGTGTCCCAGCCTGCATGCCATTTCCGGCACGAAGATGGTGCACATCGGCCCAAAAAGTCTGATGTTCGGGTGAAGTGGAATTCAAGGCACACTCAGGTACAAATTTCGTCTCTCTAGCATTTCTAGTTCATGAGTTATTCTCAAACTTAGCTCGGGTGTTGTTTCAAATCATTCTTCGGATGGACATATGTCTTGCCTTTGTTGTTGCTCGGCCACGGCGCGTGGGCTAACTTGCCGGTGGTTGTAGCCCTATTCCGGGGCCGCTCGCCCCGCCTAGAAAATGCTCAGAGACACGGATCCACGACGAGGTGAGAGCCCTGATTCGTGGCTTTCCAGTGGTGGAAACCTTGTGCAAATCCGATGTTGTTATGGGTGTGATTTGACCCTCCTTGTATTTTATTTCGTTTCTTCTTCTTTTTGTGCAGCTCTGTGTACAAAAATCCCACTGAAGATGCTTTTGAGTGGCTTTCTGAGTGTCCCAGCCTGCAGGCCATTTCCGGCACAAAGATGGTGCACATCGGCCCAAAAAGTCTAATGTTCGGGTGAAGTGGAATTCAAGGCACACTCAGGTACAAATTTCGTCTCTCTAGCATTTCTAGTTCATGAGTTATTCTCAAACTTAGCTCGGGTGTTGTTTCAAATCATTCTTCGGATGGACATATGTCTTGCCTTTGTTGTTGCTCGGCCCCGGCGCGTGGGCTAACTTGCCGGCGGTTGTAGCCCTATTCCGGGGCCGCTCGCCCCGCCTAGAAAATGCTCAGAGACACGGATCCACAACGAGGTGAGAGCCCTGATTCGTGGCTTTCCAGTGGTGGAAACCTTGTGCAAATCCGATGTTGTTATGGGTGTGATTTGACCCTCCTTGTATTTTATTTCGTTTCTTCTTCTTTTTGTGCAGCTCTGTGTACAAAAATCCCACTGAAGATGCTTTTGAGTGGCTTTCTGAGTGTCCCAGCCTGCAGGCCATTTCCGGCACGAAGATGGTGCACATCGGCCCAAAAAGTCTGATGTTCGGGTTAAGTGGAATTCAAGGCACACTCAGGTACAAATTTCGTCTCTCTAGCATTTCTAGTTCATGAGTTATTCTCAAACTTAGCTCGGGTGTTGTTTCAAATCATTCTTCGGATGGACATATGTCTTGCCTTTGTTGTTGCTCGGCCCCCCGCGCGTGGGCTAACTTGCCGGTGGTTGTAGCCCTATTCCGGGGCCGCTCGCCCCGCCTAGAAAATGCTCAGAGACACGGATCCACGACGAGGTGAGAGCCCTGATTCGTGGCTTTCCAGTGGTGGAAACCTTGTGCAAATCCGATGTTGTTATGGGTGTGATTTGACCCTCCTTGTATTTTATTTCGTTTCTTCTTCTTTTTGTGCAGCTCTGTGTACAAAAATCCCACTGAAGATGCTTTTGAGTGGCTTTCTGAGTGTCCCAGCCTGCAGGCCATTTCCGGCACGAAGATGGTGCACATCGGCCCAAAAAGTCTGATGTTCGGGTGAAGTGGAATTCAAGGCACACTCAGGTACAAATTTCGTCTCTCTAGCATTTCTAGTTCATGAGTTATTCTCAAACTTAGCTCGGGTGTTGTTTCAAATCATTCTTCGGATGGACATATGTCTTGCCTTTGTTGTTGCTCGGCCCCCCGCGCGTGGGCTAACTTGCCGGTGGTTGTAGCCCTATTCCGGGGCCGCTCGCCCCGCCTAGAAAATGCTCAGAGACACGGATCCACGACGAGGTGAGAGCCCTGATTCGTGGCTTTCCAGTGGTGGAAACCTTGTGCAAATCCGATGTTGTTATGGGTGTGATTTGACCCTCCTTGTATTTTATTTCGTTTCTTCTTCTTTTTGTGCAGCTCTGTGTACAAAAATCCCACTGAAGATGCTTTTGAGTGGCTTTCTGAGTGTCCCAGCCTGCAGGCCATTTCCGGCACGAAGATGGTGCACATCGGCCCAAAAAGTCTGATGTTCGGGTGAAGTGGAATTCAAGGCACACTCAGGTACAAATTTCGTCTCTCTAGCATTTCTAGTTCATGAGTTATTCTCTAACTTAGCTCGGGTGTTGTTTCAAATCATTCTTCGGATGGACATATGTCTTGCCTTTGTTGTTGCTCGGCCCCCCGCGCGTGGGCTAACTTGCCGGTGGTTGTAGCCCTATTCCGGGGCCGCTCGCCCCGCCTAGAAAATGCTCAGAGACACGGATCTACGACGAGGTGAGAGCCCTGTTTCGTGGCTTTCCAGTGGTGGAAACCTTGTGCAAATCCGATGTTGTTATGGGTGTGATTTGACCCTCCTTGTATTTTATTTCGTTTCTTCTTCTTTTTGTGCAGCTCTGTGTACAAAAATCCCACTGAAGATGCTTTTGAGTGGCTTTCTGAGTGTCCCAGCCTGCAGGCCATTTCCGGCACGAAGATGGTGCACATCGGCCCAAAAAGTCTGATGTTCGGGTGAAGTGGAATTCAAGGCACACTCAGGTACAAATTTCGTCTCTCTAGCATTTCTAGTTCATGAGTTATTCTCAAACTTAGCTCGGGTGTTGTTTCAAATCATCCTTCGGATGGACATATGTCTTGCCTTTGTTGTTGCTGGGCCCCGGCGCGTGGGCTAACTTGCCGGTGGTTGTAGCCCTATTCCGGGGCCGCTCGCCCCGCCTAGAAAATGCTCAGAGACACGGATCTACGACGAGGTGAGAGCCCTGATTCGTGGCTTTCCAGTGGTGGAAACCTTGTGCAAATCCGATGTTGTTATGGGTGTGATTTGACCCTCCTTGTATTTTATTTCGTTTCTTCTTCTTTTTGTGCAGCTCTGTGTACAAAAATCCCACTGAAGATGCTTTTGAGTGGCTTTCTGAGTGTCCCAGCCTGCAGGCCATTTCCGGCACGAAGATGGTGCACATCGGCCCAAAAAGTCTGATGTTCGGGTGAAGTGGAATTCAAGGCACACTCAGGTACAAATTTCGTCTCTCTAGCATTTCTAGTTCATGAGTTATTCTCAAACTTAGCTCGGGTGTTGTTTCAAATCATTCTTCGGATGGACATATGTCTTGCCTTTGTTGTTGCTCGGCCCCCCGCGCGTGGGCTAACTTGCCGGTGGTTGTAGCCCTATTCCGGGGCCGCTCGCCCCGCCTAGAAAATGCTCAGAGACACGGATCCACGACGAGGTGAGAGCCCTGATTCGTGGCTTTCCAGTGGTGGAAACCTTGTGCAAATCCGATGTTGTTATGGGTGTGATTTGACCCTCCTTGTATTTTATTTCGTTTCTTCTTCTTTTTGTGCAGCTCTGTGTACAAAAATCCCACTGAAGATGCTTTTGAGTGGCTTTCTGAGTGTCCCAGCCTGCAGGCCATTTCCGGCACGAAGATGGTGCTCATCGGCCCAAAAAGTCTAATGTTCGGGTGAAGTGGAATTCAAGGCACACTCAGGTACAAATTTCGTCTCTCTAGCATTTCTAGTTCATGAGTTATTCTCAAACTTAGCTCGGGTGTTGTTTCAAATCATTCTTCTGATGGACATATGTCTTGCCTTTGTTGTTGCTCGGCCCCCCGCGCGTGGGCTAACTTGCCGGTGGTTGTAGCCCTATTCCGGGGCCGCTCGCCCCGCCTAGAAAATGCTCAGAGACACGGATCTACAACGAGGTGAGAGCCCTGATTCGTGGCTTTCCAGTGGTGGAAACCTTGTGCAAATCCGATGTTGTTATGGGTGTGATTTGACCCTCCTTGTATTTTATTTCGTTTCTTCTTCTTTTTTTGCAGCTCTGTGTACAAAAATCCCACTGAAGATGCTTTTGAGTGGCTTTCTGAGTGTCCCAGCCTGCAGGCCATTTCCGGCACGAAGATGGTGCACATCGGCCCAAAAAGTCTAATGTTCGGGTGAAGTGGAATTCAAGGCACACTCAGGTACAAATTTCGTCTCTCTAGCATTTCTAGTTCATGAGTTATTCTCAAACTTAGCTCGGGTGTTGTTTCAAATCATTCTTCGGATGGACATATGTCTTGCCTTTGTTGTTGCTCGGCCCCGGCGCGTGGGCTAACTTGCCGATGGTTGTAGCCCTATTCCGGGGCCGCTCGCCCCGCCTAGAAAATGCTCAGAGACACGGATCTACTACGAGGTGAGAGCCCTGATTCGTGGCTTTCCAGTGGTGGAAACCTTGTGCAAATCCGATGTTGTTATGGGTGTGATTTGACCCTCCTTGTATTTTATTTCGTTTCTTCTTCTTTTTGTGCAGCTCTGTGTACAAAAATCCCACTGAAGATGCTTTTGAGTGGCTTTCTGAGTGTCCCAGCCTGCAGGCCATTTCCGGCACGAAGATGGTGCACATCGGCCCAAAAAGTCTGATGTTCGGGTGAAGTGGAATTCAAGGCACACTCAGGTACAAATTTCGTCTCTCTAGCATTTCTAGTTCATGAGTTATTCTCAAACTTAGCTCGGGTGTTGTTTCAAATCATCCTTCGGATGGACATATGTCTTGCCTTTGTTGTTGCTGGGCCCCGGCGCGTGGGCTAACTTGCCGGTGGTTGTAGCCCTATTCCGGGGCCGCTCGCCCCGCCTAGAAAATGCTCAGAGACACGGATCCACGACGAGGTGAGAGCCCTGATTCGTGGCTTTCCAGTGGTGGAAACCTTGTGCAAATCCGATGTTGTTATGGGTGTGATTTGACCCTCCTTGTATTTTATTTCGTTTCTTCTTCTTTTTGTGCAGCTCTGTGTACAAAAATCCCACTGAAGATGCTTTTGAGTGGCTTTCTGAGTGTCCCAGCCTGCAGGCCATTTCCGGCACGAAGATGGTGCACATCGGCCCAAAAAGTCTGATGTTCGGGTGAAGTGGAATTCAAGGCACACTCAGGTACAAATTTCGTCTCTCTAGCATTTCTAGTTCATGAGTTATTCTCAAACTTAGCTCGGGTGTTGTTTCAAATCATTCTTCGGATGGACATATGTCTTGCCTTTGTTGTTGCTCGGCCCCCCGCGCGTGGGCTAACTTGCCGGTGGTTGTAGCCCTATTCCGGGGCCGCTCGCCCCGCCTAGAAAATGCTCAGAGACACGGATCTACGACGAGGTGAGAGCCCTGATTCGTGGCTTTCCAGTGGTGGAAACCTTGTGCAAATCCGATGTTGTTATGGGTGTGATTTGACCCTCCTTGTATTTTATTTCGTTTCTTCTTCTTTTTGTGCAGCTCTGTGTACAAAAATCCCACTGAAGATGCTTTTGAGTGGCTTTCTGAGTGTCCCAGCCTGCAGGCCATTTCCGGCACGAAGATGGTGCACATCGGCCCAAAAAGTCTGATGTTCGGGTGAAGTGGAATTCAAGGCACACTCAGGTACAAATTTCGTCTCTCTAGCATTTCTAGTTCATGAGTTATTCTCAAACTTAGCTCGGGTGTTGTTTCAAATCATCCTTCGGATGGACATATGTCTTGCCTTTGTTGTTGCTCGGCCCCGGCGCGTGGGCTAACTTGCCGGTGGTTGTAGCCCTATTCCGGGGCCGCTCGCCCCGCCTAGAAAATGCTCAGAGACACGGATCTACAACGAGGTGAGAGCCCTGATTCGTGGCTTTCCAGTGGTGGAAACCTTGTGCAAATCCGATGTTGTTATGGGTGTGATTTGACCCTCCTTGTATTTTATTTCGTTTCTTCTTCTTTTTGTGCAGCTCTGTGTACAAAAATCCCACTGAAGATGCTTTTGAGTGGCTTTCTGAGTGTCCCAGCCTGCAGGCCATTTCCGGCACGAAGATGGTACACATCGGCCCAAAAAGTCTAATGTTCGGGTGAAGTGGAATTCAAGGCACACTCAGGTACAAATTTCGTCTCTCTAGCATTTCTAGTTCATGAGTTATTCTCAAACTTAGCTCGGGTGTTGTTTCAAATCATCCTTCGGATGGACATATGTCTTGCCTTTGTTGTTGCTCGGCCCCCCGCGCGTGGGCTAACTTGCCGGTGGTTGTAGCCCTATTCCGGGGCCGCTCGCCCCGCCTAGAAAATGCTCAGAGACACGGATCTACAACGAGGTGAGAGCCCTGATTCGTGGCTTTCCAGTGGTGGAAACCTTGTGCAAATCCGATGTTGTTATGGGTGTGATTTGACCCTCCTTGTATTTTATTTCGTTTCTTCTTCTTTTTGTGCAGCTCTGTGTACAAAAATCCCACTGAAGATGCTTTTGAGTGGCTTTCTGAGTGTACCAGCCTGCAGGCCATTTCCGGCACAAAGATGGTGCACATCGGCCCAAAAAGTCTGATGTTCGGGTGAAGTGGAATTCAAGGCACACTCAGGTACAAATTTCGTCTCTCTAGCATTTCTAGTTCATGAGTTATTCTCAAACTTAGCTCGGGTGTTGTTTCAAATCATTCTTCGGATGGACATATGTCTTGCCTTTGTTGTTGCTCGGCCCCGGCGCGTGGGCTAACTTGCCGGTGGTTGTAGCCCTATTCCGGGGCCGCTCGCCCCGCCTAGAAAATGCTCAGAGACACGGATCTACGACGAGGTGAGAGCCCTGATTCGTGGCTTTCCAGTGGTGGAAACCTTGTGCAAATCCGATGTTGTTATGGGTGTGATTTGACCCTCCTTGTATTTTATTTCGTTTCTTCTTCTTTTTGTGCAGCTCTGTGTACAAAAATCCCACTGAAGATGCTTTTGAGTGGCTTTCTGAGTGTCCCAGCCTGCAGGCCATTTCCGGCACTAAGATGGTGCACATCGGCCCAAAAAGTCTGATGTTCGGGTGAAGTGGAATTCAAGGCACACTCAGGTACAAATTTCGTCTCTCTAGCATTTCTAGTTCATGAGTTATTCTCAAACTTAGCTCGGGTGTTGTTTCAAATCATTCTTCGGATGGACATATGTCTTGCCTTTGTTGTTGCTCGGCCCCCCGCGCGTGGGCTAACTTGCCGGTGGTTGTAGCCCTATTCCGGGGCCGCTCGCCCCGCCTAGAAAATGCTCAGAGACACGGATCTACGACGAGGTGAGAGCCCTGATTCGTGGCTTTCCAGTGGTGGAAACCTTGTGCAAATCCGATGTTGTTATGGGTGTGATTTGACCCTCCTTGTATTTTATTTCGTTTCTTCTTCTTTTTGTGCAGCTCTGTGTACAAAAATCCCACTGAAGATGCTTTTGAGTGGCTTTCTGAGTGTCCCAGCCTGCAGGCCATTTCCGGCACGAAGATGGTGCACATCGGCCCAAAAAGTCTGATGTTCGGGTGAAGTGAAATTCAAGGCACACTCAGGTACAAATTTCGTCTCTCTAGCATTTCTAGTTCATGAGTTATTCTCAAACTTAGCTCGGGTGTTGTTTCAAATCATCCTTCGGATGGACATATGTCTTGCCTTTGTTGTTGCTCGGCCCCGGCGCGTGGGCTAACTTGCCGGTGGTTGTAGCCCTATTCCGGGGCCGCTCGCCCCGCCTAGAAAATGCTCAGAGACACGGATCCACGACGAGGTGAGAGCCCTGATTCGTGGCTTTCCAGTGGTGGAAACCTTGTGCAAATCCGATGTTGTTATGGGTGTGATTTGACCCTCCTTGTATTTTATTTCGTTTCTTCTTCTTTTTGTGCAGCTCTGTGTACAAAAATCCCACTGAAGATGCTTTTGAGTGGCTTTCTGAGTGTCCCAGCCTGCAGGCCATTTCCGGCACGAAGATGGTGCACATCGGCCCAAAAAGTCTGATGTTCGGGTGAAGTGGAATTCAAGGCACACTCAGGTACAAATTTCGTCTCTCTAGCATTTCTAGTTCATGAGTTATTCTCAAACTTAGCTCGGGTGTTGTTTCAAATCATCCTTCGGATGGACATATGTCTTGCCTTTGTTGTTGCTGGGCCCCGGCGCGTGGGCTAACTTGCCGGTGGTTGTAGCCCTATTCCGGGGCCGCTCGCCCCGCCTAGAAAATGCTCAGAGACACGGATCCACGACGAGGTGAGAGCCCTGATTCGTGGCTTTCCAGTGGTGGAAACCTTGTGCAAATCCGATGTTGTTATGGGTGTGATTTGACCCTCCTTGTATTTTATTTCGTTTCTTCTTCTTTTTGTGCAGCTCTGTGTACAAAAATCCCACTGAAGATGCTTTTGAGTGGCTTTCTGAGTTTCCCAGCCTGCAGGCCATTTCCGGCACGAAGATGGTGCACATCGGCCCAAAAAGTCTGATGTTCGGGTGAAGTGGAATTCAAGGCACACTCAGGTACAAATTTCGTCTCTCTAGCATTTCTAGTTCATGAGTTATTCTCAAACTTAGCTCGGGTGTTGTTTCAAATCATTCTTCGGATGGACATATGTCTTGCCTTTGTTGTTGCTCGGCCCCCCGCGCGTGGGCTAACTTGCCGGTGGTTGTAGCCCTATTCCGGGGCCGCTCGCCCCGCCTAGAAAATGCTCAGAGACACGGATCTACGACGAGGTGAGAGCCCTGATTCGTGGCTTTCCAGTGGTGGAAACCTTGTGCAAATCCGATGTTGTTATGGGTGTGATTTGACCCTCCTTGTATTTTATTTCGTTTCTTCTTCTTTTTGTGCAGCTCTGTGTACAAAAATCCACTGAAGATGCTTTTGAGTGGCTTTCTGAGTGTCCCAGCCTGCAGGCCATTTCCGGCACGAAGATGGTGCACATCGGCCCAAAAAGTCTAATGTTCGGGTGAAGTGGAATTCAAGGCACACTCAGGTACAAATTTCGTCTCTCTAGCATTTCTAGTTCATGAGTTATTCTCAAACTTAGCTCGGGTGTTGTTTCAAATCATCCTTCGGATGGACATATGTCTTGCCTTTGTTGTTGCTCGGCCCCGGCGCGTGGGCTAACTTGCCGGTGGTTGTAGCCCTATTCCGGGGCCGCTCGCCCCGCCTAGAAAATGCTCAGAGACACGGATCTACGACGAGGTGAGAGCCCTGATTCGTGGCTTTCCAGTGGTGGAAACCTTGTGCAAATCCGATGTTGTTATGGGTGTGATTTGACCCTCCTTGTATTTTATTTCGTTTCTTCTTCTTTTTGTGCAGCTCTGTGTACAAAAATCCCACTGAAGATGCTTTTGAGTGGCTTTCTGAGTGTCCCAGCCTGCAGGCCATTTCCGGCACGAAGATGGTGCACATCGGCCCAAAAAGTCTAATGTTCGGGTGAAGTGGAATTCAAGGCACACTCAGGTACAAATTTCGTCTCTCTAGCATTTCTAGTTCATGAGTTATTCTCAAACTTAGCTCGGGTGTTGTTTCAAATCATTCTTCGGATGGACATATGTCTTGCCTTTGTTGTTGCTCGGCCCCCCGCGCGTGGGCTAACTTGCCGGTGGTTGTAGCCCTATTCCGGGGCCGCTCGCCCCGCCTAGAAAATGCTCAGAGACACGGATCTACAACGAGGTGAGAGCCCTGATTCGTGGCTTTCCAGTGGTGGAAACCTTGTGCAAATCCGATGTTGTTATGGGTGTGATTTGACCCTCCTTGTATTTTATTTCGTTTCTTCTTCTTTTTGTGCAGCTCTGTGTAAAAAAATCCCACTGAAGATGCTTTTGAGTGGCTTTCTGAGTGTACCAGCCTGCAGGCCATTTCCGGCACAAAGATGGTGCACATCGGCCCAAAAAGTCTGATGTTCGGGTGAAGTGGAATTCAAGGCACACTCAGGTACAAATTTCGTCTCTCTAGCATTTCTAGTTCATGAGTTATTCTCAAACTTAGCTCGGGTGTTGTTTCAAATCATTCTTCGGATGGACATATGTCTTGCCTTTGTTGTTGCTCGGCCCCGGCGCGTGGGCTAACTTGCCGGTGGTTGTAGCCCTATTCCGGGGCCGCTCGCCCCGCCTAGAAAATGCTCAGAGACACGGATCTACGACGAGGTGAGAGCCCTGATTCGTGGCTTTCCAGTGGTGGAAACCTTGTGCAAATCCGATGTTGTTATGGGTGTGATTTGACCCTCCTTGTATTTTATTTCGTTTCTTCTTCTTTTTGTGCAGCTCTGTGTACAAAAATCCCACTGAAGATGCTTTTGAGTGGCTTTCTGAGTGTCCCAGCCTGCAGGCCATTTCCGGCACTAAGATGGTGCACATCGGCCCAAAAAGTCTGATGTTCGGGTGAAGTGGAATTCAAGGCACACTCAGGTACAAATTTCGTCTCTCTAGCATTTCTAGTTCATGAGTTATTCTCAAACTTAGCTCGGGTGTTGTTTCAAATCATTCTTCGGATGGACATATGTCTTGCCTTTGTTGTTGCTCGGCCCCGGCGCGTGGGCTAACTTGCCGGTGGTTGTAGCCCTATTCCGGGGCCGCTCGCCCCGCCTAGAAAATGCTCAGAGACACGGATCCACGACGAGGTGAGAGCCCTGATTCGTGGCTTTCCAGTGGTGGAAACCTTGTGCAAATCCGATGTTGTTATGGGTGTGATTTGACCCTCCTTGTATTTTATTTCGTTTCTTCTTCTTTTTGTGCAGCTCTGTGTACAAAAATCCCACTGAAGATGCTTTTGAGTGGCTTACTGAGTGTCCCAGCCTGCAGGCCATTTCCGGCACGAAGATGGTGCACATCGGCCCAAAAAGTCTGATGTTCGGGTGAAGTGGAATTCAAGGCACACTCAGGTACAAATTTCGTCTCTCTAGCATTTCTAGTTCATGAGTTAGTCTCAAACTTAGCTCGGGTGTTGTTTCAAATCATTCTTCGGATGGACATATGTCTTGCCTTTGTTGTTGCTCGGCCCCCCGCGCGTGGGCTAACTTGCCGGTGGTTGTAGCCCAATTCCGGGGCCGCTCGCCCCGCCTAGAAAATGCTCAGAGACACGGATCTACAACGAGGTGAGAGCCCTGATTCGTGGCTTTCCAGTGGTGGAAACCTTGTGCAAATCCGATGTTGTTATGGGTGTGATTTGACCCTCCTTGTATTTTATTTCGTTTCTTCTTCTTTTTGTGCAGCTCTGTGTACAAAAATCCCACTGAAGATGCTTTTGAGTGGCTTTCTGAGTGTCCCAGCCTGCAGGCCATTTCCGGCACGAAGATGGTGCACATCGGCCCAAAAAGTCTGATGTTCGGGTGAAGTGGAATTCAAGGCACACTCAGGTACAAATTTCGTCTCTCTAACATTTCTAGTTCATGAGTTATTCTCAAACTTAGCTCGGGTGTTGTTTCAAATCATTCTTCGGATGGACATATGTCTTGCCTTTGTTGTTGCTCGGCCCCGGCGCGTGGGCTAACTTGCCGGTGGTTGTAGCCCTATTCCGGGGCCGCTCGCCCCGCCTAGAAAATGCTCAGAGACACGGATCCACGACGAGGTGAGAGCCCTGATTCGTGGCTTTCCAGTGGTGGAAACCTTGTGCAAATCCGATGTTGTTATGGGTGTGATTTGACCCTCCTTGTATTTTATTTCGTTTCTTCTTCTTTTTGTGCAGCTCTGTGTACAAAAATCCCACTGAAGATGCTTTTGAGTGGCTTTCTGAGTGTCCCAGCCTGCAGGCCATTTCCGGCACGAAGATGGTGCACATCGGCCCAAAAAGTCTGATGTTCGGGTGAAGTGGAATTCAAGGCACACTCAGGTACAAATTTCGTCTCTCTAGCATTTCTAGTTCATGAGTTATTCTCAAACTTAGCTCGGGTGTTGTTTCAAATCATTCTTCGGATGGACATATGTCTTGCCTTTGTTGTTGCTCGGCCCCGGCGCGTGGGCTAACTTGCCGGTGGTTGTAGCCCTATTCCGGGGCCGCTCGCCCCGCCTAGAAAATGCTCAGAGACACGGATCCACGACGAGGTGAGAGCCCTGATTCGTGGCTTTCCAGTGGTGGAAACCCTTGTGCAAATCCGATGTTGTTATGGGTGTGATTTGACCCTCCTTGTATTTTATTTCGTTTCTTCTTCTTTTTGTGCAGCTCTGTGTACAAAAAATCCCACTGAAGATGCTTTTGAGTGGCTTTCTGAGTGTCCCAGCCTGCAGGCCATTTCCGGCACGAAGATGGTGCACATCGGCCCAAAAGTCTGATGTTCGGGTGAAGTGGAATTCAAGGCACACTCAGGTACAAATTTCGTCTCTCTAGCATTTCTAGTTCATGAGTTATTCTCAAACTTAGCTCGGGTGTTGTTTCAAATCATTCTTCGGATGGACATATGTCTTGCCTTTGTTGTTGCTCGGCCCCGGCGCGTGGGCTAACTTGCCGATGGTTGTAGCCCTATTCCGGGGCCGCTCGCCCCGCCTAGAAAATGCTCAGAGACACGGATCTACAACGAGGTGAGAGCCCTGATTCGTGGCTTTCCAGTGGTGGAAACCTTGTGCAAATCCGATGTTGTTATGGGTGTGATTTGACCCTCCTTGTATTTTATTTCGTTTCTTCTTCTTTTTGTGCAGCTCTGTGTACAAAAATCCCACTGAAGATGCTTTTGAGTGGCTTTCTGAGTGTCCCAGCCTGCAGGCCATTTCCGGCACGAAGATGGTGCACATCGGCCCAAAAAGTCTGATGTTCGGGTGAAGTGGAATTCAAGGCACACTCAGGTACAAATTTCGTCTCTCTAGCATTTCTAGTTCATGAGTTATTCTCAAACTTAGCTCGGGTGTTGTTTCAAATCATTCTTCGGATGGACATATGTCTTGCCTTTGTTGTTGCTCGGCCCCGGCGCGTGGGCTAACTTGCCGGTGGTTGTAGCCCTATTCCGGGGCCGCTCGCCCCCGCCTAGAAAATGCTCAGAGACACGGATCCACGACGAGGTGAGAGCCCTGATTCGTGGCTTTCCAGTGGTGGAAACCTTGTGCAAATCCGATGTTGTTATGGGTGGTGATTTGACCCTCCTTGTATTTTATTTCGTTTCTTCTTCTTTTTGTGCAGCTCTGTGTACAAAAATCCCACTGAAGATGCTTTTGAGTGGCTTTCTGAGTGTCCCAGCCTGCAGGCCATTTCCGGCACGAAGATGGTGCACATCGGCCCAAAAAGTCTGATGTTCGGGGTGAAGTGGAATTCAAGGCACACTCAGGTACAAATTTCGTCTCTCTAGCATTTCTAGTTCATGAGTTATTCTCAAACTTAGCTCGGGTGTTGTTTCAAATCATTCTTCGGATGGACATATGTCTTGCCTTTGTTGTTGCTCGGCCCCGGCGCGTGGGCTAACTTGCCGGTGGTTGTAGCCCTATTCCGGGGCCGCTCGCCCCGCCTAGAAAATGCTCAGAGACACGGATCCACGACGAGGTGAGAGCCCTGATTCGTGGCTTTCCAGTGGTGGAAACCTTGTGCAAATCCGATGTTGTTATGGGTGATTTGACCCTCCTTGTATTTTATTTCGTTTCTTCTTCTTTTTGTGCAGCTCTGTGTACAAAAATCCCACTGAAGATGCTTTTGAGTGGCTTTCTGAGTGTCCCAGCCTGCAGGCCATTTCCGGCACGAAGATGGTGCACATCGGCCCAAAAAGTCTGATGTTCGGGTGAAGTGGAATTCAAGGCACACTCAGGTACAAATTTCGTCTCTCTAGCATTTCTAGTTCATGAGTTATTCTCAAACTTAGCTCGGGTGTTGTTTCAAATCATTCTTCGGATGGACATATGTCTTGCCTTTGTTGTTGCTCGGCCCCCGGCGCGTGGGCTAACTTGCCGGTGGTTGTAGCCCTATTCCGGGGCCGCTCGCCCCGCCTAGAAAATGCTCAGAGACACGGATCCACGACGAGGTGAGAGCCCTGATTCGTGGCTTTCCAGTGGTGGAAACCTTGTGCAAATCCGATGTTGTTATGGGTGTGATTTGACCCTCCTTGTATTTTATTTCGTTTCTTCTTCTTTTTGTGCAGCTCTGTGTACAAAAATCCCACTGAAGATGCTTTTGAGTGGCTTTCTGAGTGTCCCAGCCTGCAGGCCATTTCCGGCACGAAGATGGTGCACATCGGCCCAAAAAGTCTGATGTTCGGGTGAAGTGGAATTCAAGGCACACTCAGGTACAAATTTCGTCTCTCTAGCATTTCTAGTTCATGAGTTATTCTCAAACTTAGCTCGGGTGTTGTTTCAAATCATTCTTCGGATGGACATATGTCTTGCCTTTGTTGTTGCTCGGCCCCGGCGCGTGGGCTAACTTGCCGGTGGTTGTAGCCCTATTCCGGGGCCGCTCGCCCCGCCTAGAAAATGCTCAGAGACACGGATCCACGACGAGGTGAGAGCCCTGATTCGTGGCTTTCCAGTGGTGGAAACCTTGTGCAAATCCGATGTTGTTATGGGTGTGATTTGACCCTCCCTTGTATTTTATTTCGTTTCTTCTTCTTTTTGTGCAGCTCTGTGTACAAAAATCCCACTGAAGATGCTTTTGAGTGGCTTTCTGAGTGTCCCAGCCTGCAGGCCATTTCCGGCACGAAGATGGTGCACATCGGCCCAAAAAGTCTAATGTTCGGGTGAAGTGGAATTCAAGGCACACTCAGGTACAAATTTCGTCTCTCTAGCATTTCTAGTTCATGAGTTATTCTCAAACTTAGCTCGGGTGTTGTTTCAAATCATTCTTCGGATGGACATATGTCTTGCCTTTGTTGTTGCTCGGCCCCGGCGCGTGGGCTAACTTGCCGGTGGTTGTAGCCCTATTCCGGGGGCCGCTCGCCCCGCCTAGAAAATGCTCAGAGACACGGATCCACGACGAGGTGAGAGCCCTGATTCGTGGCTTTCCAGTGGTGGAAACCTTGTGCAAATCCGATGTTGTTATGGGTGTGATTTGACCCTCCTTGTATTTTATTTCGTTTCTTCTTCTTTTTTGTGCAGCTCTGTGTACAAAAATCCCACTGAAGATGCTTTTGAGTGGCTTTCTGAGTGTCCCAGCCTGCAGGCCATTTCCGGCACGAAGATGGTGCACATCGGCCCAAAAAGTCTGATGTTCGGGTGAAGTGGAATTCAAGGCACACTCAGGTACAAATTTCGTCTCTCTAGCATTTCTAGTTCATGAGTTATTCTCAAACTTAGCTCGGGTGTTGTTTCAAATCATTCTTCGGATGGACATATGTCTTGCCTTTGTTGTTGCTCGGCCCCGGCGCGTGGGCTAACTTGCCGGTGGTTGTAGCCCTATTCCGGGGCCGCTCGCCCCGCCTAGAAAATGCTCAGAGACACGGATCCACGACGAGGTGAGAGCCCTGATTCGTGGCTTTCCAGTGGTGGAAACCTTGTGCAAATCCGATGTTGTTATGGGTGTGATTTGACCCTCCTTGTATTTTATTTCGTTTCTTCTTCTTTTTGTGCAGCTCTGTGTACAAAAATCCCACTGAAGATGCTTTTGAGTGGCTTTCTGAGTGTCCCAGCCTGCAGGCCATTTCCGGCACGAAGATGGTGCACATCGGCCCAAAAAGTCTGATGTTCGGGTGAAGTGGAATTCAAGGCACACTCAGGTACAAATTTCGTCTCTCTAGCATTTCTAGTTCATGAGTTATTCTCAAACTTAGCTCGGGTGTTGTTTCAAATCATTCTTCGGATGGACATATGTCTTGCCTTTGTTGTTGCTCGGCCCCGGCGCGTGGGCTAACTTGCCGGTGGTTGTAGCCCTATTCCGGGGCCGCTCGCCCCGCCTAGAAAATGCTCAGAGACACGGATCCACGACGAGGTGAGAGCCCTGATTCGTGGCTTTCCAGTGGTGGAAACCTTGTGCAAATCCGATGTTGTTATGGGTGTGATTTGACCCTCCTTGTATTTTATTTCGTTTCTTCTTCTTTTTGTGCAGCTCTGTGTACAAAAATCCCACTGAAGATGCTTTTGAGTGGCTTTCTGAGTGTCCCAGCCTGCAGGCCATTTCCGGCACGAAGATGGTGCACATCGGCCCAAAAAGTCTGATGTTCGGGTGTGAAGTGGAATTCAAGGCACACTCAGGTACAAATTTCGTCTCTCTAGCATTTCTAGTTCATGAGTTATTCTCAAACTTAGCTCGGGTGTTGTTTCAAATCATTCTTCGGATGGACATATGTCTTGCCTTTGTTGTTGCTCGGCCCCGGCGCGTGGGCTAACTTGCCGGTGGTTGTAGCCCTATTCCGGGGCCGCTCGCCCCGCCTAGAAAATGCTCAGAGACACGGATCCACGACGAGGTGAGAGCCCTGATTCGTGGCTTTCCAGTGGTGGAAACCTTGTGCAAATCCGATGTTGTTATGGGTGTGATTTGACCCTCCTTGTATTTTATTTCGTTTCTTCTTCTTTTTGTGCAGCTCTGTGTACAAAAATCCCACTGAAGATGCTTTTGAGTGGCTTTCTGAGTGTCCCAGCCTGCAGGCCATTTCCGGCACGAAGATGGTGCACATCGGCCCAAAAAAGTCTGATGTTCGGGTGAAGTGGAATTCAAGGCACACTCAGGTACAAATTTCGTCTCTCTAGCATTTCTAGTTCATGAGTTATTCTCAAACTTAGCTCGGGTGTTGTTTCAAATCATTCTTCGGATGGACATATGTCTTGCCTTTGTTGTTGCTCGGCCCCGGCGCGTGGGCTAACTTGCCGGTGGTTGTAGCCCTATTCCGGGGCCGCTCGCCCCGCCTAGAAAATGCTCAGAGACACGGATCCACAACGAGGTGAGAGCCCTGATTCGTGGCTTTCCAGTGGTGGAAACCTTGTGCAAATCCGATGTTGTTATGGGTGTGATTTGACCCTCCTTGTATTTTATTTCGTTTCTTCTTCTTTTTGTGCAGCTCTGTGTACAAAAATCCCACTGAAGATGCTTTTGAGTGGCTTTCTGAGTGTCCCAGCCGGCAGGCCATTTCCGGCACGAAGATGGTGCACATCGGCCCAAAAAGTCTGATGTTCGGGTGAAGTGGAATTCAAGGCACACTCAGGTACAAATTTCGTCTCTCTAGCATTTCTAGTTCATGAGTTATTCTCAAACTTAGCTCGGGTGTTGTTTCAAATCATTCTTCGGATGGACATATGTCTTGCCTTTGTTGTTGCTCGGCCCCGGCGCGTGGGCTAACTTGCCGGTGGTTGTAGCCCTATTCCGGGGGCCGCTCGCCCCGCCTAGAAAATGCTCAGAGACACGGATCTACGACGAGGTGAGAGCCCTGATTCGTGGCTTTCCAGTGGTGGAAACCTTGTGCAAATCCGATGTTGTTATGGGTGTGATTTGACCCTCCTTGTATTTTATTTCGTTTCTTCTTCTTTTTGTGCAGCTCTGTGTACAAAAATCCCACTGAAGATGCTTTTGAGTGGCTTTCTGAGTGTCCCAGCCTGCAGGCCATTTCCGGCACGAAGATGGTGCACATCGGCCCAAAAAGTCTGATGTTCGGGTGAAGTGGAATTCAAGGCACACTCAGGTACAAATTTCGTCTCTCTAGCATTTCTAGTTCATGAGTTATTCTCAAACTTAGCTCGGGTGTTGTTTCAAATCATTCTTCGGATGGACATATGTCTTGCCTTTGTTGTTGCTCGGCCCCGGCGCGTGGGCTAACTTGCCGGTGGTTGTAGCCCTATTCCGGGGCCGCTCGCCCCGCCTAGAAAATGCTCAGAGACACGGATCTACGACGAGGTGAGAGCCCTGATTCGTGGCTTTCCAGTGGTGGAAACCTTGTGCAAATCCGATGTTGTTATGGGTGTGATTTGACCCTCCTTGTATTTTATTTCGTTTCTTCTTCTTTTTGTGCAGCTCTGTGTACAAAAATCCCACTGAAGATGCTTTTGAGTGGCTTTCTGAGTGTCCCAGCCTGCAGGCCATTTCCGGCACGAAGATGGTGCACATCGGCCCAAAAAGTCTGATGTTCGGGTGAAGTGGAATTCAAGGCACACTCAGGTACAAATTTCGTCTCTCTAGCATTTCTAGTTCATGAGTTATTCTCAAACTTAGCTCGGGTGTTGTTTCAAATCATTCTTCGGATGGACATATGTCTTGCCTTTGTTGTTGCTCGGCCCCGGCGCGTGGGCTAACTTGCCGGTGGTTGTAGCCCTATTCCGGGGCCGCTCGCCCCGCCTAGAAAATGCTCAGAGACACGGATCTACGACGAGGTGAGAGCCCTGATTCGTGGCTTTCCAGTGGTGGAAACCTTGTGCAAATCCGATGTTGTTATGGGTGTGATTTGACCCTCCTTGTATTTTATTTCGTTTCTTCTTCTTTTTGTGCAGCTCTGTGTACAAAAATCCCACTGAAGATGCTTTTGAGTGGCTTTCTGAGTGTCCCAGCCTGCAGGCCATTTCCGGCACGAAGATGGTGCACATCGGCCCAAAAAGTCTGATGTTCGGGTGAAGTGGAATTCAAGGCACACTCAGGTACAAATTTCGTCTCTCTAGCATTTCTAGTTCATGAGTTATTCTCAAACTTAGCTCGGGTGTTGCTTCAAATCATTCTTCGGATGGACATATGTCTTGCCTTTGTTGTTGCTCGGCCCCGGCGCGTGGGCTAACTTGCCGGTGGTTGTAGCCCTATTCCGGGGCCGCTCGCCCCGCCTAGAAAATGCTCAGAGACACGGATCTACGACGAGGTGAGAGCCCTGATTCGTGGCTTTCCAGTGGTGGAAACCTTGTGCAAATCCGATGTTGTTATGGGTGTGATTTGACCCTCCTTGTATTTTATTTCGTTTCTTCTTCTTTTTGTGCAGCTCTGTGTACAAAAATCCCACTGAAGATGCTTTTCAGTGGCTTTCTGAGTGTCCCAGCCTGCAGGCCATTTCCGGCACGAAGATGGTGCACATCGGCCCAAAAAGTCTGATGTTCGGGTGAAGTGGAATTCAAGGCACACTCAGGTACAAATTTCGTCTCTCTAGCATTTCTAGTTCATGAGTTATTCTCAAACTTAGCTCGGGTGTTGTTTCAAATCATTCTTCGGATGGACATATGTCTTGCCTTTGTTGTTGCTCGGCCCCGGCGCGTGGGCTAACTTGCCGGTGGTTGTAGCCCTATTCCGGGGCCGCTCGCCCCGCCTAGAAAATGCTCAGAGACACGGATCCACGACGAGGTGAGAGCCCTGATTCGTGGCTTTCCAGTGGTGGAAACCTTGTGCAAATCCGATGTTGTTATGGGTGTGATTTGACCCTCCTTGTATTTTATTTCGTTTCTTCTTCTTTTTGTGCAGCTCTGTGTACAAAAATCCCACTGAAGATGCTTTTGAGTGGCTTTCTGAGTGTCCCAGCCTGCAGGCCATTTCCGGCACGAAGATGGTGCACATCGGCCCAAAAAGTCTGATGTTCGGGTGAAGTGGAATTCAAGGCACACTCAGGTACAAATTTCGTCTCTCTAGCATTTCTAGTTCATGAGTTATTCTCAAACTTAGCTCGGGTGTTGTTTCAAATCATTCTTCGGATGGACATATGTCTTGCCTTTGTTGTTGCTCGGCCCCCCGCGCGTGGGCTAACTTGCCGGTGGTTGTAGCCCTATTCCGGGGCCGCTCGCCCCGCCTAGAAAATGCTCAGAGACACGGATCCACGACGAGGTGAGAGCCCTGATTCGTGGCTTTCCAGTGGTGGAAACCTTGTGCAAATCCGATGTTGTTATGGGTGTGATTTGACCCTCCTTGTATTTTATTTCGTTTCTTCTTCTTTTTGTGCAGCTCTGTGTACAAAAATCCCACTGAAGATGCTTTTGAGTGGCTTTCTGAGTGTCCCAGCCTGCAGGCCATTTCCGGCACGAAGATGGTGCACATCGGCCCAAAAAGTCTGATGTTCGGGTGAAGTGGAATTCAAGGCACACTCAGGTACAAATTTCGTCTCTCTAGCATTTCTAGTTCATGAGTTATTCTCAAACTTAGCTCGGGTGTTGTTTCAAATCATTCTTCGGATGGACATATGTCTTGCCTTTGTTGTTGCTCGGCCCCCGGCGCGTGGGCTAACTTGCCGGTGGTTGTAGCCCTATTCCGGGGCCGCTCGCCCCGCCTAGAAAATGCTCAGAGACACGGATCCACGACGAGGTGAGAGCCCTGATTCGTGGCTTTCCAGTGGTGGAAACCTTGTGCAAATCCGATGTTGTTATGGGTGTGATTTGACCCTCCTTGTATTTTATTTCGTTTCTTCTTCTTTTTGTGCAGCTCTGTGTACAAAAATCCCACTGAAGATGCTTTTGAGTGGCTTTCTGAGTGTCCCAGCCTGCAGGCCATTTCCGGCACGAAGATGGTGCACATCGGCCCAAAAAGTCTAATGTTCGGGTGAAGTGGAATTCAAGGCACACTCAGGTACAAATTTCGTCTCTCTAGCATTTCTAGTTCATGAGTTATTCTCAAACTTAGCTCGGGTGTTGTTTCAAATCATTCTTCGGATGGACATATGTCTTGCCTTTGTTGTTGCTCGGCCCCGGCGCGTGGGCTAACTTGCCGGTGGTTGTAGCCCTATTCCGGGGCCGCTCGCCCCGCCTAGAAAATGCTCAGAGACACGGATCCACGACGAGGTGAGAGCCCTGATTCGTGGCTTTCCAGTGGTGGAAACCTTGTGCAAATCCGATGTTGTTATGGGTGTGATTTGACCCTCCTTGTATTTTATTTCGTTTCTTCTTCTTTTTGTGCAGCTCTGTGTACAAAAATCCCACTGAAGATGCTTTTGAGTGGCTTTCTGAGTGTCCCAGCCTGCAGGCCATTTCCGGCACGAAGATGGTGCACATCGGCCCAAAAAGTCTGATGTTCGGGTGAAGTGGAATTCAAGGCACACTCAGGTACAAATTTCGTCTCTCTAGCATTTCTAGTTCATGAGTTATTCTCAAACTTAGCTCGGGTGTTGTTTCAAATCATTCTTCGGATGGACATATGTCTTGCCTTTGTTGTTGCTCGGCCCCGGCGCGTGGGCTAACTTGCCGGTGGTTGTAGCCCTATTCCGGGGCCGCTCGCCCCGCCTAGAAAATGCTCAGAGACACGGATCTACGACGAGGTGAGAGCCCTGATTCGTGGCTTTCCAGTGGTGGAAACCTTGTGCAAATCCGATGTTGTTATGGGTGTGATTTGACCCTCCTTGTATTTTATTTCGTTTCTTCTTCTTTTTGTGCAGCTCTGTGTACAAAAATCCCACTGAAGATGCTTTTGAGTGCTTTCTGAGTGTCCCAGCCTGCAGGCCATTTCCGGCACGAAGATGGTGCACATCGGCCCAAAAAGTCTGATGTTCGGGTGAAGTGGAATTCAAGGCACACTCAGGTACAAATTTCGTCTCTCTAGCATTTCTAGTTCATGAGTTATTCTCAAACTTAGCTCGGGTGTTGTTTCAAATCATTCTTCGGATGGACATATGTCTTGCCTTTGTTGTTGCTCGGCCCCGGCGCGTGGGCTAACTTGCCGGTGGTTGTAGCCCTATTCCGGGGCCGCTCGCCCCGCCTAGAAAATGCTCAGAGACACGGATCTACGACGAGGTGAGAGCCCTGATTCGTGGCTTTCCAGTGGTGGAAACCTTGTGCAAATCCGATGTTGTTATGGGTGTGATTTGACCCTCCTTGTATTTTATTTCGTTTCTTCTTCTTTTTGTGCAGCTCTGTGTACAAAAATCCCACTGAAGATGCTTTTGAGTGGCTTTCTGAGTGTCCCAGCCTGCAGGCCATTTCCGGCACGAAGATGGTGCACATCGGCCCAAAAAGTCTGATGTTCGGGTGAAGTGGAATTCAAGGCACACTCAGGTACAAATTTCGTCTCTCTAGCATTTCTAGTTCATGAGTTATTCTCAAACTTAGCTCGGGTGTTGTTTCAAATCATTCTTCGGATGGACATATGTCTTGCCTTTGTTGTTGCTCGGCCCCGGCGCGTGGGCTAACTTGCCGGTGGTTGTAGCCCTATTCCGGGGCCGCTCGCCCCGCCTAGAAAATGCTCAGAGACACGGATCCACGACGAGGTGAGAGCCCTGATTCGTGGCTTTCCAGTGGTGGAAACCTTGTGCAAATCCGATGTTGTTATGGGTGTGATTTGACCCTCCTTGTATTTTATTTTCGTTTCTTCTTCTTTTTGTGCAGCTCTGTGTACAAAAATCCCACTGAAGATGCTTTTGAGTGGCTTTCTGAGTGTCCCAGCCTGCAGGCCATTTCCGGCACGAAGATGGTGCACATCGGCCCAAAAAGTCTGATGTTCGGGTGAAGTGGAATTCAAGGCACACTCAGGTACAAATTTCGTCTCTCTAGCATTTCTAGTTCATGAGTTATTCTCAAACTTAGCTCGGGTGTTGTTTCAAATCATTCTTCGGATGGACATATGTCTTGCCTTTGTTGTTGCTCGGCCCCGGCGCGTGGGCTAACTTGCCGGTGGTTGTAGCCCTATTCCGGGGCCGCTCGCCCCGCCTAGAAAATGCTCAGAGGACACGGATCCACGACGAGGTGAGAGCCCTGATTCGTGGCTTTCCAGTGGTGGAAACCTTGTGCAAATCCGATGTTGTTATGGGTGTGATTTGACCCTCCTTGTATTTTATTTCGTTTCTTCTTCTTTTTGTGCAGCTCTGTGTACAAAAATCCCACTGAAGATGCTTTTGAGTGGCTTTCTGAGTGTCCCAGCCTGCAGGCCATTTCCGGCACGAAGATGGTGCACATCGGCCCAAAAAGTCTGATGTTCGGGTGAAGTGGAATTCAAGGCACACCCAGGTACAAATTTCGTCTCTCTAGCATTTCTAGTTCATGAGTTATTCTCAAACTTAGCTCGGGTGTTGTTTCAAATCATTCTTCGGATGGACATATGTCTTGCCTTTGTTGTTGCTCGGCCCCGGCGCGTGGGCTAACTTGCCGGTGGTTGTAGCCCTATTCCGGGGCCGCTCGCCCCGCCTAGAAAATGCTCAGAGACACGGATCCACGACGAGGTGAGAGCCCTGATTCGTGGCTTTCCAGTGGTGGAAACCTTGTGCAAATCCGATGTTGTTATGGGTGTGATTTGACCCTCCTTGTATTTTATTTCGTTTCTTCTTCTTTTTGTGCAGCTCTGTGTACAAAAATCCCACTGAAGATGCTTTTGAGTGGCTTTCTGAGTGTCCCAGCCTGCAGGCCATTTCCGGCACGAAGATGGTGCACATCGGCCCAAAAAGTCTGATGTTCGGGTGAAGTGGAATTCAAGGCACACTCAGGTACAAATTTCGTCTCTCTAGCATTTCTAGTTCATGAGTTATTCTCAAACTTAGCTCGGGTGTTGTTTCAAATCATTCTTCGGATGGACATATGTCTTGCCTTTGTTGTTGCTCGGCCCCGGCGCGTGGGCTAACTTGCCGGTGGTTGTAGCCCTATTCCGGGGCCGCTCGCCCCGCCTAGAAAATGCTCAGAGACACGGATCTACGACGAGGTGAGAGCCCTGATTCGTGGCTTTCCAGTGGTGGAAACCTTGTGCAAATCCGATGTTGTTATGGGTGTGATTTGACCCTCCTTGTATTTTATTTCGTTTCTTCTTCTTTTTGTGCAGCTCTGTGTACAAAAATCCCACTGAAGATGCTTTTGAGTGGCTTTCTGAGTGTCCCAGCCTGCAGGCCATTTCCGGCACGAAGATGGTGCACATCGGCCCAAAAAGTCTGATGTTCGGGTGAAGTGGAATTCAAGGCACACTCAGGTACAAATTTCGTCTCTCTAGCATTTCTAGTTCATGAGTTATTCTCAAACTTAGCTCGGGTGTTGTTTCAAATCATTCTTCGGATGGACATATGTCTTGCCTTTGTTGTTGCTCGGCCCCGGCGCGTGGGCTAACTTGCCGGTGGTTGTAGCCCTATTCCGGGGCCGCTCGCCCCGCCTAGAAAATGCTCAGAGACACGGATCCACGACGAGGTGAGAGCCCTGATTCGTGGCTTTCCAGTGGTGGAAACCTTGTGCAAATCCGATGTTGTTATGGGTGTGATTTGACCCTCCTTGTATTTTATTTCGTTTCTTCTTCTTTTTGTGCAGCTCTGTGTACAAAAATCCCACTGAAGATGCTTTTGAGTGGCTTTCTGAGTGTCCCAGCCTGCAGGCCATTTCCGGCACGAAGATGGTGCACATCGGCCCAAAAAGTCTGATGTTCGGGTGAAGTGGAATTCAAGGCACACTCAGGTACAAATTTCGTCTCTCTAGCATTTCTAGTTCATGAGTTATTCTCAAACTTAGCTCGGGTGTTGTTTCAAATCATTCTTCGGATGGACATATGTCTTGCCTTTGTTGTTGCTCGGCCCCGGCGCGTGGGCTAACTTGCCGGTGGTTGTAGCCCTATTCCGGGGCCGCTCGCCCCCGCTAGAAAATGCTCAGAGACACGGATCTACGACGAGGTGAGAGCCCTGATTCGTGGCTTTCCAGTGGTGGAAACCTTGTGCAAATCCGATGTTGTTATGGGTGTGATTTGACCCTCCTTGTATTTTATTTCGTTTCTTCTTCTTTTTGTGCAGCTCTGTGTACAAAAATCCCACTGAAGATGCTTTTGAGTGGCTTTCTGAGTGTCCCAGCCTGCAGGCCATTTCCGGCACGAAGATGGTGCACATCGGCCCAAAAAGTCTGATGTTCGGGTGAAGTGGAATTCAAGGCACACCCAGGTACAAATTTCGTCTCTCTAGCATTTCTAGTTCATGAGTTATTCTCAAACTTAGCTCGGGTGTTGTTTCAAATCATTCTTCGGATGGACATATGTCTTGCCTTTGTTGTTGCTCGGCCCCGGCGCGTGGGCTAACTTGCCGGTGGTTGTAGCCCTATTCCGGGGCCGCTCGCCCCGCCTAGAAAATGCTCAGAGACACGGATCTACGACGAGGTGAGAGCCCTGATTCGTGGCTTTCCAGTGGTGGAAACCTTGTGCAAATCCGATGTTGTTATGGGTGTGTGATTTGACCCTCCTTGTATTTTATTTCGTTTCTTCTTCTTTTTGTGCAGCTCTGTGTACAAAAATCCCACTGAAGATGCTTTTGAGTGGCTTTCTGAGTGTCCCAGCCTGCAGGCCATTTCCGGCACGAAGATGGTGCACATCGGCCCAAAAAGTCTGATGTTCGGGTGAAGTGGAATTCAAGGCACACTCAGGTACAAATTTCGTCTCTCTAGCATTTCTAGTTCATGAGTTATTCTCAAACTTAGCTCGGGTGTTGTTTCAAATCATTCTTCGGATGGACATATGTCTTGCCCTTTGTTGTTGCTCGGCCCCGGCGCGTGGGCTAAGTTGCCGGTGGTTGTAGCCCTATTCCGGGGCCGCTCGCCCCGCCTAGAAAATGCTCAGAGACACGGATCTACGACGAGGTGAGAGCCCTGATTCGTGGCTTTCCAGTGGTGGAAACCTTGTGCAAATCCGATGTTGTTATGGGTGTGATTTGACCCTCCTTGTATTTTATTTCGTTTCTTCTTCTTTTTGTGCAGCTCTGTGTACAAAAATCCCACTGAAGATGCTTTTGAGTGGCTTTCTGAGTGTCCCAGCCTGCAGGCCATTTCCGGCACGAAGATGGTGCACATCGGCCCAAAAAGTCTGATGTTCGGGTGAAGTGGAATTCAAGGCACACCCAGGTACAAATTTCGTCTCTCTAGCATTTCTAGTTCATGAGTTATTCTCAAACTTAGCTCGGGTGTTGTTTCAAATCATTCTTCGGATGGACATATGTCTTGCCTTTGTTGTTGCTCGGCCCCGGCGCGTGGGCTAACTTGCCGGTGGTTGTAGCCCTATTCCGGGGCCGCTCGCCCCGCCTAGAAAATGCTCAGAGACACGGATCCACGACGAGGTGAGAGCCCTGATTCGTGGCTTTCCAGTGGTGGAAACCTTGTGCAAATCCGATGTTGTTATGGGTGTGATTTGACCCTCCTTGTATTTTATTTCGTTTCTTCTTCTTTTTGTGCAGCTCTGTGTACAAAAATCCCACTGAAGATGCTTTTGAGTGGCTTTCTGAGTGTCCCAGCCTGCAGGCCATTTCCGGCACGAAGATGGTGCACATCGGCCCAAAAAGTCTGATGTTCGGGTGAAGTGGAATTCAAGGCACACCCAGGTACAAATTTCGTCTCTCTAGCATTTCTAGTTCATGAGTTATTCTCAAACTTAGCTCGGGTGTTGTTTCAAATCATTCTTCGGATGGACATATGTCTTGCCTTTGTTGTTGCTCGGCCCCGGCGCGTGGGCTAACTTGCCGGTGGTTGTAGCCCTATTCCGGGGCCGCTCGCCCCGCCTAGAAAATGCTCAGAGACACGGATCCACAACGAGGTGAGAGCCCTGATTCGTGGCTTTCCAGTGGTGGAAACCTTGTGCAAATCCGATGTTGTTATGGGTGTGATTTGACCCTCCTTGTATTTTATTTCGTTTCTTCTTCTTTTTGTGCAGCTCTGTGTACAAAAATCCCACTGAAGATGCTTTTGAGTGGCTTTCTGAGTGTCCCAGCCTGCAGGCCATTTCCGGCACGAAGATGGTGCACATCGGCCCAAAAAGTCTGATGTTCGGGTGAAGTGGAATTCAAGGCACACTCAGGTACAAATTTCGTCTCTCTAGCATTTCTAGTTCATGAGTTATTCTCAAACTTAGCTCGGGTGTTGTTTCAAATCATTCTTCGGATGGACATATGTCTTGCCTTTGTTGTTGCTCGGCCCCGGCGCGTGGGCTAACTTGCCGGTGGTTGTAGCCCTATTCCGGGGCCGCTCGCCCCGCCTAGAAAATGCTCAGAGACACGGATCTACGACGAGGTGAGAGCCCTGATTCGTGGCTTTCCAGTGGTGGAAACCTTGTGCAAATCCGATGTTGTTATGGGTGTGATTTGACCCTCCTTGTATTTTATTTCGTTTCTTCTTCTTTTTGTGCAGCTCTGTGTACAAAAATCCCACTGAAGATGCTTTTGAGTGGCTTTCTGAGTGTCCCAGCCTGCAGGCCATTTCCGGCACGAAGATGGTGCACATCGGCCCAAAAAGTCTGATGTTCGGGTGAAGTGGAATTCAAGGCACACCCAGGTACAAATTTCGTCTCTCTAGCATTTCTAGTTCATGAGTTATTCTCAAACTTAGCTCGGGTGTTGTTTCAAATCATTCTTCGGATGGACATATGTCTTGCCTTTGTTGTTGCTCGGCCCCGGCGCGTGGGCTAACTTGCCGGTGGTTGTAGCCCTATTCCGGGGCCGCTCGCCCCGCCTAGAAAATGCTCAGAGACACGGATCCACGACGAGGTGAGAGCCCTGATTCGTGGCTTTCCAGTGGTGGAAACCTTGTGCAAATCCGATGTTGTTATGGGTGTGATTTGACCCTCCTTGTATTTTATTTCGTTTCTTCTTCTTTTTGTGCAGCTCTGTGTACAAAAATCCCACTGAAGATGCTTTTGAGTGGCTTTCTGAGTGTCCCAGCCTGCAGGCCATTTCCGGCACGAAGATGGTGCACATCGGCCCAAAAAGTCTGATGTTCGGGTGAAGTGGAATTCAAGGCACACCCAGGTACAAATTTCGTCTCTCTAGCATTTCTAGTTCATGAGTTATTCTCAAACTTAGCTCGGGTGTTGTTTCAAATCATTCTTCGGATGGACATATGTCTTGCCTTTGTTGTTGCTCGGCCCCGGCGCGTGGGCTAACTTGCCGGTGGTTGTAGCCCTATTCCGGGGCCGCTCGCCCCGCCTAGAAAATGCTCAGAGACACGGATCCACGACGAGGTGAGAGCCCTGATTCGTGGCTTTCCAGTGGTGGAAACCTTGTGCAAATCCGATGTTGTTATGGGTGTGATTTGACCCTCCTTGTATTTTATTTCGTTTCTTCTTCTTTTTGTGCAGCTCTGTGTACAAAAATCCCACTGAAGATGCTTTTGAGTGGCTTTCTGAGTGTCCCAGCCTGCAGGCCATTTCCGGCACGAAGATGGTGCACATCGGCCCAAAAAGTCTGATGTTCGGGTGAAGTGGAATTCAAGGCACACCCAGGTACAAATTTCGTCTCTCTAGCATTTCTAGTTCATGAGTTATTCTCAAACTTAGCTCGGGTGTTGTTTCAAATCATTCTTCGGATGGACATATGTCTTGCCTTTGTTGTTGCTCGGCCCCGGCGCGTGGGCTAACTTGCCGGTGGTTGTAGCCCTATTCCGGGGCCGCTCGCCCCGCCTAGAAAATGCTCAGAGACACGGATCCACGACGAGGTGAGAGCCCTGATTCGTGGCTTTCCAGTGGTGGAAACCTTGTGCAAATCCGATGTTGTTATGGGTGTGATTTGACCCTCCTTGTATTTTATTTCGTTTCTTCTTCTTTTTGTGCAGCTCTGTGTACAAAAATCCCACTGAAGATGCTTTTGAGTGGCTTTCTGAGTGTCCCAGCCTGCAGGCCATTTCCGGCACGAAGATGGTGCACATCGGCCCAAAAAGTCTGATGTTCGGGTGAAGTGGAATTCAAGGCACACTCAGGTACAAATTTCGTCTCTCTAGCATTTCTAGTTCATGAGTTATTCTCAAACTTAGCTCGGGTGTTGTTTCAAATCATTCTTCGGATGGACATATGTCTTGCCTTTGTTGTTGCTCGGCCCCGGCGCGTGGGCTAACTTGCCGGTGGTTGTAGCCCTATTCCGGGGCCGCTCGCCCCGCCTAGAAAATGCTCAGAGACACGGATCCACGACGAGGTGAGAGCCCTGATTCGTGGCTTTCCAGTGGTGGAAACCTTGTGCAAATCCGATGTTGTTATGGGTGTGATTTGACCCTCCTTGTATTTTATTTCGTTTCTTCTTCTTTTTGTGCAGCTCTGTGTACAAAAATCCCACTGAAGATGCTTTTGAGTGGCTTTCTGAGTGTCCCAGCCTGCAGGCCATTTCCGGCACGAAGATGGTGCACATCGGCCCAAAAAGTCTGATGTTCGGGTGAAGTGGAATTCAAGGCACACCCAGGTACAAATTTCGTCTCTCTAGCATTTCTAGTTCATGAGTTATTCTCAAACTTAGCTCGGGTGTTGTTTCAAATCATTCTTCGGATGGGACATATGTCTTGCCTTTGTTGTTGCTCGGCCCCGGCGCGTGGGCTAACTTGCCGGTGGTTGTAGCCCTATTCCGGGGCCGCTCGCCCCGCCTAGAAAATGCTCAGAGACACGGATCTACGACGAGGTGAGAGCCCTGATTCGTGGCTTTCCAGTGGTGGAAACCTTGTGCAAATCCGATGTTGTTATGGGTGTGATTTGACCCTCCTTGTATTTTATTTCGTTTCTTCTTCTTTTTGTGCAGCTCTGTGTACAAAAATCCCACTGAAGATGCTTTTGAGTGGCTTTCTGAGTGTCCCAGCCTGCAGGCCATTTCCGGCACGAAGATGGTGCACATCGGCCCAAAAAGTCTGATGTTCGGGTGAAGTGGAATTCAAGGCACACCCAGGTACAAATTTCGTCTCTCTAGCATTTCTAGTTCATGAGTTATTCTCAAACTTAGCTCGGGTGTTGTTTCAAATCATTCTTCGGATGGACATATGTCTTGCCTTTGTTGTTGCTCGGCCCCGGCGCGTGGGGCTAACTTGCCGGTGGTTGTAGCCCTATTCCGGGGCCGCTCGCCCCGCCTAGAAAATGCTCAGAGACACGGATCCACGACGAGGTGAGAGCCCTGATTCGTGGCTTTCCAGTGGTGGAAACCTTGTGCAAATCCGATGTTGTTATGGGTGTGATTTGACCCTCCTTGTATTTTATTTCGTTTCTTCTTCTTTTTGTGCAGCTCTGTGTACAAAAATCCCACTGAAGATGCTTTTGAGTGGCTTTCTGAGTGTCCCAGCCTGCAGGCCATTTCCGGCACGAAGATGGTGCACATCGGCCCAAAAAGTCTGATGTTCGGGTGAAGTGGAATTCAAGGCACACTCAGGTACAAATTTCGTCTCTCTAGCATTTCTAGTTCATGAGTTATTCTCAAACTTAGCTCGGGTGTTGTTTCAAATCATTCTTCGGATGGACATATGTCTTGCCTTTGTTGTTGCTCGGCCCCGGCGCGTGGGCTAACTTGCGGTGGTTGTAGCCCTATTCCGGGGCCGCTCGCCCCGCCTAGAAAATGCTCAGAGACACGGATCTACGACGAGGTGAGAGCCCTGATTCGTGGCTTTCCAGTGGTGGAAACCTTGTGCAAATCCGATGTTGTTATGGGTGTGTGATTTGACCCTCCTTGTATTTTATTTCGTTTCTTCTTCTTTTTGTGCAGCTCTGTGTACAAAAATCCCACTGAAGATGCTTTTGAGTGGCTTTCTGAGTGTCCCAGCCTGCAGGCCATTTCCGGCACGAAGATGGTGCACATCGGCCCAAAAAGTCTGATGTTCGGGTGAAGTGGAATTCAAGGCACACTCAGGTACAAATTTCGTCTCTCTAGCATTTCTAGTTCATGAGTTATTCTCAAACTTAGCTCGGGTGTTGTTTCAAATCATTCTTCGGATGGACATATGTCTTGCCTTTGTTGTTGCTCGGCCCCGGCGCGTGGGCTAACTTGCCGGTGGTTGTAGCCCTATTCCGGGGCCGCTCGCCCCGCCTAGAAAAATGCTCAGAGACACGGATCCACGACGAGGTGAGAGCCCTGATTCGTGGCTTTCCAGTGGTGGAAACCTTGTGCAAATCCGATGTTGTTATGGGTGTGATTTGACCCTCCTTGTATTTTATTTCGTTTCTTCTTCTTTTTGTGCAGCTCTGTGTACAAAAATCCCACTGAGATGCTTTTGAGTGGCTTTCTGAGTGTCCCAGCCTGCAGGCCATTTCCGGCACGAAGATGGTGCACATCGGCCCAAAAAGTCTGATGTTCGGGTGAAGTGGAATTCAAGGCACACTCAGGTACAAATTTCGTCTCTCTAGCATTTCTAGTTCATGAGTTATTCTCAAACTTAGCTCGGGTGTTGTTTCAAATCATTCTTCGGATGGACATATGTCTTGCCTTTGTTGTTGCTCGGCCCCGGCGCGTGGGCTAACTTGCCGGTGGTTGTAGCCCTATTCCGGGGCCGCTCGCCCCGCCTAGAAAATGCTCAGAGACACGGATCTACGACGAGGTGAGAGCCCTGATTCGTGGCTTTCCAGTGGTGGAAACCTTGTGCAAATCCGATGTTGTTATGGGTGTGATTTGACCCTCCTTGTATTTTATTTCGTTTCTTCTTCTTTTTGTGCAGCTCTGTGTACAAAAATCCCACTGAAGATGCTTTTGAGTGGCTTTCTGAGTGTCCCAGCCTGCAGGCCATTTTCCGGCACGAAGATGGTGCACATCGGCCCAAAAAGTCTGATGTTCGGGTGAAGTGGAATTCAAGGCACACCCAGGTACAAATTTCGTCTCTCTAGCATTTCTAGTTCATGAGTTATTCTCAAACTTAGCTCGGGTGTTGTTTCAAATCATTCTTCGGATGGACATATGTCTTGCCTTTGTTGTTGCTCGGCCCCGGCGCGTGGGCTAACTTGCCGGTGGTTGTAGCCCTATTCCGGGGCCGCTCGCCCCGCCTAGAAAATGCTCAGAGACACGGATCCACGACGAGGTGAGAGCCCTGATTCGTGGCTTTCAGTGGTGGAAACCTTGTGCAAATCCGATGTTGTTATGGGTGTGATTTGACCCTCCTTGTATTTTATTTCGTTTCTTCTTCTTTTTGTGCAGCTCTGTGTACAAAAATCCCACTGAAGATGCTTTTGAGTGGCTTTCTGAGTGTCCCAGCCTGCAGGCCATTTCCGGCACGAAGATGGTGCACATCGGCCCAAAAAGTCTGATGTTCGGGTGAAGTGGAATTCAAGGCACACTCAGGTACAAATTTCGTCTCTCTAGCATTTCTAGTTCATGAGTTATTCTCAAACTTAGCTCGGGTGTTGTTTCAAATCATTCTTCGGATGGACATATGTCTTGCCTTTGTTGTTGCTCGGCCCCGGCGCGTGGGCTAACTTGCCGGTGGTTGTAGCCCTATTCCGGGGCCGCTCGCCCCGCCTAGAAAATGCTCAGAGACACGGATCTACGACGAGGTGAGAGCCCTGATTCGTGGCTTTCCAGTGGTGGAAACCTTGTGCAAATCCGATGTTGTTATGGGTGTGATTTGACCCTCCTTGTATTTTATTTCGTTTCTTCTTCTTTTTGTGCAGCTCTGTGTACAAAAATCCCACTGAAGATGCTTTTGAGTGGCTTTCTGAGTGTCCCAGCCTGCAGGCCATTTCCGGCACGAAGATGGTGCACATCGCCCAAAAAGTCTGATGTTCGGGTGAAGTGGAATTCAAGGCACACCCAGGTACAAATTTCGTCTCTCTAGCATTTCTAGTTCATGAGTTATTCTCAAACTTAGCTCGGGTGTTGTTTCAAATCATTCTTCGGATGGACATATGTCTTGCCTTTGTTGTTGCTCGGCCCCGGCGCGTGGGCTAACTTGCCGGTGGTTGTAGCCCTATTCCGGGGCCGCTCGCCCCGCCTAGAAAATGCTCAGAGACACGGATCCACGACGAGGTGAGAGCCCTGATTCGTGGCTTTCCAGTGGTGGAAACCTTGTGCAAATCCGATGTTGTTATGGGTGTGATTTGACCCTCCTTGTATTTTATTTCGTTTCTTCTTCTTTTTGTGCAGCTCTGTGTACAAAAATCCCACTGAAGATGCTTTTGAGTGGCTTTCTGAGTGTCCCAGCCTGCAGGCCATTTCCGGCACGAAGATGGTGCACATCGGCCCAAAAAGTCTGATGTTCGGGTGAAGTGGAATTCAAGGCACACCCAGGTACAAATTTCGTCTCTCTAGCATTTCTAGTTCATGAGTTATTCTCAAACTTAGCTCGGGTGTTGTTTCAAATCATTCTTCGGATGGACATATGTCTTGCCTTTGTTGTTGCTCGGCCCCGGCGCGTGGGCTAACTTGCCGGTGGTTGTAGCCCTATTCCGGGGCCGCTCGCCCCGCCTAGAAAATGCTCAGAGACACGGATCCACAACGAGGTGAGAGCCCTGATTCGTGGCTTTCCAGTGGTGGAAACCTTGTGCAAATCCGATGTTGTTATGGGGTGTGATTTGACCCTCCTTGTATTTTATTTCGTTTCTTTCTTCTTTTTGTGCAGCTCTGTGTACAAAAATCCCACTGAAGATGCTTTTGAGTGGCTTTCTGAGTGTCCCAGCCTGCAGGCCATTTCCGGCACGAAGATGGTGCACATCGGCCCAAAAAGTCTGATGTTCGGGTGAAGTGGAATTCAAGGCACACTCAGGTACAAATTTCGTCTCTCTAGCATTTCTAGTTCATGAGTTATTCTCAAACTTAGCTCGGGTGTTGTTTCAAATCATTCTTCGGATGGACATATGTCTTGCCTTTGTTGTTGCTCGGGCCCCGGCGCGTGGGCTAACTTGCCGGTGGTTGTAGCCCTATTCCGGGGCCGCTCGCCCCGCCTAGAAAATGCTCAGAGACACGGATCTACGACGAGGTGAGAGCCCTGATTCGTGGCTTTCCAGTGGTGGAAACCTTGTGCAAATCCGATGTTGTTATGGGTGTGATTTGACCCTCCTTGTATTTTATTTCGTTTCTTCTTCTTTTTGTGCAGCTCTGTGTACAAAAATCCCACTGAAGATGCTTTTGAGTGGCTTTCTGAGTGTCCCAGCCTGCAGGCCATTTCCGGCACGAAGATG
>JAMKCF010000119.1:0-7500 GCA_023634235.1 Pisaster brevispinus
ACACGTGGAGCTCCGGGCAGTCACTACTTTTATTGAATAAAAACCACGTCAAACGTTTGCAATTTTCCCCCAAATTAGGCGAATCAATGGACAGTGCGCAGCACCGAATTTGAAACAGGTTGCGTGGGGAAATGCCACAATGGAAATTAAGTCAATGGCGATGTATGTTGCGTTCTGTCTAAATCAAATTATTCGCCTGTTTGAGAGACGTGTGCCCCCGTGTTCAAATTTTCGTTCTTTTGCTTGTCACTCGCAAGATCTGAAAATAAGCCTCGAAACGTTGTCAGAGTTAAACTCACCGGGCAAATAAGGGGGTCATTTCGGCTTAAAACTCATCCAGCTACCAAAACGGGCACCAGTAATCCTCACCTTTAAATGTCACACATGTACCGCATGACCACGTGACTAATCGAGCGTGACTTGCAGTGAGAGTTTTTTCCTTATTTCTTTTCGTAAAAAAAAAAAAAAAAAAAAAAAAAAAAACGTAAGACGAAAAATGGCCCACTGCCTTGAATAATTTTCAGAGTTTCATCCGCACGAATCTAACGCCCAGATGACATACACGGAGTCGATCGAATGACAGCAGATTAAACTCATATTACACGGGTAGTTAATGAGTACCCGATTAAAGTACACCGCTGCTGCGGTTTATTATACACGCTACCTTTGGCCGGTGCTTTACTCGATGGAACGTGAGATCTATACACTGATCACAACCGTGATAACACTATGGTTTTTTTTTCTAGGATTGGTAATGCAACGTAGATAAAATATCAGAAAATCATGTTCAATTAGCGATGGACGAGACGGATAAACAGCACAGACCTTACATGCATTAATCAAGGGAAATATGTAAAGTAAAACTAGGGAAGGGCAAAACCAAATGTTGCCGATAAGTAATAAATGGGGGTAGATAGCGAAACAACATGTCTAGTTTCACCGTAAACAACTCTCCAAAGAAAAAAAAAAAAAAAAAAAACTCTTTGCAAACTTGACACTGATCAAAAATGAACATTTGAGTAAATACGTCTAAAATTCTGAGATGTGCTAGCAACCATTCTCTGGAAAAGACAAAACAAAAAACGAAACTCAATTTCAGTTCGATATGCCACCTCACTCCAAGTCCCCTAACCCACCCTGGCAAAGGTTTGTTATTTTCCTGAAAACTTGAAAGAACAATACGATTACTTGATAACAGGGGTTGTAATGTGTGTTTATTGCAACTAGTGTGTGAACACACATATTCTGTTGTTTACCTGTGGAGACATATTTTGTTCTTTTCCTTTGTCCCTGTAGTTATAAGAGCCTCCCATGGACTTTGTACACACAATTCCTTGTGGAGCACCCCGTCTCTAAAATTCCCTTGTGGAAAACTTCTGTGTTACATTTTCTGATATGTTCTCGGTGTCCATAATGTAGTGAATATGCAATCAGACTTATGGGAAGGGTTTGTAGGGTTCTGTTATTGTTGTTATGTTCTGCCCTTCTCTAAGTAGTTCCTCTGTGTTGTCAAAGTAAAACACAAGAAAGAAGGAAAAAAAGAGAAAACAAAAGAGAAACAAATATATATATATCCAATGAAATCGTCTTCTATCACAATTCAATCGTCACAAATTTGTTTAAACTCATATTCTGAATTTATTAAATATATATATATATATATATATATATATGTATACTGTATCCATTTTTATTCCCCTACTCATCACCTGTTCTTTTCAGAACATCTTCAAACAATTGCATTTTCCCGTTTTTCACTGGCTTTTTTCTATTTACTTTTTCTACATGTACATAATTTTGTTCTTAGCCACCCCATTGTTTGTAAATTTACAACTCTGATTGGCTACATTTTCCCGCTTCTTTCTGGATTCTCTCCCTTAGTCCTCCTCTTTTTGCCATAAATGGATATGTTTGTGTTTGTTCTTGTTTATGCCTCTGACGAAGGTCCGGATTGGATCGAAAGCTAAGGCCATCTCCCCTACTAATTATATATATATATATATATATATATATATATATATATATATGTAATAAATTCAGAATATGAGTTAAACAAACTCTGGCATATCTCTCTTCTGGACAGAAGAGAGATATGCCAGAGTTTGTTTAACTCATATTCTGAATTTATTACATGTTATAGCTCTACAGAGATGTATCGAGCACTGTGAATTGTGATAGAAGACGATTTCATTGGATATATATATATATATATATATGAGGATACTTTGCTCCATCGTGGGAAAGTACGCCACAAGTGCCGTATAGTAAACCCACATAACATCCCAGCAAATTGGTGCATGACATCGGTAGGGTTCAAGAAATACGGAGATGAAAAGTTGCATTAATTCCCTCTTATTAAAAAAAGAAAGGAACAACTGTGAGGTGGGATCGTGTAAATAAAAAGCGCCTTTTAGTGAGCGTTTAGAAGAGCGTAGTGTAATTTCCTGATACACACGAATAAAAGAGGTCCGCATTATGTAGAGACTTAAAACACTATGTGGACTTAAACACGTCCACACAGTGTTATTTACAGTGTTGAGTAACATGATAAGGAATATGAATTTTACACAGCGGAATAATGCTGCCCCACGAGGTTTTCTTTTTCCTAGTGGTACCCCTCAGAGGATATTTTTTTATTCTTAAGAAATTGGAGTTATGATAGAAAAGCAGTGTGAAACGACCCCGTAACTGCTGTGTGTATGTGTGTTTTAACGCTACGTACGAAGTGTGGACCAGAGAACAAAAGAGGTCCTCATAATGAAGGGACTTGAAACACTAGATACACAAAACCAACAAACTGACTGAGCCGGTAAATGGCTTAAACATGGATTTTAGGCCAGATTTTACGTCAGTTTGACCCATTTCGGGGTATCTTAGACACACAATCAGAAAACACGGACAGACCTCACTGAAACCGGATCCGGGTCAATTCTGACCCTGACGTTCTTAGAGTGGAGCTCTTCAAAAACCAGATCCGCGTACCCCTGTGTGCTTCCGTTGTTCCTTCAAAATGTCTGTTACGACGAAACAAGTTTCGTCGTTGGCCAAGATGATGATGATGGAGCGAGGCTGTCTGTCTCCCGTTGTCATAGCAACGATATCGTTGCCTGAAACCAATAACAGAGTCAACATAGTGGACCAAAAATACTCGACAATTAATGATCTTATCTTTACTAAACCGGCAACTACAAAATGATTTACTAAAGGTTAACACACGCCGTAACCCCGAATTGCAAACAAACAAGCTGAAAACACGAAGCTTGGGAAATGGCCAAGAGTGTCGGAGTCCCTAGAGTGCTCGCCACTACCCTGACAAGCTGCCTGTAACCGCAGGGTGCGAGACCCAGGGGCCTCACCGGGCCGATGCCTGTCATTGATCGCCAAGTGAAGGCTGTGCAGTGGTGACGGATTACCCACTACATCTGCGAAGTCGTTTCGATCTAACGGCTTCATGGGAAATTTAAAGAGGGTTACAGGAGCTAGATTGAAGCGGCCGCCATTATTTAATAATGCCGGTACGTTGCTTGTAGTCTGACAGTCAAGTTTGAGGTCCGTGCTTGGTCTTCATTTGGAATGAGTTGGTGGGCCACTGTTACATACCTTTTGTAATCTTATCGCAAATTGTTATCCCACGATCATTTTCAAGTTTCATGTACGCAACATTTAAATAGCACTGTTTATCTGTTCAAATAATCTTTAACATGGTTGCATTGTTTGATTGAACAAATCTTAAATATTGTTTGTGTTGACTTGTTATTTCGGTCGTTGTTGATTCCATTAGTTACAATTTGTCATTGAGGTGCCCTGTCCTGTAGTGACAGATAAGTAATTTTAGCATCGATGGCGATGGCGGTGACAATGACAATTAAGTGTTATGGTTATGTCAACGGTAAACGTGATAAAAACTGCGATCAGTATTTCAGAAAATTTCACTTTCCACATGTCTATTTAATGTTTATACAAATTAAGCCCGGATTTATTATTGTATGTGTTTGATAAACCACGATTCCGGTGTAGCTGGGGGGAGGGTATATATTGTTGTGTAACTGTAAAACTGTTCATCAGCATTATATCCGTTATTGTTTTAGTGCTAGTATTTGTATCTATTTGTATTTATGTATTTATTAATGTGATTATGTATGAAACAACGTTTTAAACTTCTTGAGCATATCCAATGTAACGACAATTAATTTAAGTTCAGGTGATATCATTCTTTTAATTGTACTAATTAATTTCGTGAAAGTCTAATAAACTCGTCTGTGTATATATATTTTTTTCTTTTCTTTATTTATTTATCCATTTCACAGGTAAAACAAGACATACTTTAAAAATTACAACATCATAATCACAGTAAAAAGGCAAGAAATTAAAATTTACATTGAAAAATATCAGAACAGTCAAGAACAAGACAGGACATTGGCACCCTTGTAGGATTATAAAAAAAAGTAAACTAAACTACTGTCGAGTTACTTTCCTAGTGCCATAGACAAAGAAAAAAAAAACTCGTCATTTGTCAGTATATTGACAATTTCATCTCAGTTTTTCCTTTACATATCGATTTCATCAAACTACCTGAAATTCCTGAAGATGCTTTTGGGATTATTTCATATTTTACCCGTCATCATCAACTGCAATCAATACGCCAGCCTTAAAGATGGACACGAGTATGGCGCTAAAAAAGAAGAAGGGAATGCCCTTTCGTTCTTGTCAATCTCAATCCAAAAGCTTCCCATTCAGTATCATGGGTGTTTTCTTTGATGTGATTTTGTTGATTTAATCATATCTAATATCATCTCCTTCGTGATGAGAGTGAAAAAAAAAGAAGACAAAAAAAAGGCTTATAAAAAAAGGAAGGCCGAGGCGGGAAGAGATCCAGGGATAATGGGCCGCTGTTTCAACGGATGATGCCTTTATACGGAGACAATGACCGCACACGGTACGAAAGTTCATCGATCGCTTCAAACTAATTTCTACATAGAAAACTCTGAAAGCCGAAGTAAAAAAGTAAAATGAGTCTTTGATGGGCAAAGTGTATAAGCTGTGTCTTTTTGTGTTCCATTTTGCTCCATTGTAGAGTTTTTGCGTTAATTTAAGACAACCTTAAACAGACTTCACTAGAGGGCTCACGTCACATGTGCTAATTCGCCGGTGTATGCACCATGCACTAAAATAGTGAGACAATCATGAACCTTTTGAATAAACTTTACAAACACAACTTTTTTCTGTAAGTTAAGAATTGAAGGTGTTGGTTTTTAGGAACTAACGAGCAATGGTCCTGATTTGTGCCCCTCGGCTCTTGACTTTCAACCTGGAGCATTTTGAATAATACAGCATGCCAGCCCTCAAGACATTGCCCCGTTTTGCTTACTGTTTAGAATCCCCTTTTAACAAATGGAGTTTGACCAGTTCTCTCTTTCCGGGATGTTTTCCGTTTGGATAAGCCTTGCGCAGTCCATGATTGCGTCGTAGGAGTATTAACCGAAGTCTTGACTCTAGCATTGTACCATAATTTAAGCCATTAAACCCTTTTAGGCCCCACTACTTGAGTACCATTGAAATGTTATTCGCACTCGAAGTGATATTCGATACCCGGGTGCAAAAATAACCTGCACTCGAAGTTAAGTACTTAATACTCGTTTCTCGGTTTCTAATACTCATGTATTGTTGACACGATATATGCCATTGCTAACTAACGAATAGATGACTAAAGCTACAAACAATAAATAAATAAATAATAATAAATTGAAGGTCTCTTTGATGTATTCCTGTTTAAAACATACTTATAATAACTCGCACACGATGTCATTTACAAGTTTGTATAAAATTGAAAAAGAAACCCAAAATAAATGTAGTACGTAAACAAGTAAATCAATAAAGCAATGTGCTGCAACCTCAGTATTCCTTTTTTCCTTCTTCTTTAAAGTGTTCTCAGAGATCCAAGTACTTGGTACTCAGCTGTTGGACTCGGTACTCTAATATCAAATACTCAGTACTCGAATACTTGTACTCGTAATCGATGGCCCAATAAATTGTACTCGAGTACTACTAGGCTACCCTAGTACTCGGTAGTACTTCATCTCAACCGAGAAGTACTTGAAAACATTGATGTGCCCTGTACTTGCGACCATATCAGGTTAACTGGTTGTACCACGGCGGTCTCGACGTTTTTTCTAATTTATGAAAAAATGCTTGTTCTAGAAACCCGTTCAGTAATTGTTGCGTTTTTAATTCGAACACAGACATGTGCACCTGACTCGAGTAGAACAATACTATTATCGGAAGATGAACGGGACTTCTTGCATGTAACGGAAGAACTCCTTCCAATTATAATGTGGTTGGTCGATAAAAATATACAAAAATACAAAAAGTAAATACATACAAAGAAAATAAAAGAAAATTAAGTCACCTTACCTGCCTGGGCCTGGAAAGCAGAGATGAATCCGAATCTCATCCTCGATCCGGAAATTGACATGATTTTACAACTCACGAAGACAATGACCTGGCGCTCTAGTTATTCTATCCGTAAGTCGATGCGATGTTCTGTAAAAGAAAAAAAAATAAATACAAAAATTACAGAGAAAGAACAAAACATCTCGGATGATTTATTTACAGACAAATAATCGTTGAAAAAGTCTAACCCAAGATCTCTTAAACATATGGATGAGGGATGTTAACTCATATTCCGTATGGTGTGGATGTCTTAAAAAAGAAAATGTAATTCGATTGGATTTGTTTTAGATTGTTTTTAATGTTATACTATTGTTCTATCCTTATGATTACGCTCTCGCGAATTTGGACGTTGAGAAGTCTCGCTTGTACGCGATTTGTTTCTTCCGCACGAAACGCAATTTTCGTAGAAACCAAAGTTTTCAGAAGTTAAATATAAATGTTTACAATAAATAACATTGTTCGCTCGTTCTCCTTTTAATCGTCAACTAAAACTCGAGCTACCCACATTGTCTCGATACAACAATTGTTCAGAGAACAGTATTTATGATATCGTTATTGTTCTCGTTGCCGGACTTCGACGTATTATTCGTAGCCTATCTGGTTGACTTTCCCGAGCCCGATAAACATAAACAGACTAATAAGAACACACAGGTTCCATAGCAACCATTTGTAACGATCAATACTACAACTTTACAAGAAACCAAAGGCTACAACCTTTATTTTTGTTTATTCAAAGCGACATTTAGTTTCGAACAGTAAAATAGAGTATTATTATTGTTATTATTATTTATTTGGCCAAAACATTCAAAATACAAAAATATACATATAGTAAGAAATGGCATACATTAAGGACAGTCAAGATGAAAGATAAATTGTATAACAATTAACAATAAAACAATAGATGTATAGAGGTACAGGTAAGAATGAGATGGGGAAGAGATGGGGGTGAGCTATGTATGGAAGGGGAGCGGATTGGGGAAGAGGAGAAGTGGGAGGGAGTTCAACAAGCAGAGTAAAGACAATCAATCTAAGATGGCCAGGACGAACACA
>JAMKCF010000119.1:15000-25000 GCA_023634235.1 Pisaster brevispinus
GGAAGTTCTGGAGATGGAGATGTTAACAAAATAGAAACAGATCGGGATCAGGATGATGGATGGCTAACTATCGAAGTCAGTTATCACGACAAAGGTAGCGAATATATAAACTTTACACCCGAATTTAAATAATCTTATCATTCACTATAATTGATAGCCTTCGCATCATCTGAAACTCGTTGCTTGTGGCAAAACTGGACGTGTCTTCTTTTCGGGTAATATTTGTCGAAATGTTTAACAATACTCAGGTATATCAAGTTAAATTATCTGTGCATCCGTAGTCTTTAATTGATGCTAAGTTTCTACCTCTGTTTAGAAAAAAAAATGACTAGGGAACAAAAAGAAGCAAGCAAGCAAACAAACAAACAAACAAACAAACAAACAAACAAACAAACAAACAAACAAACAAACAAACAAACAAACAAACAAACAAACAACCAACCCCCTCAATTAAAAATAATAATAATAATAATGATACAGAAACAAATAAATAAATACAAAAACAATAAATACATTAATAAATAACAACACCCCGACACTCTGGACAAGAAAACAAACAACAACTACGTTTTCCAACAGCTGTCTTATACCTCAAAGTCAGAAAATCTGTTTGTTTTGTCTATTTTAATTTAATTCGAACTGTTTGTAAAACTACACTTGTACTGGTCAGCAACATCGTCACCTTTATACGGGATAATTCAATTGTAATATGTTTATTATTCCTCCAGGAGACTAAGCTGTAATTCTATATCACGGCAATATCAGCTATTTATGAAGACGACACTCGATGCGTCAAGTCCCCTTATTTTGTAATACACACACCTCGAGAAACCTTATCCGTGGGGCTATTTTAAAGAAATCTCATTATTGTACATGCAACCTAATCATTCATAGCTATGAATATCATTAGGGATCTGGGGGAAAGCAACACAGACCCCTCCTCATTATGTTGTCAGCAATTCCTGATATAGTATGCCGCAGGTCAAAGAATCGACGAGACTTGTCGCTTGTCGACGACAAGGCTTGTCAAGTCACGTAACTTGCCCCTGCCTCAAAGACTGCAATCAAGTTCTACGAGAGCCCAAACTTCCGCCCGACCGAAAGTTCATCGGTGTATGGGATTGGATTCTCAGCATGACGAGAAAACGTGATCAGACTTTCAAAGAAGAAGAAGGAAAAAAGTCTAAACAATATTGTACGATGGGGACTGGCCGATGTTTGCAAATAAACTGGTGTGTTGTTTCTTTTAAGGCCAAAAGCATTGTCAATAATTACAGCGTTTTTCAATTGGTTATTTCACAACAACTTTCTGTTCCGTTTTGTGTACCCGTAGTCATTTTGTAAATGATAAAATATATGTTTGCCGTTGATTTAAATACTGGAAAGTTGTTGTAGTTCAGTTAAGAAACTTAGTAGGTTGGTGAATAAGCACCAACATGATCCCATGTGGAATTCAGGATCTAACTTATTAATGTATGCCCATTGTTTGTGTAAAAGAGTTTGACATGGGAAAATAATTGCTATCAATGCCAATCGAGTTGATGCAGATTTGAAGCCGTAGGGGAGGTTGTGGGATACCGGTCAACTCAGTCCGAAGTCAACTCGGTCCAAGTCAACGTGATCCTACGTCAGCTTGGTCCCACGTCAACTCGGTCCCACGTCAACTCGTCTCGGACTGAATAATTATAAGAGTGGTTGACGACAAGTGGTGGGAAATAATTAAGATGTTGCGTCGTTATAAATTTAATTTCGAAAACACAAGTCTTTCAAAGTAAACAAAACAGGTTTGAAATTTGTATTCCACCAGTGTACAACTATATTAACCAATACGTGAATGTATTAATGTGGTTTTGCAGTTAACTTTAACTTTAAATAATCACCCTGGACGAGGCTTCTATTCCCTTGACACTCAATCCAAACCGGACCTTCGTCGGAGGCATGAACAAGCACAAACAAAATATAAAACAAAAAGAGGAGCACACAATTATGGAAGGCATAATATGTATAAAATATATTCACCTTAGCACAGTCTTTCTCTAAGGCTTAGGAGAAATACTTTGCTACGGTCGAAATGCCATTTACTTTGAAACAAAAATGAAATATTACTTCAAAAGGTCACAAAAGAACGGCCTATATTGTTTCTCAATTTATCTTATTTGTCTTATTTAATCAAAGAACAACTACATTTTTCACTAAAACTTTGGTTTCGCTATGTACGTTTGGTCAGTAGAGAGCCAAAATGGTAATAGCATTCCCTAATTTGTGTATAAAGGGAACGCACATTTAAAGTCTAGGGCCTTATCTTAATATTACACATCGGCAGAATACGTATCATCGGTCCGACTACTGGCAAAAGCACAACTATGTGGCTTACTGTGATATGGTAACGTTTGACTGCGCGTGGCTCAATTAAGATTTCATCCCATGCACAGACTATCAGCGCGATCATCTGTCTCATCATGCTCCGGAATACCATCCTATTATCCCGTGCATATCTGCATATGATATGACGAGCAGAGTTTCATGGCTCTGTCTGACATCCGTTCCCCGGATAGCTTACCGATGACCATGCCCACACACCGTAAACCAATCCAGAGGTTGTGGGGACGTTTTCTGAAGTTAATACCCACGGCATGAACAAAAGATCACTGCGAGATTCTTCGAACGAACCAGGGATTGTCTTACTGCGCCTCCGTGGGTGAAAATAACAGCAAAGTGCATAAGACCTGGACAGTACTGCACTTGGAGGCATTTGCTGGAAAGACATGGTTGACCTGACCCACAAGCAATGTCAATGTGTAGCTATATCGTTTTATTATATGAAACCCTGAGAGATGCTAGCAAATAAAAACATACACGAAAACATACCAGATGAAACAGTCAACTATACATATTAGAGCACGTCACGAGTGTAACACTGACGTACATCCATCCTCTATTACCGTTCGGTGAACTTGCGACTAATCATGGTTGCTTAATCATCCTATTAAATGCTTAGGTGAATTGCAAAATTTCGAAAGTGTATTCTAAACGTGCATATTGCGTACAGCTTGCTCGCACCTCATTGCATTGCACTGTGGAACTGAACGAGGAGACAAAGTGCATCTCGCTAATTTCCATCCGACCTTAGTTCCACATGTCCCGTGCCCGTTAAACATATCTTATGTTAAAATATGTATTTCTCTGGAGGGTGTTGTGCAGCAGCTGGCCCGTTCATATCATGAGCGACGACGAATGCATTAGTACAAACCCACTAACAACGTTAACGATCACGATAAAACAGCACGAACAACGAAACATTATAACAACGTCCTGTTAAAAAAAAAACTAAACAAAAAACACAATAATATTATATAAGTATCTATATTAATATTAAGGCTATAATATTTTGAAACGTTTCTATCAAAAATACGTAACAAGTGGTTGTGTGTTTCTGGCATGTGTTTGTTTTTGTTTTGTGCTTGCCGTAACTTCATCTTCCCTGTTAGTCTGCTTGTTGTCATTGGACCCACGGGCCAAAGACAATTATATTTTACATTTTCTGAGAGGTTGTGGAAGAGAGGAAGAAACGGGAACTTTGTCCATGTCTTCGACCAAACACAGACCACACTGTAACACTTCACCGCGTGTTAATTGATTGTTATGGCTGAAAATAAGCCGGGCGTTTCGAGAAAGCAGCCCCCATAATAGTTTGCAAGGGTGCTTGCCTCAACTGTTTTCAGTGCCAGCATATCTTGACATGTCCCCTCTTTGTAATCTCTGCTACGTGCGCAGTTTCAACAAAGACCGACATACGTGTTCAGGACTGTCAAATCACACAAACAAACCTTAACTTGCCAAACTTGTTATTCTACCCATAGAACCTATGGTACAATAATAATGATAAAGTAGCCGTATCAAAGGCGTGGCCAAACATAGTTCCAGTAGTCAAGTGTTTTATATTTATCTAAACTCAATAGTTCAATGGCTTTAGACCTACTTTCTTAGTGACAAAACGTAACTAGTCAAAACAATAAATACGCAGCCTCGTGGAAGGGAAGTACTGTTTCAAAAAGACGTTGCTTCGCGCCACTTAATGCGGAAACAAAAACAGTTCGATTGTATCCCGGAATTGGGAAACTGTCATTCAGACTCTACAGGAAGTTTCCGGCTTGCCGAGGCTTAACAAAAACGTCATTCTAAAAGACAGCAACATGGGTGTTCTGATGAACAAGAGGCATCAAAGAAGTGGATGGAGAAGACTCAAATGAGGAAATAAATGTAGTCGGTTTGATTGGTGTGTACGGGGAGAGAGTTAACATTTCCTGTGTGCCTCAAGGCTTTGATCTGTACCTTCCTTTAATAAGACACAAGGTGAAATGAAAACAAATGACCTCAAGCCCGTCCCGAGTAATTATTTGCCTCATTGAAAATACATTATGTTTGTCTGTTTCCAGTTTTGCTGGACTGATTAATCAATGAAGTAAGCATGGATACACAAATAACAAAACAAAGAAGAAGACAATGGGAGATAAAAAACGTAAAGAAAGACAAACGTGAAGAAAAAACAAAACAAAACTAACAAACAAACTCAAAAACAAAACTCTATCGTGTAATATTTTTGCTCGCAATTGTTTTGGTTCAAGCTCTCAGAATCATTTTCTAATGTCTCAAGGGCCCATATATATATGTTTAGACCATTTCAAAAGGAACTGTGCTCACCAAATAATATAATAAACAGCAAATAAATAAACTTAATGTAATGACAAAAGAAGACAAACAAAAAATAAAAAAAGTAACAACTAAGTGCAACGACATATGACTAATACACTCTATGCCGCACAACGTCAGCTGGCGTTTGTTTGTTTTTTATTTATTTATTTATTATTACTTATTTTTGTGTATAATTGTGTTCTTATTTTTGTTTACTTAATATAATTATATATACTTTTTTCTGTCTTTTTTTCTTTCTCTCTTTCTTTCTTTCTTTCGTTCTTTTTGTCTTTCTTTCTTTCTTTCTTTCTTTCTTTCTGTCTTTCTTTCTTTCTTTCTTTCTTTCTTTCTTTCTTTCTTTCTTTCTTTCTTTCTTTCTTTCTTTCTTTCTTTATGTATTTTTGTTTATGAAAGTGAAGCTATACAGCTCAATTTATTTCATTGCGTGCACAAAGAACAAATTCACAATTTTACTCATACAAGAAACACAAAAACATTAATTTTCAATATTTACATGTTGAAGATTAACAAGTTATTACACGTTTGAACAAAATAAACAATGGATTTGCAAATAATTCAGCAGAATAGCTTAGAAAAAAAAATAAGTAGTCGTCTTGAATACAACAAAGTACACTGTTACGACCATATAAACGGCTAAAATAATGGTCTTCTAGTCTTTGTCTTTCCAAAGACAGAAAGTTACGAAGGCTAGCTGTGTACAGAAGCAAACTATTACAATTGTTGTTTCCTCCGTAAGCTTCTTTACATCTAACCTTCCATATCGATCGGTTTAAACGTGCTGTCAACAAAAAAGGCACAATTGATCTGTGATACCCACTTCCAACATTCTGTTGACATCATTTAAGCAAAAGGTGTTATTACTGGTCCTTTTACGAATAAAATTTTCAACGAACAACCAAGCCTCAGCGTGTTTGTTGCATTCAATAATGAGGTGTTCGATAGTTTCAGTATTTAATTTGCACAGAGGTAATTTGTCTTCTTGAGTGATGCCATAATACTTAAGTTTGTCTTGTGTGGGAAGAATTTTGTGTTTTAGTTTGAACCATAAATCTTTGTCTTCGGAATCAAAAATTTCGCACCTCCCATTGTTCCAGATATAATTCCAATTGAGAGTCTGAGCAGGGAAAAGATTGCCCCCGAATTTCTCTACACCTGGCGGATTGTAAATTTGTTCAATTAATTTGTTATAAAAACATTTAACATTCATTTGATCTAAATCTACAGTGATATCATTAATTTTGTCTTCTAGTGTGATACTATTAAGGAAGTGATTCGGAGGGCATTCCCTCGCCTCACTATCATACTCAGCCTTAAAGTGTTTCTCTTTAAACGCTCTACAATACGCCCATAATTAATGGGCACAATGTTACATTTTTTTGCTAACTTATCAAATGAAATAATCTTACTGTACATGTATTTATTTATTTATTCATGTATTTATTTATTTATTGTTTTATTTATTTATGTTTTTATTGTTTTATTTATTTATTATTTGTTTATTTATTTTTTTAGTTTTTAAACACTCAAGGGAGCATGAAACCCTGGCTCAAAGTCGCATAAAGTGAAACAGAGGGCGCTCCTTTAGGACAGCCCAAGTACTTTATTACCACTGCACTGATTGAGATGAACAGTTATGGATATATGCACTTGAGAATGCAAGGGACACTTCGATTAGTGCACGTGAATAAAACAAGACATACCTTTAGATATGGTTTACATCACCGTGAAAAAACTAAACAGGCGCATATAAATAGCAACTAGGTTATTACACTGGGTACCTCTCACGGGAATACGAGTGGGAATGGGAATATAACTGTGACTAATTGGTGCCATATTAATTGTATTGCTCAAATAAAAGTTGAGTTTGCAGTTTGTATTTATATTTTTCCCCATACAATATTAATTATAGCCGTGTTGTAGTTAAACAAAATACATATTTATATTTTATTAACTTGAAATTGCTCCGGTTTATGCTATACTAAAAAGGCCCCAGAATACACCAATTATTTCCTCTGTGACAGTAATTTGACGCTTGTGTGACTTCAATGCCCGTAAAGCATGTTTGCACCATTTCGCTAGACAAAAGCGATCACGTAAAAAAACATAATAATACAATACATATGCCTCTGACGAAGGTCCGGTCTGGATCGAAAGCTAAGGCCATCTCCCCTACTAATTATATATATATATATAATTAGTAGGGGAGATGGCCTTAGCTTTCGATCCAATCCGGACCTTCGTCAGAGGCATAAACAAGAACAAACACAAACATATCCATTTATAGCAAAAAGAGGAGCAAAGGATTAAGGGAGAGTATCCAGAAAAAAGCGGGAAAATATAGCCAATCAGAGTTGTAATTAACTGGCTAAGAACCAACAAGAGGGAAGAAGTGAGAACAAAGGATGGTCAGTTTGAAAGGCTGGATCACTGGACCATAAAGGTGGTACCGCATTGTAGGCATTACAATGCGGGAAGCATGAAAGGGTAAGATTAGAGGGCAAGCCACATAAGAAAATGCAACTAACAATAGGAGGCAAGATCAAAGTAATTATAGAATAAAAGAATCAGTGTAAGAGGTTAAAACCAAGCAAGAGGAACCTGCAGAGAGAGCAGGTTATTAATTCCTCTGCAGAGGGAATAGGTTATAGACAGGTTGATTTTTAAAAACTTTTTGAGAGAGAGAAAAGTGTAGGGAACTTGTAAATGACAATAACTGTATCTATTTTGTATCAACGAAGTAAGCGAGAGAAAAAGCGTAAAAATAGACTAGTGGAGAGAACTTGTTATTTACAGTTATTGTATTTATTTTATATCGAAGAAAAAACAAGCAAAGGTGGGAGGAGTGTGATGGGGATTTTATTTAACACCAGTGTTTACGTTGAGTCCAAAGGGTTGGACTGTCTTGAGTTGGTGAATCCAGTGTGATTCTCTGAGTTTGCGGTGTGTGTCGTCACCATTGCAAGCCTCAATCACGATGAGTTCAACATCTTTGACGCTGTGATTATATATATATATAATTTTAGTAGGGGAGATGGCCTTAGCTTTCGATCCAATCCGGACCTTCGTCAGAGGCATAAACAAGAACAAACGCAAACATATCCATTTATAGCAAAAAGAGGAGCAAAGGATTAAGGGAGAGTATCCATAAAAAACGGGAAAATATAGCCAATCAGAGTTGTAAATTTACTGGCTAAGAACCAATAAGAGTGAAGAAGTGAGGACAAAGGATGGTCAGTGTGAAAGGCTGGATCACTGGACCATAAAGGTGGTACCGCATTGTAGGCATTACAATGCGGAAAGCTTGAAAGGGTAGGATTAGAGAACAAGCCACACAAGAAAATGCAACTAACAATAGGAGGCAAGATCAAAGTAATTAGAGAATAAAAAGAATCAGTTAAAATATTTAAAACTAGGCAAGAGGAACCTGCAGAGTGAGCAGGTTATTAATTAAATCATCTGTAAAGGGAATAGGCTATTGATAGGTTAATTTTAAAACTTCTTGAGAGAGAAAAAAAGAGATGGACCAGTGGAGAGAACATGTAAATGACAGTAACTGTATCTGTTTTACATCAATGAAGTAAGCGAGAGAAAGGAGCGTAACAATAGACTAGTGGAGAGAACATGTTATTTGTAGTTATTGTATTTATAATAAATCGAAAGTGTAAGGAGGGTGATGGGGATTTATTTAACACCGGTGTTTACGTTAAGTCCAAAGGGTTGGACTATCTTGAGTTGGTGAATCCAGGTGATTGTGTGAGTTTGCGGTGTGTGTCGTCACCATTGCAAGCCTCAATCACAATGAGTTCAACATCTTTGACGCTGTGATTGAGGCTGTTGAAGTGGATGGAGACGGGGTACAGTTTCTTGGTCTTTATGGAGGAGACATGGTTCGCAAAGCGAAGACTGAGTTTGGTCTTAGTCTCTCCCACATACTGTAGTCCACATCTTTTACAAGATATAACATAGACCACATTGGGTGTGCTACATAGGGAGTCGGTCTTGATATTGTAAGAAGAGCCAGTGCTATGACTTTTCACTTTAAGTGCAGGTTTGATGTAGAGACAAGTTCTACATTTAGAGCGGGTACGCTTGCAACAACCCTGTATCTCTGTTGAGAGTGGTGTTTGGCCTGTACCTGGGGGAGTTTGGCCCTGACTAGAATGTCTCCCAGGTTTTTAGGGCGGCGGAATGCAACCATGGGATTCTCAGGGATTGCTGAGCGCAACCTCTTAGAGGAATGGATATTCATTCTGCGATTGAGGATTGTGGAGAGTTTGGGTAGTTTAGGGTGGTAGGTGGTGACTAGGGCAACTCTATTGGTCGTGACTTTTTTGGATCCCGTGTTGGCCAAAAGAGTATGGCGTGGTATGGTGAGGGCCTTGTTGATGGCAAGTTGAACCCTGCGTTCGCTGTGACCTCTAGAAACAAGGTGTTTCCTGAGGTCCGATGAACGCCTTTTGTAGAGGGTATCTGTGGAGCAGATACGTCTTATGCGCAAGGCTTGACTGTAAGAAATTGCCTTATTACAGTGACTGGGGTGGCAACTGTTGGAGAGAAGGTACTGGTGGGTGTCAGTGGGTTTGCTGTATACACACGTAACGATGCCGCTAGGGGATTTACTTATATAGTTACATCTAGAAAGTTAACACTTGTTAGAGAGTATTCAGTAGTGAACTTTATATAATCGAAAGCATTTTTGGCAATAAATCACTTCTGATAAATTTACCCAAAATTAACCAAAATGGGATTGCTCTTACTGTTAGTTTTGAATGAAAGCGGTTGTTGAACCATCGTGTCAAATCCACATAAAGCTCTTACTCCCCATGCCACATTAAATTGACATGCGTGTGACTTCATTTCCCAATCATGCACTTATAAATAAATTTGCTAGTCAAAAAGGCGAACGTGTTTCCTAATGAACAGCATTCAGCATTATATACATTTCAGTTGTTTAATTTCGGTCGGGCTGAAAATGACTTAATTAGAGAAGCCCCTGTTATTATTATTACGATAAGTTAAGTAACGTGGTTTTGAAAGTGTCTTGTAAGTAAGCATTCTATGCGGAAGACATGAAACTTTCATACAACTTGTTGCTTAAATTGTGCCATTCACTTCAAATGGAGTGCATTGGCCGTTTGTTACGAAATTATCTTTTGTTTTTAACCGACAATACTTTTCGTATAATTCCAACTTGTTTTACAAATCTTATAAAGAAGCTGCAGACCATTCATACAGGTCACGTTTTTTTTTCCAAGATCTACTCATCAAATTGAACAATTTAAAGGGA
>JAMKCF010000119.1:30000-146817 GCA_023634235.1 Pisaster brevispinus
ATACAGTCTTCAACGTTTGATCACGTGGACAAAATTAAACTTGAAGTTTATTGGATCAAAAAGTTATTGTCGAAATTATTACATGATTTGGCTTTCCACAATTCAATTAGCGTGCTGGTTAAAACGGGTCAGTTTTAAGTCAGACTGGCTGTTAGTCGAAATTTGACTTGCTGAGAGCATATACAATACTATAATTTATTTCACCTGCTTTAACATAAACACTTACCCCAAATACTCACCCTCGAAAGTGCTTCAGATGACATAATAACTAGGTTTTACGCATACAAGTAATTTCTGTTTCAGTGGTCGGGTAAAGTTTTGTAAATTGTACTTTCACAAACCAACATAATACAAAATAAACCCGAAAAAACGCAATAAGTACATAAAAAACGAGTATAAATAATTAAAATAATAAATACAAACAAAACAAAATAAAATGCATACAAAAACAAAAACAGCATCATGTTAGTTTTACTCTTTCTTTTGCGGTGTTTTTTTTTAACAGAGTAAGTTTCATAAAAGAGATAAATGAGTGAGGGGAATGGAGTAAAATTTGTTGTGGTTTTCTCGCAATGAATGTTCTTGTATTATTATTTCATTTTATTCAATTAGTTATTTATTTATGATTGAGCATGCGCAGATGTTTTTCCTTCCTAATATTGAAACCGCGATTGGAATGAGTATGGGTTTACATATTTTGTACAGAGAATGATTTTTTCCATTTTAAATGGTAACCGATGACTGAGTTTTGACGAAGGAAAATGCTGTGCAATTCAGATCTCATCAGAAAGAGGAAAGCAATCAAACGCACACGGCAATCTATACGCCAAAAAGGAGACAACAATGAAATGGAAAACATTGAACTGAAGTTGGCTGTAGATACGATCGGGTAGTACGTCAGGCTGGTATGGTAATATGTCAACATTTTGTTAAAAAGTGAAAAGTAAAAAGTAAACTGGGAGATGGGTACTATTATAACTGTTGTTAGACCCACACAGACAGCCTCAAGCAATAGTGGACATAACTCGGGAGTGTTATTCTACGTCTTCACCCGCGCAATTTGTAAAGAGAAAATCTCCTGTTGAAACGAGCACTTCCAGCGTATAGCAAACTAATCTTTAATGATTGGGGATATTGCTATTCACTAAATTGATATGGCCTCGAACATTTGTTAGAGAATATAGGCCATTGCCATGGTTACATTTAATTACATCATCATAATTCGAAAGTCCAATATCCGCACAATGTAGCCTCGGTTCAGTCGCCTTCCCTATACGTCGAATTATGTAATCGTTTATTATATTGTCGGAGAAGTTTAGGTAAATTAGCTTGCCTGCTTTCAGCAAGGAGGAATACAATACAGTCTCGAATCAAGACTTCATAACATAACAAGTTGCATTAATAGAAGGCGGTACCAGCTTTCAAATTAGCCTTGTATCTACAGCCGTAGGAATCGAGTTGATATCTCGTTACGCGTCTACGGGGCAATGTAGACTTGCAACACGTTGGAATCAAGGCAGCTTGATTTCAAAAGGGATCATTTTTGTTCATTGAACGTTTACCAATAAGTCTCCCAGTGTTCAATATGTTCAAGGATATTGCTCTCAAAATTAACACAGACGAAAAATAATTATGAGCTTTTCTGTTCACAAGGCTGCTTTAATAAACATTAAAAGGTAATACATGAATTACCTTACATTGGTGATGAATATTCAAATACGTGTTTACCTTGGAAATAATAAGAACACAGTCTGTATGATCACAATCATTCTAATAATTGCATACGTATTGCTAGAGGTACATGTACATTTCTCTGCTTTACAAATCCAGATTGAAAGATTGTAAAATAAACACAATTTATGTGGAGCTACTTAACTTATGTTATGAGTGGGAGTTGTGTTAAAATAACGACATACCATGTCCATCGATTCCAAAGTACACTTTATTTAACTTGTCATTCATTGCCCCCCCAAAAAAAAAAAAAAAAAATAAATAAATAAATAAATAAATAAATAAAATAAAATAAATTGGGTTGAAGTTATAAATTAACCTGGTTCACTTTTAAAAAGAGTAACCTCGCATATGTTGCTTTCATATTGTATACATAATTATACTGAAAAACATCTCCTCGAAACACATTAGCTCTATCGGGTCGGGGTAGGGTGGGTGGGGTGTCTGGGGTGAGAGGGGTTGGGGAAACGCTATCAGGACCGGGTGGGCTTAAGGGCGCGCCCTTGTGGGGTATTTTCACCAATGGAACGCAGCAATTTTTTTGTTCAACCTCTACCCCACAAGATAATTCTTTAGAAAAGGGACAATAAAACCAAAATAACAAACACCAAACAAACCCGATCCGTAAGGTTGTGTGCCCTTATACACACGCCAACTTACCAGGTATTTTTAACAATAGAACAATGCTACCCCACAAGGTTTTCTTTGTTCAAGTGGTACCCCACAGAGGGTTTCTTTAGAAAAGGGAATACTAGAACAACAATGGAAGTACCCCGTAACTGCCATATGTAAGGGTTTGTGTGTGTGTGCCTTCATATTCACTACCTTATGGAGACCGAAACAAAACAGAAAAGGGAAAACAAAGGGTCTCCATAGGGAAATTCTAAAGACTGGGTTGCTCCACAAGGAATTTTGTGTACAAAGTCTATGGGAGGTTCTTAACTACAGGGACAAAGGAAAGAACAAAATATGTCTCCACAGGGATGCAAAACAGGACTGTGTGCCCTTACACATGCCAACTTACGGGGTATTTTTAACAATGGAACAATGGACCCCACAAGGTGATTTCAATAGGAACAATAGGGCCCCACAAGGGAATTCTTTAGAAAAGGGAATAATAGAACAACAATAGCAGTACCCCACAAACCGGATCCGTAAGGTTGTGTGTGTGTGCATGAGTTTGTTTTCACATTCAAACCGGGGACCTATAACAAAAGAGGACAATAGGGTCCCCGGTTGGGTTAAGGTCCCCAGTTGGAAATTGTGTACAAAACCAATGGGAGCTGTTGCCAAAAAGTTAAAGTCCAAACAAAAGAGGGACAATAGGAGGTCCCCGATTGGAGGTGTTTACACACTTGTGTGTGTGTGTGTGTGTGTTTGTTTTCAACCCGTTTTGGGGGGTATTTTCATAATGATATTCTGACGTTTCTGACGTTTTTGACATTCTAATGTCTAAGTTTTCAGGCTGAGAAATACTGTGTAACCATTAAATAGGCATTATCATTGTACCATGGGCCCCAACAAATGGCGGCTATATTTTATTTTTAAGTGAAGAAAGAAATGCAATGCCCCAAAATGGGACAAACGGATGACTACAGTGCCAAATCGGTGACCCATGTAAGAACATTATTAACACGTTATTGACCCTGTCAACATAATCAAGTTTACAAAGTTTGACAGCATTTTGCCAAAACTGTACGAAAGTTAAATGTCTTGGTAGGATTCATACTACATAAATGTACATCACCGAAAAAAAAAATGAACAAATAAAAGTAATACATTGAAACAAACCTATTAATTGGACAGACATGACTATAGGTTGTAATTCAGTCAACCTCATCAACCGGTTTTGTTTGCATGACCTACATTACTGTAAAATTCCCCAATTAAACATCATGCGTTATTCTGCCAACGTTGAGTCGAACGAACGAAAAGAAAGACGTTTCGAGAAAACTTCAGCTCAAGTCTTTCCCCGCCATTTTATTATTTTTTTTTCGTGTTCTTCTTTCGGTTTTTGTTTTATTGAGTTCAAGATGCAAGCTGATCAAACATGAAAGGTAAGTGCATTTGTCGTATAGCACAGTAATTTAACTCGCGGCTGTTGTGGTTGAAGTGTGGTTGTTAAAGGCAGTGTGCCCCATGGTTATTGAGAAAGTGAGAGATGGGGAGAAGAAGTGGTGGGTATCCACTTAGTAATAAACTGGGAGTATGGCATGATTTCGTTAAACATTGTTTTTTTTTAAAGATGATAGCCTGTCAGTTGATATAAAGTCGTGAAGACAAAAATGCAATGTGAACACAAGAACAAACGAAGTAATGTAATAATGAAAATGTGAAAACGAAAACACCCGCAAGAAAACAATTATGTATTTGCATTGTGAAAACAAAAAAGGGGTACAAGTTTCACATTATTGAAATTAGCTGCCGAAAGGATTCAAAATTCAATATTAAACTCCACCGGTGTGTTATTGTAAATGAAAAAAAGAAGAAGAAGAAAACAAAGAAGGAAAACATATAGGCTATAGGCCCTACATGGGTTTAATAAAAACGATCTAGTCAAGATAATGCCGCTATAAAAAAAAAAATATCAGCGGCAGTGTAAAGCTGAAATTACTTCCACTTATCACCTTTGTTATTCTTTACGATCAAACACATCTTTAATGAAACATTTGGGTCCATCAAGGAAGAGTCCAAAATCAAAAAGCGATTGACCGCAACGGGTTCTGTATTCGTTATACTGCCACACAAACCCAGACAGATGTACGTTTGTGATTCGAACATGCATCAGCTCTCGTTTAAAACGCAATTGAAGGCAATTTTTTTTTCTTGTTTTATCTCTCTCTTCTTTTCTTTTCCACATCAACATGTATTTTTCTCGCTTTTTCTTATGCGCGTTGTGCTGCGTTATTGTCCGATGAAGGTTATCAGAAATTTTTTTTGTTTCTACTTCATGCAACAAGAGTTGACTTGGAATAGCAGATTAGACAATTGAGTTGGGTATCTTGAACAGATTTCCATTCACGACGGACTATACGATGGAATCTTATAATTGTTTAAGTGTTACAATCCCTAATCCACATGGAGACGGTAAACCGTCGAAGAAGGCACCGTACGCAATTTCCATACTTCTTTGACTTGGAGTTACCTGGTTAATTTAGCTTGAATTATAAACAACGTTTTTCAAAGTTAACTCAATGGAGTGAACATATACAAATGGACAGCCATCTTTGTCTTATTAACCTGAATTTTAATAAGCTACGATTTTTCAAGGTAGTTTTATTTTATTTTTTTTCCCTCGGTGTCAAAAGAAATTTCTCTTTGCAAAAAATGTATGGACTTGATACTACAGTCATGCTCTACAAGTTGATCACAATGTGAAAGCAGCCATTTTGGGGGTGTACTTTCGGGGGGATAAAAACTACAAAAGCAACAATACAATTCGCCTTCACCATAACAAAACAATTTCAACTGGCTGTTTGTTCATGTATACATGATGATTTGAGAATCAGTTTGCTTACTCGTGGAGACTGTTGCCTCGTACGCATCGTCTAACAGATGAGTGTAACCAGTAATATGCCTTCCCTGACGGAATAGTAGTAACTCCAGCAATGAAAGACGCTTAGAACAGACAGAGTAATGATGATTGATTTGCACACATGCATACTTCTGAACCCGTTAAAGTAACCGTGGAATATTTGACAGCAGCCTACAATAAGTAATGTAAGACGTGGTGTTCCCTTCATTGAATGGTACTGACGGGCAGAGTGCGGTCAAATCATCCGGACAAAACATACAGGTAAATAAACACAAATGAGTGCACTTATACTGGCAACGACTATGCTTGCGTGACAAGTTGTTGCCATCCTTCTTGGAGCTATAGGAAAAGAGAAATTTGTCGTCGAGCGTTTGAAAACAATATTTGAGGTGATGCAACAAACAAACGGTTCAGAACATCGTCAGCTCCCTCGGGACCAAGCACATCCAGGATTAATTTCCTCCGTCTTTAATACTCGTACGCTAGTACAAGTGCTGCCAAAGAAAACACCCATCATGAATTTGTTTATCCTTCTTTAAATAGGAGTTCACAGCAATATCGAAAGCCTAAGTTTTAAGAATTGCTAACCCAATTTGGGAAAAAAGTTCTTCTTCATAAAACGAACATAAATATAAAACAAACAATAAACACTAAGTAAATCAAACAAACAAATACACATAATATGCTATTAATAATACAATTAAATTAATAAAGATTTACGTTTTCCCGGTCAATTCAGCAAAAAAGTAATAATTTTTTTTAACACACATTCAAATTCACGCTTGTTTCCTTAAACTAGGATCTTCTTTTTAGCTACTTTTTGCAATAAATTTCGTTTTCATGCTCACATAATTCCGTTCTTCCCATTTGGGTTCGTTTCAGACATTTTATTTATGTATAGACAATCAAGATTACACTTTAACAATTCTTTAGATGAAATTATATATTACCTAATTATAAAAGCTGATGAAATTTTATGGTTGACCAGCCTCTTGCTGCTGGCTTTTGCGAATTGAAAGATCTTTGCGACGTACTGAATTTGAATGATCTTATTTGACTAGGGGTTTGCTAAACTGGTGAAATTCAATTTTAAATGCTAATCCAAAGGAGCATTTATTTTCAAACGAAATTGAATGAACCGGATATTAAATTAAATGATTTTATTATTATTATTATTATTATTATTATTATTATTATTATTATTATTATTATTATTATTATTATTATTAATAATATTATCATTATCATTATCATAATTCTCATTATCATAATTATTATTATTATTATTATTATTATTATTATTATTATTATTATTATTATTATTATAATTATTAGTTCATCTTATCACAGCATGCGAAAGATAGATCACATTTAATCATAAATAATAAGTATTATTATTAGCTTTGATCAGGTCAATCAATATGTGTTAGAAAAGAGTAGTTCAAGCACTTACTCAATGCAAAACAAGACGTGAAATGTAGAATATTTTCTAAGAGAAAAACAAGTTGGAGAAAAGTCAGTGAACACAAAAAAGTTCGCTGGTGTGATATTCATGTTAAGTTAAGACTAGATTGGAAATACGTTCTGAACTAAAATAATACCATAACAAACAAAACAACAATCAACAGCAGTAAAAACAATAACAATAACAACAGGAGCTGCAAAAATAACAACAAAAACAACATCAACATCTGCCCGCACCGTAAGTATACGAATATTCTCAAAGATAACAACCATTTAAAGACAAGTACTAGTTATTTAACCGTTGTATATCAAGACTGGACCGCTTATATCCGAGCTCTGCTGCAGAAAACTTTTTTTTTTCTTTTAGCTTGATGACATTGATGCATTGCGAAAGTCCTGGTAAGAGTTTCTTTAGCGTATACTCCCAGCAAAGTGTCATCCCTGAGAATTTTCCTGAGATTGAAAACGTCAGCCAACCGTGAAGGCTGTTTTAAGATTGAATGAATTCCCTATATGCTTCCCAGGCACACTTCGCATCCACTGGGTGCAAGTCCGTAACACGGTTTTCCCACTGCATTTTCAGCCTTGTTCTCCAGGGCTCAATTATGGGCAGGATGCTGCAACCCATACTTTCTCAAAAGAAAATTGATTTCCCTTTCTCATCAGAAGGGCCGAGATAATCGGAAACTTCCGTGAGGAAATTTGTGAGAAGAAAATTCTTTCAGAATCGACCGATTGTCTTCTGCAAGATGAGGTTTGAGCATCTAATAGGGTGACCTTGTTGCAAAATGCCGCTGTTTCCCGCACGTATTACAGCAGCGCAAACTTGTGTGTCGTCTATTAAAGAAAAACCACGACCCTTCAGGACCCAGAAAACAAGAAGAAGAGAAAAACAAATAATACAAACAAAACAGGGCTGGAAATAATCAATGGCAGTGTATGAATTGACATCATTCAAACATAATATAGGTCCGGGTATTTACCATCTCACAAAGACAACATAAGCATACGATATGTGTCATGTGAGGCACAACCTATTGCTTGGTCAGTATGACCCAGATTTCGTGTCAAAATGACACAGAAACGGGTCAGACAGAATCCTTTTAAACCCCCATTTTAAACCACCTTCCGGGTCATGAGACATAAATGAGTCAAGCCACCTGGACCCTGGTGAATTCTGACCAGGGAGTTTTTGGAGTTTGAGCCATTTCCTGTTTCTGTCTGCCGAATACAAACAAATAAAACAACCATCAGGGTTTATTTTCCGGATCATAGTTTGAAATTACTCCATGATACCAGCTTATCAATTTACTTTAAATGAAATAAAGACCAGCAGATCCGTACACAGTTTCGTGCATTTAAAGCAAGCAAAACTGAACAAAAAAATAACGAACATTTAATAAATAAAGACTCGGAAATTTACAACAAAAATACAACATCTGGATGTAACTACACTCTGAACCTGGGTTGGTGTCTTTCCGGACGATTGACCGAGAAGGCGCCATACATTGAATCTGAGATGCCATTTCAAAATATTGCTGTTGCTCAATATTTTTCGAAAATAAAATAATCTCAAATACTGACTTTTGACGTGACCCACCACTGCACGACTGCAGTTAAAACCGCCCTCCTAAAGTAATCAGGTTTACTGCGTTTCTGCGTAGCTCTGTGGGCTGCACGTATTACAGGGGACAAAGTTCAAGTTGATAAGTCTTTAAACCGCATGATTAATTGTGCTGTTTTATTAAAAAAGGAAATATGGAGGAAAAATTGTTGCTGGTGGCCTTCAAACGAAGTGATCCCACGTGCAGCTTAAACGTAAAGAACTGTATGTTTTACACCAATTATATGCAACATTTTTAGCCAGGTAAGCATCAATGATTTGATCTACGGATGAGAATTGCCAAATATTTTCCCTCTCGCCATCAGTGAACCACAATACATATTCAGGTTTAAACTAATATGGGCACCAAGGTGAAGTTCTGTTTTGCGATTCACTCATTTTCCAATAGATTTAATCCTTTTGAAAAAAGGGTGGGATGGGGTGGGATAGGGGGGATATGCAGTCTCTAAAAACTGTGTAAAATGCTGGACTGTGTTTGCTAAAATGATATTTTACACAATTTCAACGTGAGGTCAGAGTCTTTTTATCCCCCTCCCTTTCACAATGACTCTATAAATTATATTGAACTGTTGAAAATGAGCGCACAAACAAAAAAATACCTTTCGAGCCCCTCTTTAGTTTCATCACATGTGAGTATAATATGCAATCGTTGACTATTGGTTGTTGCTGCTGCTGTTGCTGCTGCTGCTGCTTTCGTAATTGTTGCTTTTCCTGCCATGTTTGCTTTTGGGGGTATTTGTGTTTGTTTGTTTGTTTGTTTGTTTGCCTTTTTGTATGTGGTTTGGAGCGTATCATTTCAGCATGGTTGTGTATTCATTAGTTTGACAGCAAAGATATATATGTCCCTTTGATGCCTAATGAAAAGAATAGGTTGCAAAATATGCTAATCTGGGTGTGTTTGCTTGTTCTTGTTCTTGTTCTTCTTGTCTGAATCAAGACAAGTTAATATAAGAAAAGATGCAACTGAACACAAGATTAATTAAGTACAAAATTCAACAAATCAGGTACGGTTTGATTACTGATTCCTACTCCAGCTAGGTGAGCTTGTTTGGTCATGCACTAAGTTACCGAATATTGTTGAAGTAATACAACCACTCAAATGAAACAACTTCACCTAGTTTGTTGGTCAGCTTGCCCTCCCCCCAAAAAAAAAAATCGGTATCTGGTGAACACAGGTTATTACAAAAACTGTGGGGAACAACAACTTGAAGGTGTTTTTTTGTCCCTCCGAGTCCAAGTGTAAGTTACCAAATGTTGTTGAAGTGACAATATCACTTCAACAACATTATTATTATGGCAACTTTAATTTAAATGTAATAACTGCACTTAGGTCGTTGATCAGCTTTTCTTTTAAACGACACAGTGATTATTTAGGAGTACTCTTTCTGAAGTTCCGAACTAAGTGTAGATAACACTTAGTGTAGATAACTCATTTCAAATACATAAATCATTAAATGATTACAAAACATATGTTCTTGTATTAATACGGCGTTTAGAACACACCTGGGAAAGGCAGTTGTTGAGTTACATTATGAATGTCAAATCGTTAACAGATGCAACGATTATAGAGCTGTTCCAGGGACTGAATAATTGGGACTAATCTCACACGCGGTGACTGTAAGTATGTGCATAAATATGTCGTTTTGGGTTGAAACTGCTCCCCTCGTAAATTTAACACTGCCTCATGAGGAAACAAAGTAATGCACTATGCTGTATTATACACTGATCCAGTTTTGAAGAGCGGTTTATGTTGGATTATGTCAACTTGGGATGCACCTGCTGAAGTTTGTTTTGTCAGAGATTTGAATAATATGCCTCCGCACACTGATACTCCCAAGTGTGAGATAATTCATTGGCTGTAGGCCTATATACTAACAAATATTTCATTCTTGTTGGTGACTGAAGCTGCGGTCCTCAGGCAACAAACGAAACGATCCCATCAATGTTTGTTCGCAGAACTGTTGCACACTTTACATAGACATTAAATAGTACGCAGTGAGCATGTATATGTGAAATGCCCACCCCCGTAGTTATTAAAACAAGTTAGTTGATGCCGGCCTGAACCCAGCGACTTTTTCACCACCCTCTTTAAAAACTAGAACAGCGAAGCTGCCACGGCGAGCTGCCGATCACCAGATAGAAGACCAATGACTAATTGCAATAAGGAGTTATGACCATTTAAGGTTTTCATTGGTTTAACTCATTCAACTGGAACCAGTGATAAACTCTGAGAGTTTTATCTTGTCATATGAATCTACATGTAAGAAGCAATATTTGATTCAAGTTTCAAGTCAGTACATCATTGCAACAAGGAGTTATGACCATTTAAGTTTTGTTTATTGTTTGAGCTCATTCAACTGGAACCAGTGATAAACTCTTGAGTTTTATCTTTTCATATGAATCTACGTGTAAGAAGCAATATTTGATTCAAGTTTCAAGTAAGTACATCATTGCAATAAGGAGTTATGGCCATTTAAGGTTGTCATTGTTTTAGCTCATTCAACTGGAACCAGTGATAAACTCTTGAGTTTTATCTTTTCATATGAATGTACGTGAAGAAGCAATATTTGATTCAAGTTTCAAGTCAGTACATCATTGCAATAAGGAGTTATGACCATTTAAGTTTTTAAGTGTTTTAGCTCATTTAACCGGAACTGATTTTATGCTCAGCCTGTCTGTTGTCAATTGTAAGTCAAAGTTACAACTAAAATTTTAGTTTGAGTTTGGTTCTTTAAAATCCAGAGGTCAATAATTGAGCCTGAAAAAAAAAACTTTAACATTTTTTTGATTCCCAAAACTTTAACATTTTTTTTATTCCCAAAACTTCAACATTATTGGAAAAAATAGTTGAAAATTACCAAAAAAAATGACTGGCAATAATATATATAAATCTCACTTGGGCTTGTACATACCATAAAACAACTCAACTCAAAGACTGATACTTAAAACAAAAACTTAAACATTTCCACTGAACGCGGACGGCCGGACGGACGGACGGACGGACAGACGGGACGGAAATTGTCATTACATAGGCTCACTCTGCTTCGCAGCTCGCCAAAAAGAAATAAATACAAATAAAATGTATTATTGACAAAACTGCTCTTATCACCGGCTGCGATGATATCTCATAGCTTAGACTATCTCAATATATTGATTTTCATTTATCGCTGGTGGCAATACCGTTTTGATTCATTTGTAAACATATACAACTAATGAGGAGAGAGTTGCTCTCGGAAGGGAAACACAGTCCCCATTTCCGAAGAAGATACATCAAAGCCAACCGGCGAAAAGACACCAATCAATTCCCCAGGGTCCGGTGTGCTATTCTATCATCGTCCCCCACCCCCATCACTAACGTGTGACATTGAATAAATACAAGCCCAGGTTCATCTGCACTATTCTGTCATTGTGTGTTTGTGTGTCTGTGTGTCCCCCTCTCAACTTGTTTCTTTCTCCATATATCCATTCATAACAGATTCAAGCAAGTGATGGAAAAGAACAAAACGCGAAAGCCGATTTATCTCCCCTTGAAACCAATCATGGGCGAATTAAATCTCACGCCTTAATTGTGATGGGTTGGTGGGGTATCACAGTTAACAACGGGGCAGGTGCTTCTCTTTCCGGCTTTGTGACTGACTAATTAAATTCCGGTGATACTATCATCGGTGTGGTGCACCTTTACTTTAATGCCATTATACGCGATTCCGAAAACACTATTGTATAATTCTGAGGGAGCGGAGATATTGCAATTGACTGCCGAGGCGCACTTTAGACTAGAAACAGAAAGTGAAAGAAAGTAGAAGAAGAGATATATTCGTCTAATGCGATCAAAGCATTAAAAAACACATAATGACAAGAGTGATTAAAGTATAACTACGAAGGGTAACATCTAAGAGTACACAATATTTGATGATATATGTGCGTCTGTATCAGTAATTGCGGTGAGCTGACAAAAACATAAACAAAATATAGTACAATTTAAAGTGAAATGCATTAGAGCTTAAAGCGATTCGAAATTCATATCGACAATTTAATTTCACGGTCAAAACTATGTAAAAGAGGTTCCGCTAATTGGAAAATTATTCAAACATAAAAAGTGTAAGCTGTAAACAGCAAACATTCGGAACAGACATTTGGGGTCTGTCACCGACAGGTGAACCCCATATGTCTAACAAATAATTGCAATTTCCAGATCATTGTTTGCAAAAAGGAGACGTAAAACATTAGGCCCCTAATATCATAGAAATAGATTATTGCCATAACTAAGTAATACACCAATTTAGCGCGCACTCTCACAGGGTCACTTCAAACCACCATCAGCAGCAACGACAAAAACAACAACAACGACAACAAGAACAACATCAACAACAACAACAACGACAATGGCAACGACAACTACAACGACCACGACGACGACCACGACGACGACCACGATGACAACGACGACAACGACGACATCGACGAAAAATACGACAACGACGACGACCACGACCACGACGACGACGCCGCCGCCGCAACAGCAATAGCAACAGCAACAGCAACAGCAACAGCAACAGCAACAGCAACAGCAACAGCAACAGCAACAGCAACAGCAACAGCAACAGCAACAGCAACAGCAACAGCAACAGCAACAGCAACAGCAACAGCAACAGCAACAGCAACAGCAACAGCAACAGCAACAGCAACAGCAACAGCAACAGCAACAGCAACAGCAACAGCAACAGCAACAGCAACAGCAACAGCAACAGCAACAGCAACATCAACAGCAACAGCAACAGCAACAGCAACAGCAACAGCAACAGCAACAGCAACAACAACAACAACAACAACAACAACAACATGAACACACATGTAGGAGGACAATTTTTCAGAAAATAACCGTGCGAAAAAAGTAAACAGATACACTTATACATATGTTATTAAGTCTTCAATGAGATTTCTTGAGATGTTTTACATACAGGAAGGCTCGTTGAACATCTCCCGTGTGTTATTCGCAACTCTTTCAACTGGAACATAACCTACAAGTTGCACTTAAAACTTTAAGACAAATTAACCTTTTACCTTTAAAACATTCGCAAGAAAATTCCCTATATGTTAATTACATGTGAACTTTTTAGCAGTTGTATTTTAGCCAAGAGATTGATGTAATTAATCAAGATACAGCTTCCCTCAGCATACTCTAATTAAATTTGTTGGGTCAATATTTTACAAATGGAAAACGAAGGAGTAATCAAGACCGAGATAAAAGCGTCTTGCTTCGTGACCGTACAGACGGAGACGTTATAAATTCTTAGAGTCCATAAACAAACTTCCGGGAAATTAAACACGAATTTCGTGTCGGCGAGTGCTTCGGTGAAAGTTTGTTCGCATTCACTTTATTATTTTCTTAGTTTTTTTTTCTTTTCTCGAAAACCTGCAATTTTTAATACTTTTGGGTTGAACTAAACTAGTAGGGGAGATGGTCTTAGCTTTCAATCAAAAATGGACCTTCGTCAGAGTCATAAACAAGCACAGACATAAACATCTTTTATAGCAACAACAGAGGAGCGAAGAATTACGGGAAGGCATCCAAGAAAACATTATAAACAACAATTATATACTTAAAAAATACATATATATATGAGTCTATGTAATCCTGAAACTGAATGCAAAGGATCATGAAAGGTTCGCAGCATTGTCGTAGTCCGTATTGATAAATATATTTGCCTTTGGACACCAGAACACATGTGCCAGTGTTATTTTTTTTTGAAACGAAACAAAACTTCTTCTTTTTCTTTTTTTCAAAACGATGGGAACAGCAAATATTTTCTATCACAACAGAGAGTTTAATTGGCAAAGCAACTAGAGCATGACAATGTCATCATCTAGCAGATGTAACAGGTGTCACGCTCCACTGTGTCGTGAACGGCTATACAACGAGATGGCTTGCAGCTTCAGGAAAGTGTCCGTTTGGGAGGGGGAGGAAAGTAGAGGCTGAAAACCATTTGCTTAGAATTTCGGTGGTTTATCTAAAAATGATTAATTGCTATTAATTGCTTAACAGATTTACTTACTTTTTCGGAGGCTGTTTCCTGTCCTTCTGAGTAAGCGGTACACTTTCATAAATGTATTGATTATTTTTCTCGTTTTTTCTTCCCCCGCCTCTGGATATATATATTGTTTTGGTTTCAAAATTGTACATTTGTTAACATTGTAATGTATATCAATATCATCATTTTGAAAAAAAAATAAATAAATAAATAAAATATATATATATATATATATATATAATACTGTATTCATCTTTCGGTCAAGTACGGATAAAACACTGTAACAATGATAAGCGCAGTGGGGGATGTTATGAGGCTGCCGAGGTTGAACTACATGGGTTTTTGTGTGTTTGTTTTTCCGTGAAATTGGGTGGCAAAGAGAACTGTTAAAACAAAAATACATAGACAAAATAAATTAAGTTAATTTTGTAATAAACAACTACCTAACTTACCAATGCTATTTTCCCCCAAAATATAAGCGCAGTTATGGATGTAATGAGGCTGCCGAGGCTGGGAGACAATATTTGTTTTGGTCTTCTTCTTTATTTCCCAGTGAAAGATGACCGTTACAAAAAGTACATAGACAAACTAAAACAAGTTGATTATGTAATAAACTATTAACTAATTTTCCAATGTTGCAGACAGTGGCCCGTTTAATGCGTATTTTGTCGTAAAAATCAACTTTTTAAAGGTTATCTATTTTGTAGACATACAAATAAAATATCAACTGAGTAATCCTCTGCAATCAGGCGTCCGTGTCTAAAATTATGTTGCAAATTATTATCAAAATAATTTATAAAAACTACCACACGTAGTTTTCATGTTGTAATGATATTAAATAAACGTTCCTTTTGCCCAAACATACCTTTCAATAAATAATCATAGCTTGATTAAACACAAATGAAAAATTATTTTCCAGACAAACACTTTCAAGGCTCTCTTTTAATAAAACAAGAATCGGCGTCTCAGTGACATACTCGACAACGTGTGTGCGGAATCAACTTGTTTCTTGTATTTATTTATTTTATTTTGTCTTTCCTTTTTATATATATATATATATTCAGTCAATTTTTCTTTGTTCAAACCCAAACTATTTATATATATTCATATACTATATATTTGTGTCTTAATCGTTTCTGTATTTTGTATTATTTGTTTTTATAAATATTTATTCATTTGTTATAAATTCATTTATTTATTTACTTATTTGCTTCCTTGACCCAACTGTTAGTACTAGTGTTAGGTTATCAAGAAAACTATTTGTTGTGCCGTTTTGGAACTTGATAATTAAAATGCTGTCGTGCTACCCTTTTGTTTCCTTCTTTTTTGTAATTATTTTGTTTTCCTGTACATTTTTAAAATTATTTATTATTACAATTTGTTGTATTCATTAATATAAAAATATATCTTTTGGGGCAACAACTTGCCTGACCAAGGGTTGTTGATATAGTTACCCAACATGTTTCAAAATTTGTTGATGCTTTTCACTATTATTAGTAATACAACTGTATACAATAAACAGAGCAGGGACTACTAGAACACGTGAAGGTGGCATAAGACGAGTATTCTGACCTGTTTGACATAACCAACACAAATAATTTAACTGAGTGGAAAAAACAGGTTCATTCTGTTGAAAACATCTTGTTTTGAAAATAAATAATATAACTAATTAAAAATAATAACTGTTATTACTAGTATCAAGTCATAAACCACAAGGGAAACTGACTGGATACATTTAAAACAATTTGGGTTTGAACAAAGACACAAATTACTGGAGCGGGAGTTGACCCAACTATTAGTACTAGTGTTAGGTTATCAAACACATTTTTGTCGTGTCATTTGGAACTTGATAATTACAATGGTGTAGTGCTACTCTCTTGTTTCCTTTTTTTTTGTAATTATTTTGTTTTCCTGTAATTTTTATTATTATTTAGTATTACTATTTTTTGTTTGTATTATTATTATATATGTTCTTCATCATTTTTTTAACTGAAGTAAATGCAACTTTGATAAGTGAGACTTAAGACTCCTTTAATGTAAACATTGTTAGTTGATTACCGTATTTTGATGCGAAGTAATAATTTGCGTTTGTGTTGGTGAGTTGTGTTTTTTACTTGAATCAGTAACTCCATAGAGAGTGGGAACAAATACTCAGTTATTTTGGATAAAATATAACACTGCTCACAGGAATAGCCTCGATTCGTGGAGCAACCTTTGCAGTAACCTGTGTCTGGTTTTATTTTCATTCAGTCCTCGCGTGTGATGCAATGAAATTGAAACGTTCAGATGATATCTGCGGCCAGGGCTTTGCTTGACTGATCCACAGCGATGTTTAACAGATTTGGGCACAAGATAGACTATAACGTAAACTCTTTAATCGCGGACTATTACTCTGTGAAGCGTACAGATCATTTTGCTTTATTAGTTACTGAGCGTGGAATATTTTCTCAACTTCTCAATGATGTTTCGATTACTGTGACTAGTTATTATTATTTGTTATTTAATTTGTGTAAAACCCTTATCGGAGGTGTGTGCCTTTAGCCACGCCACATTGTGTTTGTTTCACCAGTTTCTCAAAAGTACAATGACGGGGGAGGGGGGGGGCAAATTCCTTTTTATCCTAGAATAGACCAATCCACATATCTAGAGAGGGAAGTCAGGTCCCAGAGTTCTGTATTTTTATCACGTTTTTGTTTTAGTTTAGCTCATTCATGTACCTTTTCTTAGGACGAACACTGTTTTGCAGTCAAATTATTGTGAAATATCCCCGTTCTTGTAGCTATATTAAAACAAAAAATTATACAAAGGCTTAACTTTGAACTTGTTTTGGATGGTGTTGAGTAAAAACATAAAGAAGAACCTTCCAGCAATGAGATAAAGACTAGGGGCTGACATGCTTTGAAGCGTTTCTAAAGGAAGCCAATCAGAAGATTTGGCTCTCTTGGTTGTGTTTATTGTTTCTTTTTAACGTTGTAATGCTTGTAACACCTTAATTAAGTGTCACGGACAAGGGGTTATTGATGTCCTAATCACTATTAATACATTAACAAACTCGTTGTTTAATTCCCTGTACACAAGTTTAGTTCAGATTTATCTTCCAGCCATGATTATCATGTATTGTACCACTACAAACAAAGTTAATAATTTAAATATACATACAAATAAAATGGCGCCCCTTTACATTTCTGCCTGTGATGTCATGCTACTGTTAATTTGCTCGGTGCTTGGGCTAAATTATCGTTTGTTGTGTATACACTTTATGTTTAGTTGTGCCCCCTCAAGTTTTGACCAGCCCCACAGTAGATGTTTTGTTTCTTTTGGTTAAGTTCTAAGCATCCCTTACTTTGCCCTTGAAGCCAAAGTAACACACGGCGTGAACCTATAGTTTGTAGACACGTGTAGCGTCTTAAAACGGCGCATCATCCTCGAGATATTAGTCGGTGACTCACAAAGGTATTGAACAGGCTGTTAATATCCGTTCATGAGAACTATCCACAGTTGATAGATAAGCAAGGACGGGCCGATAGTGTACACTGCCACCAGCTAAAAGGCTTGACCCGACTGCTAAACAGCCCCTTTGCATCCTGCGCAAATGACAGTCTCCGTACACCCACTGAGGGAAAGGCATGTCTTAACATACACGGGACAAAAGCCACACCCTAAGGGTGTGCTACGGGAAGAGTCGCGGCCCGCGCAGAATTTGGGTTATTTAACCAGCGGTTACTTATGTTATTTAACAGCAGCCGTTGCCGAGTTGATCACATCACCAATGCGGACCCCCCCCCCCCTCTCCGTATTCGTGGCACCCGCGAGAGAAAGTAATTCGGGATAATTCCCCGTCTTCTGTTCCGACCTTACACAGGCAAACACACTTTCCTTCCTTGATGTGTATGATCCTCTGGGTATGAACAAACTGTTTTGGGAAATTCTGCTTTTAAAATAGCATCACTTTGGGTTGGTGACATGTGCTTGCCGCCACGCTGTCCTATTGGCGTTCCTGATGCTGAATCTGTCTTTTGTGCGTTTTATTCGATTTGTTTCTGGTGTTTTATAATCAAATCATTTTCCCTTGCGATACTTGGCAATACAAAGAGAATCGAATTTGAACCATTAAGTGAGAGTACACGAATTAACAACATTTTGGTCGACAAATTGTTACATTCCTGAATTAGACCCGACTAAGTGTTAGCAATAACTGTTTCAGAAGAACACATGTCAAAAATACTGCTCATTAATGACGTGGAATGAAACTTGAGAGATCCACATTTTACGTTAGAAAGAGCTCAAACTTGTTTGAAGAATTGAATTATTAAACATTACATTGCTGTGATGTTTATGAACATGCATGGTTCCATCAGCTGAACGGATGGGGGAAAATGAAATTTTAAATGACATTTATACTGCCAAACTGCAAACACAACCCACAAACAGCGACTAAGTATAAAACAAGAGAAAGATAATTGACATAAAACAATGTATATATAATTATAACAAAAACAACAGCAACAACAACAACAGTTAGACTTAACAAACAAACACCCACAACACATATACAAACCAGTCAGTAAATTTTAACCATCCCTAGGCACAGCGACACATTCGCGGAATGCGGTGATTTTTAAGAGCGAGTTTGGTATTAAACAATGGCAGTAACTAATATCCCAAACTTGCATTCACCGGGTTGCATTCCCCGTAGAGTTCCTCTTGCAGCAGCAACACATTGCCCGGAGGTTTGATTGATCTTTTGCAAACATTGCAATCTACATAGGCCGACTTCATCCCGCTTTTCAATGAAAACGTCAATGTACATGTTGTTCCTTGTCCCACTCTATACATAATCCATGAGAGGCATGCTTGCGTTTCGAATGATTTTCCCCCTCTCTTTCTCATCCATTTGGAAAGGAATTAATATATGCACACCACTCTTCTAACACGTGTCAGTTATTTTTGCAATAAAATACTCGACCGATCGATTTGCTTTTTTTAAATGTCCCGTTCATGTCCCCCCCCCCCCCTTCTTCTTCTTTCGTTTTCCTATTTTTCTTTTTAGCTGACTATAAGAAGGTTACCATGGCCTGACCTTTTGGTGTGCTATGACTTATTAATATGCCAGCACCTGGACCAGGTGGGTAGTCGAATGGGGACTGGCGAATCAGTCTAGGTTTAAACACGCATTAACAGGATAATCTAGAATGTGGACCATGGGAGACTGTACAAAGGAAACATGCAATAAAAAAGTACATGGTTTGGAATAACCAGGGAATAATAATGATAAAAATAACATAAAAATAATAAATGAATAAATACATAAATACATATATAAATAAATAAATACATAAATAAATAAATAAATAATCGGTAAAAATAGTAAATAAATAAAGTAAAATTACAGAAAGTTCAACCTAGTGCAAAACCTCCCGGCAATCGATTCCATTTTTAATTGTATTGTTAAAGCCGAGGAAATATAGCCTTACAGGATCGTCACATGATATTACAGTCCAGTGTTCTGCTGTATCCACCCCCATTGCTGCAATGGATATAAAGCCAACATAATTTCTTGCAAACATTACACATTGTTTATCGTACTTTTATGTTTTACGACGTCCACATTCCTGTGGTGTTTTAATTGAAAACCAGAGAATGAATTTACATAATAAAACTTCATTATTTGATGATGTGTTTACTTATTGTGTTTTATTTGTAAGTCATGTGCAAACGAGATTCCTATGGGGTTATAGTGGCAACTTCCACCTACAAATTCATGTGTTAGATACAACAGCTTTCCTTTTCAAATTTTGACAAAACGCCACGTTCGTCCTGAACATTATCAATCTGATGCTGTTATTGTCACTCTCTGTCTCTTACTCAATCGAATACAAGCAGCCCTAAATGTTGCCGAGATCTAAGTGTAGCACGGCCCTATATCTAGCCTCAACCTTGTACCCGAATTTAGCTCAGACGTCATTGTTCTCGTACTCAAATAAAGCCCGGACCTAATGTAGCCCCACCTTATTCCCAAATGTAACCTTGACTAAAAACCTTGACTTAAACTTAAAGTCGTGGAGTACCGGAAGCTAGTGTACGACTAGTATTGCGTTTATAATTATTGTGACTGCACATTATAATATAGCACAAAATATTGTATTTTGATTTGATTACTTCAAGTTTGTCTATGTATGTTGATATTGGGGCATCTTTTGTTTAAGTTGACAGACTTATAGATTCCATAATGTTGCTGCGGTAATTTGTAAAAAACAAAAAAGGTACTTGTTCAATTAGAAAAAACACACCGATACTGCAATTAAACGTTTTTTGTTTTTTTTTGCATACGCAAACCATTAACACTTAAACAAGAAGAAGTGTCATTTCAATTATAGCTTTGGTAATCCAGAAAGGTTCGGCAACAATTTATTTCCACTTTCCTATCTCGACTTGGTAAATCAGTTTGTTTATTATAATGATAGTAACCTTGTTTAATTGCAGATGTTTGTGCCATTTTTACTCATTGGTGTTAATAAATGGACCAGGTGCATTTTATTCAACACATTTTTTTTCGAAGTAAATAATAATTAACGACGAGCAAAACAAACCAAAACGATAACTGCTTTCTGAAACAAAACAAACTGCGGAGCTGGATTATGACCAGAATCTTTTACAGTTTCACTATTCATATAGGCCATTGTTTGGTGTGAAATGAACGCGTGATCAAAGTGACCGTTTAGCTATAAGGCTTCCATTGTGTGTACATTTTATAGGTGGCTCATATTCTAGGATTTAATAACCATGCCACGTCACAATTATTACGCGTCATTATATAGAAAACGGCTACCATTGTGATCGTAAACAAAGCATGGCAGTGTTTCTCATTTTGAATCAGTTATCAAATTAATTTTAAGGTCAATGTTGATGACAATTTCGTAGCGTGAACATTTCGTAGCGTTGATTGGCTGGAGAGGATTTTTGATATTGAGTTTTGATTATTGAAGCTTGGTTTCCGCAACCTAGTTTTCCGCAGACGGGGGCAAGACAAAGCAAATTTAACAATGCAGACGTTCTGCCAAGACGGCCAGGTTAAAAGGTAAATATCTTAATATAACATGACTCGAGTGCCACAACAATGGTAAATTTATACCAAAAAGGAGGCGGGGAAAACTGGGTACAGGCTTACAGGTCATACAAACGAAATAAGGGCACTAATAACTACATGGAACATTACTTGTGAAAACATTAATACTAAAACAATAACTAAATCAATCATTACACATTTTGTTTCCATGCAAACCAATATCATTGTTAAAAATGAGGTGCTTAATCTGTGCTGAACCACTGCATGCATCCTCGTCTATAAGGTACATTTGGCAACGGTTAAGCAAGCTGTTTTAGTTTTGTTTTATAGGGGGGGGGGGGTAGCGAGAAACACAATTCTCATAAAATGACTCTTTGTTGTAACCACGCTGCCATGGAAAATCGATACTGTCTGTAATACTGGTGCCTAGCAACGACAAAGATGGCAACCTGGCTTCGTGATGCCGTAAACACGTGTAGACCTTAAGGCCGTGCACGTAACTTGAAGAACATCAGTGGCAGCTAATTTAAACGGTTACCAAATTCGTATACCAAATATTTCAGGCCTTATTATTTAAAATGTGCTTTACTTATTAGCATTCAAGGCAACGTTTACCATACTTGTATCGATGTAATCAATACAAACATTGGGCCTGGCGTATATTGATACATTTGTGGTAAGAACACCCAGTGGGCATATCAGAATATGTCTTTTCTAGTTTAGCCTTCGAGAAAGACTCAGCTAGGGTCGAAACGTCAGGCCGCTAACTGTTTATTTATTTTTTTTTTGTGTAATGTATACCATAGGTCATTTTAGTTGGTAAGCAGTTTGCAACAGGTAATTCCATTTTCTCACAAACAAATACATCTAATCATCAAACTTATGCAATATACACAGGTCATCCCTAGTACACAACGAGCTTAGAAAATGTCAAACTAATTAGGAATTAACAGCTTCGCTGATTTAAGTCTCCCGAATATATCCGAACGGAGACCACAACCCTAAGAACTTCCATAAGTTATTGCGTATGCTATGTTTTACTGTTTAAAACACTAGAAAAAAAAGAAAGGAAATTAGTAAAGAAGAAGAAGAAGATACAAAAACAAGCAATACATATACATACATATACTAACTACTATCATTAATGCATAACCTTTTATCTCTGATATCTTTGTGAAGTGTGGGTAGGCATATGCTACTCGGCAGATACACGAGGCATACTTGCAAGCAACAAAGGCATAATCGTGTTATACACCAGCTGAAATTTATAACTAGAACATTGATCAAATCACGGAACGAACAGATGAAAACAATGTTGTATTACATGGCCTACATAGGCAAAATGATTTGTCAGTTCGTAAAACAATACAATTTGTAAAGGTCAAACTCGCTAGCTTTGGCACGGTTGGGTAGGATATTAATTTAAATATGAGGTTTTGGGGTGGATAATTGGAGTACATTGTTTTGACTTACACCATTTCTGAGAGGGGCTAACGCTTGCTTCTGTTCTACACTGAAGACTGATGAAGCCATTTATAATGTTTGTTTGCTCTCGTTCAAAATTACACTTCAGATAAGTCATGAATGGTTGTAAGTAGGTCTCTGTTAGAGGGGAGGAAGGACGCTTCATCAAAAAGAAACAGTGCCATTTGCTGCGCTCCACACTTCAATAATAAATTGGAATCCATCCTGCATTAGTGTTTGTCGCAACCACGAGGCTGCATTTTTAAATTTAAGAAAAACATCACTTGTTATTTGTGACCCATTAAATGTGCAGGACGATGTCCATTTGCCGGGGATCAACCCATTTTCACATAAATGGTGAATGAAACATAGTAAGTAGCTTCGAGGTTAGTGCCGCTCTTACCGTGAAGCCGAATTACATATTTGTTTTCAATGTAACGGTCACCTAAACATTATAAGTTTCATGTTCACTTTTCCAGTCTTACCATTCTAGTGATACGTTCTTACAAAGCGCTTAATCTTCGGGCGTCTCAAACCGCCTAATACGTTTGAAGACCTGTTGCGAGCATGCTATTTTTTATTTTTTTATTTATTAATTTTTTTTTTTTTGGGGGGGGGTTGTAGACCCACATAAAAAACACCATAAAGGTTTTACAAGATGATACAGCGCAATATGCTTTCAATCACGCCATAAAACACATTGCGGGGGGGGGGGGGGGTCCTTCTCTCAACGATGATTGTATTATGGTTTTGTTTACGTGTTACAAACAACATACAAGACCACCGGCTTAACGTCCCTAACTAAAGTACGAAGTAATAGCATAGTTTTTCGTAGACATTTTCACCAAGCTTTCGTTCAGTTAAAAGACTGGATCATTCAGTTTAAGTTAGAATGAAACGATCAAGCAGATCATCAGTTAACAGTTGATTTGTTCCTATCTTTTCAAAACGATCACAATGAAACAATCCCATGAAAACAAAATCAGTATATTTGGTTGTCGCGTTGTAGTGACCAACAGCGAACAACTGCTTTACGTTCGCCAGGGATTTTGACAAAGGTGCTTGATATCATCTCTTTCCCCCTTTATTGTTATTTTTATACCGTTCAGACAGAGGTTTTACTCCGAATATTGATTTGATACCAGTGGGGAGATAAAGATCAGTGAGTTTAAAGGTGAACTCTTAATGCTTTCCTGTGGAGCATTTATGTATTTTTTAATTGTTTTCAGTGCTCAGTTAACAATATATTTAAAGTTCTTTTTACAATGTGGCAGCGAGGAGGACAAATGATAGAGGAGTAGAAAAACATTAGAACAACATATACTACATAAAGATAATAACAACTAATTTTATAACAAATATACTGATTGTGATGATATAGTTTCGCTCGACATTTACTACTAGACAGTTATTACAGTTGCAAAATCAACAAAAACACAATGAAACAAATACAAGCAAATAAACGAGGATGATTGGGATCGTCACTCCCATCAGTTCAGAAAGCTAACGGTTGCCACATTTTCAGCTTGGAAAGCTGGATGTCTTGGACGAACTACGGACCTGTATTTTCCCTTAACCACAATCCCATTAATACGTGCATCTGTGCAAATAATGCTCTCGTTGATCTCGACTATGGCCGGACTTTTTTTTTTTTGCTCTCTTTTTTTTTTCGCCCGGGTTTACGCTATAACCAGACATAAGTTGACCTTTCTTACGAGCACATGACAGTTTGTACAGCCATTAAATATTGATGTTTTATTGACGTTTTGTACCTTTAAATTAATATTTAGCTTTGTAAATTATTTGTTTGGTTTGGTTTATGATTATGTTCATGCAGCATCCTTTTCTGATTACATCAAACAAATACAAGACTGCACTGCTGTACAGTGGCATGAGCGCTAGTATATTCAGCTGAGCAAGTTCAAAGAGTCAAACCAACCACTGACAAACGGGGCATATAGTTGGTTAGAGAAAAGTATAAACTCATTTGTGCAAATGTGCAATTTATTGTTTAAATTCCCCATTCGAATGAGCTCTAGCCTGGTGCATCAGGCCAACAAAAAAAAACAAGTCTCTCATTGTTGTATGCATTAGAGCACCAGCCACCCAAAAGACCTCGTTCTAAGAATATTCTTTTAACGCAGCATTTCCCCCTGGTTAAGAGCTAGTCACCGTTCTTGCCTAATACAATTACAAAGCATCGGTTGCTAGGGTAGATTTCTACAGAAGCGAGGGAAGCAGCGTGAATTTTCGCCTCGAAATTAATTTTGCTTGGGTAGGATTACCGTACAGGATTACGATCCACAGGATCGATAACGCAACCTTCCTAGAACATACCACCTGAAATGAGTCCTTTTTTTCTCTCTCTCTTCAGTACCTCTTCCTTTTTTTGAAAGAGAGAAAGAGAGGAAAACAAAAATGCTTTTTGTGCTTTATGTTACCCAGTCGCTCGACGTTGCAGTGTTTGCATTGCTTCTGCTGACATCACGTATTATTTACACGTGTGCCACCGAGACTTTTGCTGCGGCAGATGCAGCAGGAAGTAGAACTCGTGTCATTCCACAATGATCCAAACTTCGGTTAAGTTAGCACAGTTATATTTTTAACACACACAAGCCCCTCGTGAAGGATGGACAGGTCCTACTTGGCGTTAACTAAACCAAGCTGAAGACGACTGTGGATGGTTTAGTTTCAACGAAATGGTAATTGCAATTCACATAAAAAACAACAAGTTTTCACAAACGGCCACACTATACTCCTTCCAGACCTCGGTGTAGGTAACATTGATTCGAACGAGAGATGACAAAATGGCTGCTATTGTTGCACAAGGTAAGATATACTTAACAAGATCAGACCACGAGCTGGACTCTAATGAGCTGAATACGTTTTCACTACCCGCTGAGCTTGATTGGGACAAAATACGATGTGCAGCACGTATACGTCAACCCATTTAAAACTAATAGCCATACAGTTTAACCTAGCAAAAATATTACATGACAAACATTTCCTGTTATATATGTAAAAAACAGGCACATTCTGCCGTTCGTATTTTAATTTATTTCCCCCTTTATTGGCTACTTACAAGTTGATTTGAAGCATTCGTCACTTTGACAATTTTACTCATAAGTACATAGATTTTCTGCCAGTAGAATAAGGCTCAGTGAAAAACATCTTTGGCTCGAGGGTCTTAATGCGACAATTCCTAATGGACCGATTTTTTTTTGTCTTCTTCTTCTTTCTCGTGAGGCACATAACGTATTTTCAATTTTAGCGGTTTTGAATCTTCAATCATTGATGGACTCTAAAAATTTTCAGTATCTTCACACAAAATACCATAATGGGCACTCGATGCATTTCTAGTTTCAGTTTTTGTATGTGCCATTTTCCATATATTCTGTCTTTCACCTAGTCACATGGTTCTGGAAAAACACACGAGTTCATTCGAGAAACAACCGACACCCCCGTGCAATAGTTGACAATTCTTAGTCAATCCGTCAGGAATTGAGGACCCAACATCACGTGACAAGTACCTGGCCTCAGCAAACAATGCAGGACGAGCATGCGCAATCGACAGGAGACTGCCGAAGATGCCCTGTTAGCTCCGAGTGTGTTGTATGGTTCTGGGGCACCAGTGATCTCTCTCTTTCTCTCTCCCTTCGTGCGCTGGCTGCAGTTTGCAGACATACATAACGACACGTGTTGGTTGCTGCCTGTTCACTCGCTCGCCCTAGTCTCCCATGACGGCAGGTTGTCTTTTTTTTAAACAGTTGAGAAGTCGAGGGGTGATGTTGGCCGTTCCTTCGTTTTGGCCTGTAAGTTGTCTTTGACCCGATAATTTGTAACCACTATCACAGCTTATTCGTTGAGTTCTGGTGCAGTATTTAACAGTTCTACATCATTGACATTTCCCCTGAGCAGTTTTCCATTTCGCACTCAAATCAAACGCTGACCGAATCATAAACTTGTGGATGCTGCTCTACGAAATCAACGCAGCTGTCTCAGAACAATGGCGGGAACCTGTGCAAACTGCTCGACTGACCTTCCGGAAATCGGGGATGTCGAGCCGATTACTGGTAGGATATTCCCTGTCCTCATGGTGTTAATTGCAGCTGTGGGGATTACTGGTAACTCCCTGGTACTCCACATCATCTTCAGACACCGTGATATGCGAACTGTGACCAACAGTTTTGTAGCCAGTTTAGCGCTGAGTGACATTGCTATGCTGACTATATGTGTCATTCCAACGGCTACCGTTGCAGTTACTGAAACATGGAAACTTGGTGATTTTCTTTGCAAGGCAGCGAGTTATACGTCATTTGTAAGTACAACATTATGCCTTTGTTCTTTAGTAGTACCGTTTCGGTTATGCACGCTATGTCCATGAAAACTTTGTTAAAAATGTAAACATTGACAAAACGAGAAGAACAAAAACCCAATAATTAAGGATTGTCGCTGAAATAAAACTAATAGAGGACACATTTTAATCCGAAGATATGCCACACGCCCGAAAGCTGTGAAACGTGTACAGAAATCCGCCAGGCAGATAACGTGTCTGGACTTTACAGCAATCCGAATTGGAGCGTCATATATTTCGATTGCCATTATATCTGACGTAGTGTTATACAACACGGGATGGCTTAAAGGCATCATATATATATAAATGCAATCAATTGGTTCGAGACTGATCATTCTGCACAATCATGTCAGTAGATAACCCTGAAGTTCAAAATCATGTTAGTGGACAATTTAAATTAAAAAAATTGTGTCAGTAGACAACTCGAGGTTTAATTACGAGGCTGATGCACACCAATGCATGATTCCATAGTTTGTGTAAATACAGTGACTCCCTCAGCCGAGGAAAACGTTCGTAGAACGTTATTTAAAGACGTACTTTGATGAAAACATGAAATGGGCCCTTCGATTGAAATTATTAGAAACATGGTCGTATTACTTTCAGTTCAAAATCATGCTAGGAAACAAGTTTAAATTAAATTCCTTGGCCGACGCACACCAACATGAACTTCTTAAGTATGTCTCTTAGTCTGCATACGAAAATTGACGAGTTCGACTGTGGACAATGTTTGTGTAGTGTAAATATCAAGACAAACTACTACAAATATAACAGAGTTCCATCGATTGAAATATCATGAACATGATTGTATTACTTTTACATTGTTGTTAAAACAAACTATGAAAAACGATTTTGTAAAACATATATAGTTACTAGGGCCATGAGTAAAACAAACAATATAAACATTGTCACATGTTTCTGTTCACTTGTTTGTTGCTTGGTTCATCAGATTGTTTTTACCCTTGTCGCTAGTTACAGAAACCACCCCCTTCCCCTTGCATACATCGATTGACCCCCTCCCAGTAAATACTGTGAAACTGTAGGGAGTCTTCCGAATTATTGCGTGTTTTTTCAGATTATAAGAAAAAAACAAGAAACAGCACAGTCTTGGTTAGCAAAAGAAAAACAAAAACACGATGACACAAATTATGAAAAAAAAAACTATTTTATCAACTACGATTGTTTGTTTCCTCAGATCAGAGTTTTGCTTTTTTTAAGTTGCTGTTGTATTTCGTCCAGAATACATCAACTCTCCATTTACGAGCTGCCTTTAAATGCATTGACAAAATATTCGACAGAACATATTTTGAGTGTTTTGTCAACACTGCCGTGACTTGTAATGACTACGAAACGAGTGGATTTTGCCACAACTTTGAGCGTTGGAAAACATTAGGGCAAAAAATAAGAACTATTTTAATACTGTAGAAGAAGTTGAAAGAGCAACGGCTACTATAAAACAGTATACACTGACATATTTTCCACCTTTTACAGGCTTACTTGTCATAAATTATACTGTTTTCTTAATACAACAACAAAAAATCATGACGCATTATGCCTAGTGTGTTCTTAACCCCCCCCCCCCAAAAAAAAAAAAAAAAAAAAGAAAGAAGAAAAAAAAAAAAAAAAAAAGGATTCATTGCCGATGCCAGCTCCAATGGCGAAGATTCAGTTACTTAGTAACTGGATCGACACGATCGCTACATTGGCCTAATTAGTAAACTAAAATTAGCGCACTTAAAGTGCATGACGAGCGGACGTGTATATCTCTGTACCATAGTTTACAGATGACGTTTGAATTGCATTTTGCAAGGATAATCAGAAAGTGAATTACCGGTGTTTTTTGTTGTTGTTTTTTCCAACTTTGTATCATGCCCAATGCTTTGACGGGACTGTCAATAGCGAGAGAGACCGGACATTCTTTCGCCTTCTAAAATAACTTTTAAAAAGGAAGGTAAATGACAAATTCAATTTTCCAATAGATATAGTCCTCATGTGAGTGGGGACAAAATTACTTGTCTCTACTCTCACATTAAAATGTTGTAAATTGCAAATGTATTCATTACCCTTGCAGTGCAAAGTTTGTAAACATCCAGACATCTGATGACATCGTTCTGCTAAAAATGGATCTCTTCATTTCTTTTTCTTTTTACGGGGATGTTTTGGTTCATTTATGACTTTCATTAATACCTAATAAAATAACCTCTTTGTGACATTTTGACTTGCGAAAAATGCCTTCTTGGAATGTAAAGATACTTTAGTTATTGAAATTCAATGATGTCATGTTTTAACTTTCTCTCTGAAAAAATGTCAGTTTTGATCAAAAAAATATCCCCGTAAAAATGCAGCGACCTTTTTTTCTCAGGATGATGTCATCAGATGTTTTGGATGTTGACAAATTTTGCACTGGAAGGGTATCGAAAACAGTGGCAATTTACACCATTTTAACGTGAGGTTATAGATTTGTATTTTTACCCCACTCAAATGAGGACTCTATCTATTGGAAAATGAGTAGGCCTACATCACAAAATTGAATTGGTCATTCAACTTCCTCTGGAATGGTGTCAACAAATATATATTTTAAACACCTTTTGTCGTTGTCTCAAAAACATAATAGAGACAGATTACTAACTCTTGAAACGTTACACAAAACAATGGTCCGTCAAAGTGGTTTGTGTATTATGTAGTTGTGCTAGGAATAAAATCATAAATCACACACTATTACTATCGTAGTTGTAGGGAAGTACTGACAAATTGTGTTTCAATGTTTTTGTTCATGCATGTATCTATTGTGTATTAATGGTTGCGTGCTTGACTGAAAACTAAACAATGTAATCCAACCGATTTTTTTTCACACCAGACATGTTTTAGATGTTACGAAAAATGTTAATATATAAAGCGAGTCACAGCTGGCGAAGTAACAAAATGCGAACAAACCAACAACAACAACATCGTGATTTTTGTTTGTATTAGATGATGCAAAACGGATCAAGTTGCTTCAGAAAAAAAATAATAATAACGGAAGAAAAACGACATTATCATTTTATGTGTACTGTCTCATAGAAAACAAAAAAATGTTTAATGTCACTAAGTTTCTGTTTAAAATGTGCTATATATTTAGATCTTTCATGTTAGTTTGAACAAAGAAAACATTAATATGTCCTCTGGAATAGTACGCTGGTGCTCTATCAACTGAGCCACTTAGCCCTAATGTCGAAGGTCCCGCCATTTTGTCGTTATTATTCGTATTTCGTATTTATTTTTATTAAAGGCTTACAACGAACTTGCAATTTCATTTATAATTCAAAACATTAAGACTATTCGCCAAAAGGTTCAAATATCAAGTGGTTAATTTAACCTCGGTATCTGGCGCCGACGTCGCCAATGCAAAACGCCAGAAATCGTTAATCAGAAGTCGGAACTGGTTAGAGACCACATTGATTGTATATTAAACCAATTCATTCTGTATTTGAATCAAGGTGAACGAGAATGCTTTCTCCATGGAGTGCCAGTAAAGTCTGAGGAAATAAAAAGGCCGCTATACGTTTTGCCTGAATACCAGTTTTGTTTTTCAACATTCCCAGTGTTAGATTGCTTTTATTCGAATAACTACATAGTTACAAGATTGCCCTCTTAATAAAGTAATGTTTATGGATAGTGCTTGATAGAGTATACTTTTAAATACAGTGACTTTACATCCACGTGTTTAGTAAAAATGCATTAACATTGGGTACACATAAATGTGGGGGCAATACATGAAATAATCCCGCCACTGTGACTTGCAGGCGTCTAGTTGTTAACATGTGCAACTGTATTCGTTTCTGAGAAAGCCTTACAACCGTTTACTAGTACTGGACATGATTATCCGGGGTAGTGGCACTTCCAAGTTCAAACTGCATTTGACAGTTGGCTGTAAAAGACAGGGATGCGTGCAATTTCCATCCCTGGGTGATCATTTGTCTTCACTGCGTTCGTGGTCAGAGGAAATGATTCAATACAACCTCAGTGGTCGAGTTTGCACAGAGTAACAATCTGTGACAACGTTCGTTTACGCTGTATCACACAATGTTGTAGATTAGTCTATGGCACTTAACGTAGACCTAGCCCTGACATTATTCGAAGGATTTACGATTCAAAAGCAGCTCAGCTAAACTTTCTTTTTCTCCACGGAATCGACCCAAACGTACTATATAATATAATTTAACTGTCTGTTTTTGTGTGTTCATTATTTCTTCCTTTCTTTCGTATAACGGCCTTGTTATTGCAATTTGATAACTCATATATCACAACCATCAATCTCTATTATTGATTTGAACCCAACCTGCAGCATTTTCCGGTCGCATATCCAGCACCATCGCTACTGTTTATTTGTTTTTATTTTGTGTATTTTTATTTGTTACTTATCCCCCCCCCCCCCACCCCAAAGACAAATAATTACCGTTGTAAACGCTTTGTGTGAAACCACCATTATAATACAACATTTCTGCCGGGATATATTGCGTTGGTTAAAGTACGTACTTTTCATTATTAGTTACTGCTTCATTTGGCGCTTTCTTTTGTCGTTGGAAATAGTATCTTCAGATAAAAAACAAAACAAAAACACAACACACACATACATAAAGCAGTTTACAGAAAGGCAATTAACGATACGATAAGATAGTTAATGATATTGTTTACACAACTGATATCATTGATTCCATTCCAGATGTTGCGTTTTGTTATTTACCTTTACTTTTATTTTCGTAATTGAAAGTTTTTTAGTTTTTTGTTTTTTTTCTGCATTGTGCATTTTACTCTTGTTTATTGTTCATTGTTTATTAACTAAACCCACTATCGTAAATCAGTTAATTAGTAAAAATGGGTCGTTTGCCCGTACTTGGTTTAGTAACAACGGGTGACCTTTAAGTCAAATAGTGTCAATGAAAAAACTGTTCCAGGAGGCCTCAGTTACCAGTTACGACAAAGAAAAAAGTTCGAGCCAGAAACGCCGCTTGGCCAGGTGATTCTCAAAGATACACGGAGAAGATAGAAGTTGGCAGGGTTTTCATCAGACACTTTTGTATCATATTACAGCTGAATTATAGGAAAGGCACAGTTAGCATCACAGGCGCCTTTCTGATGAATTATATTGGATTCCAGTTATGAGGTGTATTTCTGTGTATAACGTTAAACTATTCGCCCCATCGCTTGATAGATTTTACGTGACACGCTTGTGGACAAATCGGCTGTATCAAGTTCTCAAAACGGTGAGCATATATACAAGGAATGCTCATCGTATGTAATTCATGATCAGTTGAACAATGCTCAGGAGCAATGGAGCTCCCTCTTCAAGATTTCACTGAAGTCAGAGAACTTTTGTTCAACTAACTACCAGGAAATTACAATTAATCAATGCCTTCTTACCTTGAATTTAAGGACTATGTAGTACACAGTTGGTATGTATTGATATCTCCGGTCGTAGATGTGTTGCAATCTGGACGCAAGACATTGGAGAGTGGGAAGAAAATCCGTTAATTTTTGTCACCTTAAATATGTGCATGATCAATATAATGAAAACAGTTTTAACTGTATTTGGTGTTGTTGTTAAGGCTTATTTTTTTCCTAATTTTATGTTTATGTAATATATATATTTTTTTATTAATTATCTTATGTTGGTTTCGCGTCCTTCCTCTCGAAGAATGAGATTGTAGAGATCAATCAAACTGATGTCAACGAATTTAAATACAGTAACAACAAACTGCAGGAGATAGTGGTCTACTATTAGGAGATGGTGGTCTATTTTAAGGGGTGATTTCGTGTTTGTTGGGTTTGCAGTTTGCAGTATGGGTTTGCAGTTTCATCCTTATTTTCTTGCATACCCATGTTTTTGTTTTCCATTTGATCAGAGTGCATCATCACTTAATCAGTTTTGTCAAAAATGTGGGATGCTACAGTTCAGGTAACCTGTGTGTTTTTGAACGAAACAGTGTAACTTCCCTTGATTGATTTTGCGGTGTTTGATTTCACCTCAGACGCTTCCATTTAGTATGGAATAAAACATGGCTTCGCAATAATGGTTTGAGGAGCTGTCAAAAATGACAGTGAGTTATTTCTACTATAAAGGACATCGCCCCTCTAAGCGAGCAGATCGTGACACTGACGAGAGCCACTCCACGATGTCTTAACGTTAATGAGCTTTGTGTAAGTCTAGTGCCGGTAAGGGTTTGCCCTCCCATTGTACATGACGGGTATATAAATCTGTAAACTTGTCAACGGTAATGGCGTTAGGAACTGTTTTATTTTCCGAAGTTGCGTCCATTTTTCTTCTCTAATAGCTAAATCTGTCACTTTGCGATTCCATCCATGCGATTGATGTTACAATGATGCGGGTGTAATCTACCTACCTTGGAAACGCACTTTCAACATGCTTGAAATTCGTAGTTTTATCATTTTCTTTGTCAATCTGTCAGTCACTCGTTTAATTACAACCTCATTATTGGAAATACCATATAATACCACCATATCAAAAAAAGATCCATAACATCATTTTTAATAATATGAGTACATATCATTTACCCAGAAACAATAATAAGAAGAAGAAGACGGAAAAGGGAACAAAAAGGAACAAAAACAACAACAACAACAACAACAACAACAACAACAACAACAACAACAACAACGACAGCAACCACTACGACAACACATATAATATAGTGAACTTGCAAACATTAAAACAACAATAAAACATAAATAATACAACAGTTAACAAAGCCTGCTTCAATGAAAGTATTGTGCTTCAATCGACGTGGTTTTCGGTTCTTATTATTTCTCTCTTTCTCTCATTTCTCGTGATGCATACTTAAAGTATGATTGAATGACCATATGATGTAGTCGTTGGCGACTTGATTAATTGCCATTCTGCGTTTTGTGAATCTTGCCAACTGGACGGAACCTGAAAAGCGAAGGAATGGTCCCCCAGCCTTGGAGCCTTTAAGTCGCTTTGGAAAAAAATAAATAAATAAAATTATTAAATAAATACAAAATATAAAACAAAAATCACCGAATTGTATAAGTTTGTAGGTTGACGAACTACTTAATATGCAGTTCAAACCCAGCTGCAAAGCCGGTGGATTTTAAAGGTATCATAGCAACAACTGACATAATACAGAACAGTTGTTGGTAACATATGCAGCACGCCCATCCATTAGAGCAGTCAGTACAGTGGACCCCGATCGATGCAATACACAGCGGAGCGGTACAAACCATAGATGTGTGTACCACGGTTGAAATCGCAGAGGCCCCGTGTGATCCTGTACAAATGTTGAAGGTTTTAGGGATATATGATTACAGCCAGCAATATGTAAACTGCCAGCTATTAATGCAAAAACGAAAATCAAACATCAACGGATGGCTGAGAAAACTACGGAAATATTCGGGCATTCAAGACGCATTAGGCTGCAAAGTGGACTATATGGCTTCCGTGTGCACCAGCCTTCAAATGCAATGGTTTTAGTGTCCTCTTGAGACCTAAAGAAAACAATAACCAATACAAATATGAAAGCGGGGGTGTATATATATATAAAACACGTTCGGTGTTATGGTACCCCTTTCAATTCAGTTGGGAAAATGAAATCGGACGTCGCCAATTCTGTGGAATATAACCAACATGTGTGGAGTATTGTGGTTGAATTTATAAACTGTATTGTTTGCCGCAATTTACAATTTTGTATGAAAATGTACATTCATTACGTACTTTATATGTAATTGAATACGTTATAAACATATACAAAATTCAGTAACATTGCATTGAAATAAAAATTATTACCCCCCCCCCTTCCGTTTGCAAATACTTTACGACGGTAAAACTATACAACGGCCTTTTACAAGGATATAATAACATGCGCCCACGTTCTGCTTAGGTGAGTTTGACATGACAGTGTGACTGCAGAAACTATACACTTCATATATAATAATATAGATATACCACATGTATGTCGAAGAAGACTTGGGGCACAAAACAATTCTCGGTCGTTTTGTTCGTGAGGAATTTCGGTCCGACGACATATACATATTAAACAAAATTCACTTGCCCCGTAAGGTAATAGATAATGAAACCCCTTCAGTTATTTATAAACCGGTCAAATATTTTATCAGAGTGACAATTGACTTTCGTTCACATTAATCAAATTATATGCTGTCAGAGGACCTAGAATTCCATCGACCTCGTTTAATTATTTGAGTGGAAAATATCGCAAGGTTTTGACAAATCTTGGTTAAATTTGTAACAACCTACCGGTACATAAAAAAAAAAAAAAAAAATCATGAAAAAAAGAGTAATAATAAGACAATACTAATATTAATGTTAATGAAAGTGGACAGACCTCAGGTGATTGACCAGCTGAAGTAATTGAACAAGTTGGTGACATTTCAATTTAGTAGAAGCATTATGTGTGTGTGTGTCTGTGTAAAGTGTAACAGCCAGACATCGTTCCAACCATTTGCGTTATCATATTATTTTCAGTGTACGGAGAACATGTTTGTTTTTAATCTTCCCTGTTTCCGATTGTCATCTGTACAATGGCTGTGATAGGTTATCCTCATGGAATAGACAAGGGAGTGATGGGAGGCAATTTCGAGAAGTAGCTGAAGAGTTTTTCTTTGGGGAGGGCATGGGTACATGTATACGCATGACATATTCCTTCAACGTTTTGTGATCTTTATATAAATGAAAATTTGCGTATACGCACCATACGTATTACTCTGTAGACGAGTCAAGTTATATTGGCTAATGCCTTCGTTGAGGGAACATGGATATAAATTAAGCTTACATTTAATTGAGTATGAAGTATAAAGGGAATATGAAGAGACTCAGGAGAGAGAGAGAGAGAGAGAGAGAGAGAGAGAGAGAGAGAGAGAGAGAGAGAGAGAGAGAGAGAGAGAGAGAGAGAGAGAAAGGGGGAAAATGAATATAATATAATATAATAAATAACGGTTTCAACGTCACTCATGAACGTTTCCAAATCTGGCGTATTAGATGACTTTACTTCTGTCGCCGTACTGTCTAATAGTCCTCAGAGGGGTTGATACAATTGCCTGGAGAGCTTGAACCTTTTAAGCCATCTTCGAGATCTAAAGAAACAAGTTGCGTTGGAGATGGCAAAGGCCTGGCGATACATCTACCATTACACAATTGTTTTTCCCCAGGGCCCAATTTCATAGAGCTGCTTAAGCACAACAATTTGCTAAGCACAATAAAATGTTGCTTACCAGAATAAGGTTACCAGCCAAACTACCATGTCACGTGTACAATTTGTAACTGGTATCCTGCTCATTTCTGCTTAGCAGGAAATTGTTAAGCATTATTTTCTGCTTAAGCAGCTCTATGAAATTGGGCCCAGGTCTTTGCAAAATGCTCTTCGTTTTACGTTATTCACCGTGCCGTGTTTATAATTCAAAACGAAACAGAAAGTTAAAAGAACGTTTTATGTGATAGTTGCAAGATATGTCATGTTTTCGGATTCGTTTATGTTTTTTAAGATACCCTTTCTTGTCCCTCTTTCTCGTATGTTATAAGATGCGATCTATACGTTTATAGACGTAGGTAGCAATGCGATACTTGATCGCCTATATGCGCAGCTTAGAGGTAAAAATAAAGGGAGGCATTCAATGTCCTCGTTTGTATTCCTCTGCTGCCTGAAATGGACAACCTGGCAAGTAGGCAGACGTGGGCAGGGTTTCAATCAATTATATTTTCGAGGCTAGATTTACACTTTTTTTCTTTTCTTTTTTTTACCAAAGAGTTGCGGTTATATAAATGCACCATTTTGGCCTAACGTATTCATTGCACAGCCCACAAAAGTTACAATTCCTTTGCGTTATTCCGTATGTGTTTGTGATGAAATCCAAGACGGGTTCACGTGAAGGATCACGATTGCTGGATGATACCCCAAGAGAGTTTCAAAATCTCCTGCAATTGATCTTGTCGAACATTTTAGGATAGTCCTGGCAATTACGTGACCTGATTAGAACAGATAAGTAGATTGCAAATAGGTACTTAATGCCATGAGCGCAGAGCACAGTACTAAAATCGGCATATACGTGCATTTCGTTTTGAACAACACTGTATCATCGTCAAAAACACTCACTTGGCCCTTGCATTAGCATAGCATTTATGCGACCTCACAATTGACGGATGCGTTGCCCTCGTCTGGAGAATCAACCGCACAGGTAATCTTTGGAAGTTCGGCTTGATCTAATTATTCATTTACTCATGAGCTGTTTAGAGAAGTAAAGTAACGGAATACATTCCGGGGGAAAAAAGAAGGGGACCAATTATGTAGTTTATATCCTCATTTACAACAATGTGTAAATTCAAAGAATTTTGAGAACATAATGAGATTCGTTTATGCCATTAATGTGTACACTCGTTTTACGTGCAAATTGTAGCGTTCTCTCATCACCATCATCATCGTCAATATCATTGACATCGGTAGCGTCATTTAGACTGGGTTCAACCCAGTATGGGATAAAGCCTCCGGCCTCCTTCATTGTGTGGTTATTAAACACGAAGTTTTAAATTGATTTCAGAATCATTGTTGACAGATCAATTCTCACCGAAAGTAACCTTTTGCATCTCTCCCGGGATGTCATACAAGCTTAGTATTTTTGTTTGTACGGCTGATGGGGTTTTAATGATGGCTTTTCAATATTCGTATTCATCAATCACATTTCACGTTTGATTAATACCATCGAATCGAAACATTCCACGGTAGTGTGCTATTACCACAGTGGTTCACTCATCGATTTTTCGAAGAGCAAGGTTCCCATTCGGTTTTGTGTAAACGGTTCTTCAGGAATTCTCATCGAATACGAGATCGACTTGGACCTGCGTCCGAACGAATCATCATCTTTTCGTCACATGTAACTGTCTTTGATGAAACGTCTGAGTGACTTCAAAGAACCCAATTAGCATACTTATGAAGTTTTGGGCACGCGTCGGAATGGCCAGCTATTACCAACTCAATTCTGCGGTTAAATTAAATAATATAAAGTTTAACATACGTAAAAAAAAAGATGCAGAATAAACGGTGTATACGGTGTAAATAGTTTATTTGCGGACTCGTGAGATGTGTCCTTGTTGCCATGGGAAGTTAGTAAACTATACTGAATTGTTCATTTGACAAAAATACTGAACTCCTTGTAATCCAATAGCATTAGAGACGATTGTCGAATGAAACTAAATACATGTTGAACAATTAAAGCTGCATTGCAAAATAGGGCTACGGACGGCGCCATTGTTGGTTCGCAGAACATTGCATATCGGATTGAGTATCACTCAGTGCTCACAACTGTAAAAGTCAACCAGGGATACTTTTAATTATTCAACACATTATAACACCTACAACAAAAACACAAGTTCCATAGGTATCGTTTGTGCTAAAAGTAGCCACTGCACTTTCCCTCCTCGACACAATGATGTGGGATATCCAACACATTCGGCTCGGCAGATGCCGACTGCGATCACACTGCTGAAGTGTGAGGTACAATAGAGTCAGCGACTTCCATGATTAGATTAAAGAAGGGGTAACAAGGGACAAATAAATATACATGGCCCCCGTATGAGCAGGGGGAAGACGTAAAAAGAAAATATTAAAATACCGTTCTTTGTACCCACTCCTTTCAAATAATATATATTTATAGTTATTTTGTGTCAACATCCGCTTACAAAACAATACAGCCTGTAATACTCCCGATATACTTGAAATTTCAAAGGTGTTTTGAAATAGTGGGCAGGATTATATTCCAATTCTTTGTGTTATATCTGCATTGTATAAAGAAAATAACGGCGTGTGAATGGTTACTATATGATTGGAAGTAAATTTAAGCTCAATCTCAAAAGTGTTTATTTGTGACAGTAAAGTCTACGTTTTTTTTTTTTTTTTTTTTTTTTTTTTTTTTTTTTTTTTTTTTAAAGTCTATCTTGACCTACGGTTTAACACGTAGGTACGGGTAACTGTGTAGAAGAAACCAACCCGCCATTGTTTAGTATAATGTATTCCGCGCACTCCTTTCTTTGATGTTAACCATTGATGCTCTTAATTCGACCCCTTAATTCATTAGAGCAAGTTACTGTGTAACCACGGAATCCTCGGTGGTGTAACCAGAGCATGGCGTAAAAGCAAGAGGGTGAATTTCTGACAAAATGCACACACTCTCTCTCCGCTAATCATTTATTAAGGACTTTTAGGGAAGGTGTGCGAGGGGACAATGGTACAGTGCGAGTGTCTTGGTGAGATAGCTTTCTAGAAGGGTATAGATAGCCCCACCGGTGATAATTATTGAAGGCCCTTCTCATTAATCACGATTTGCATGCAATAACACGGGCAGGACGAGCCGGCTGCAAGGCAGCCACACCCGTTGCTTTTAACAGCACTGCCTTTACTTCCCATTAGGAACATGTTAAAGACGGGCTTCAAAATCGAATTCATTTCTGTGATGCACTCAACATTTGCAATATATTATATAGTTTTATGAATGTAAGAAGGGGGGGTACACGTCTCTAACTTCACGTTAGAAATGTATAAAATGTAGCCCAATTAAATTCGATATGCGTTCAAAGCGAAATTTTAAAACATATACGTCATTGGATATCAACAGGAAATGGGTCTTCACAATCCCTAAATAAGTTTTTACGTCATTTAAAACGTCAAATTGGATGTCGTTTTGATTGAATATCAACAACAATCAGGAATGGACGAAACAAAGTGCGTATATAGAAAAAGGTAAAGACCCATTTGAAGCTTGACGTTGTTGCATGTTAAAATCCACACTAAAAGTGTTTTAATAAACAACGACATTATACCTTTAAAATAACCTTTAAATTGTACATAACCATTTCTTATTGATATCTCATGACGTCATCAAATTTCACTTTGAAAGAGTTTGATACAAAATATGGGGTTATACTTTTCCACTTCACATCGAGAGTCTTATCTACTGGGAAATATGAGTGAATGACAAAATGTAATTCGACCTTGAAGTTTTTTTTTTTTAATTTAGAACAATGTAAGAGGTAATGTGCAGACCTGGTTGAAAATGTTTTAAATCGTTGTTTTTTTATTTTCTTTTAGAGACTTGGGTTGTTAAACAGGTCGTCTCGTTTGTTGCATCTGATGAAGTAGTTGTATCTACACAAAGTTAATGCGGTTTTTTTTAGTTTTATTTTTTGGTGCTTAAAACAATGGACATTTTAAATATAGTCACGATTACGCTATGGATTAGGCAAAAAATAAATAAAAAACAGCCGTGTTAGTCTGATAAACAAAAACAAGGACTATATTGGAGGCACTTAACCCTGCAATTATATCAAATACCACTACTCATATGCAGGGTTACTATTGTTGACAGTCAAACGGAACACTTTCTGTCTTAGTTGAAAACATGTGTTTACATTGTTTTCAAGTGGTTTTCTCTTCTCGGGTTCTGCAGATATCATTCCTTTAATCTGTCTAAAAAACAAACAAACACAAAAAAACCTACACCATAACAAACATAGCGTACTGTTTTAAATTGTGTAACAGGTGTCTTTTATAGTAATGTTTTAAAATATTAAAAGCAAAACAGTGACATTTTATTTAAATGAAATGTTTGTCTAATGCAAGCCCAGTTTTTGGTTACTTATGGTTTTGTATAACGAAAACGTGTCAGCCCTTGAGAAAGATTCAGCACGTGAGTATGCCCCCCCCTTTCGAAAAGTCCAGCAAGCAACAACATTTCGTAAAACTGGAAGCAGTAGAACATGTAAAAGTCTCGACAGTACCAGATTGATTCGAGACACTCGATTTTGCCTACACCCCAAAACAATGGCAATTATAGGTAATGAAAGTCAAAACAAAATGGCTCCCAACGGGTGAACCTGTGTCAGTTTACAGGGAAATACACTGCCAAGCAGCTTGTCAAGATTGAAGTAATGCTTTGTGTTGCCATTGTATTGGTAACAAAGATAAACTACGGTAGGCCCTAGCTACACAATTAATGCAACGGCGAAATCAGTTGTAATTGTCATTTTCAGACGGATTTTTCAGCTTGCTCAACATTAAGTCTTCGAATAATTGGACATAGCTGAAACAATTATTGATTCAACGCAACAACAATAATGAGCAGTTCGAACTAGCATCGTATCATTCAAGATGCAAGTATTAGGCAAATGTTGAACCAATACCTATGTTTTCATCCATCAACAGATCTACGATAGTTAAGTTGCCTTGTACCACCCGAGTATATAGATGTTTACATTGTTTTAAATATAATACTATGCAGCTTATTGTATGACCAAGCCATACGAAACACGAATTTGCAAACGTGTGTCAGTGCCCCCTAATGTCGTTACATTTACATGTTTTTACCATCGAAGGGAGACTTGCTATGTCTGAGCAGTCTATGACGTGTACATGCGATTCTACATTGCCCTCTTTAAATAGTTTTTCATTGCAAACTGCAGACCCAATGCCAATATCACGGATACACTGGAGATCAACAGTGTGTTATCATTCAATTATGTTTTTCCTCCTTTGATAAGACAACTTATCCAGTATAAACATTTTTTTTGTAATAGAGTTCTCTCTCTCTTTTATAAGCCTTTTTTCCCATTACATTTATATTTTCAGTGGGAATGTACACACCTCGCCTTTATGAATGTCAAAATTTAAATAAATAACCAAGGTGGAGATAACGCATTCAAACAATAATCCCTATCGACAATTTCCTATAAATGATATATACGATTTCATCAATAATTAAACCAGTACTGCCGGTCGAAATAACAACTATTATTTTCATTATTATTTTGGTTTCGCTATTATTACCATTAGTATTGTTGTTATTCTTTGTTTTAATGTTTTGTTATTGCCATTCAGCTGATGCAGGTTATTATAATTCTATAGCACCTTCGGGCTCTATTTAATTTGTTTTCCCCGTCCTAATGTCTTCATATGAAGTTCAAGTTGATTTTTATTTTCTGTTTTGCCGGCAGATTAACATAATAAAATAAAAAATACGTAAAAAAAGAACACTCAAACACCGCCCCCCCAAAAAAAAAAAAATAATAATAATAATAATTCAAACTAACTAAATAAATAAATAAATAATAATGATAACAAAAATACAAATAACACAATAAAACATATTGTTAAGAATTCTGAAAATCAGTTATTTATATCACTTATTTCATCAATAATTAAAACAGTTTTACTAGTCCAACCAAAGGTAGCGAAGTCTTTTCCCCACAGATGTTATTATTTGCGAGATACAGCAGAAAAGTAAATTATACAGACAAACAAATACAAATAAATAAACAAATAAATAAAGTGTGAATGAAGTGAAAAAAAATCCCCTCAAGTTTATGCAGGAAATCAATTTGACATAAGTTAACCACTTAAAGGCTATTTTACCTTTAACTTTTTGAACCATTTGTTCGTTTTAGTCCTATATGTATGCAGTACAAACTGACATGTGAAAGTTTAAATTCATAAGGTTTTAGCAATCTTTGTATAGATAGGCTATCACCGGAACATCTGGAGCAGTTAGGAGGTTCAACCCGTAACTGAGAAACGTTTCATGTATGAAACGTTTCTCAGATTGAAATTTGTCGTTGGTATCTTTTCTGTAAAACCACATTCCTAAGAAAGGGGACGTTAAACAAACATCGTATGCATTATCAGCCGTGCTTCTTTCTAAGTAAGTGTTCATGGTATTTTGTTTTAGAAATTACCAAAGGTATATGACTATCCTTGCTTTAAGACCTTTTTTTATTGTTAAATTGATGATGACGAAAGTGACGTGGCACGACCACAACATGTAGTTTCGAGTAGGCCTATGCATTATGAAGTTTCTCCCTTCCCCCGAGGGTCAAGATAAACTCGATACTTTTAAAGGTGCCTATACACATAGTTCGTCAAACAATGGGATAAGTAGCTTGAACACAAACCTGTTGCATCGACTACAATAAATGTAATACAACCTGTTAATAACGATAACAAAATACAACAAAACGCTGTTGTTAACGTTTTAATACCCCATAAGCTAATGGAAGTGCTAATACTTGTATAACGACTGTTCACTTGCTTTCCCCCCTTTCCTTTTTCATATTTTACTATTATCGTTATTATTTATAACATATTTTATTACATATATTTTGTCAACTATTCCCTGGGAAGAGTTATTGCAAACTTAGCTTAAGTGTAATTCATCACTAAACCTTACGAGGGTTTCTTGTTCCCTTGTGTTTTTCCCCCAGCCTTTTTCTTGTGTCATATAAACATTCACCGCATGCATTATCGTCTTTACAGGAACCACCGTAAACAAAACTCGTAATAACATGTGAAGTGTTTTATAATCATTGGTAGCAAATTTATAAAAGTCCCAACATGTTATTTCATCAACATTTCCTCTCAATGAGTCGAAACAGCCAATTAGCCAACCACTTATATAACTTGGAAGAACTGTATTTTATCAAAGTGAATGACTGTTTGAGCTCCTATGTTACTTATCATAGTATCACGAGTATAATGGATACAGACACAATGACGATTCAGTAGTTACGCTTCTTTAGTTTATTCATGTGGGTTCGAATCCCGGTCATGACACTTGTGCCCTTGAGCAAGGCACTTGACCATAATTGCTTTGTAACAAGTTGGGAAGGTAGTGCATTCTGCTCTACCAGCCAGGCTCCTAGTGGATGATACCAATGCGTATATCCTTACGGACTGTGAATGGGGTAACCCTGTTTCAGCCCCAGGAGTAGGTGGCAACGAGCCTCTGGTGATAGTTGATCTGGGTTGACAGCCCAAATCATTTAAGTGTAGCCCTCACCTTGAAGTGGCCGTCCGGCCTTGTGAGTTGGGTGATATCTCATAAAAAAAAAATAATAATAATTAAAAAAGGACGGTTCAGCGAATCACCTGGATTTGGGCGAAAGCCAAAAAGTACGTCTATTATTCTCAGTGGCAGGGTTGTATAGTTTTTAGGAAGGTAGCAAGTAGCAAGTGCTTACTTCAGCGTTTATTAGTTGTTTCCAACCAACACAAAATACTATTTCACTTGAAATAGTCTCTTTCTTATCGTTGTTATGACCGTTTTCTTCGTAAATGCCATCTGTGGGAATAAACCAGGCTCCAACCGGGGTCCAGCAGATGGAATATTAAAATAACGATTATGATATGCCAGTGTAATTATTATCTGCAATTAATTGTTGTGTAAATCGAATCAGCCAATTTCGTTGTTTGTGGTGATAATGGCTTCCAACAAATTTACAATTAGAGCAAAATTAATCGCAGTTGGTTCAACACTTACAAACGAAACAGCTCAACAACTCTGACGTCGTTTGTAACTAAGTATAAACAGGTGTGACATGTACTACTGACCGCGCAATACAGTTGCTACTGATTGTGTAATTTCCCCACTTCGATTGCGGCAGTTGCCTAACTTTAAGGTGACGATCAAACAGCTTAATCAATCTCATAAACAAGATAGGTCTGATTAATGGATACAATTAATTGGGATTTATTAAGCAGTATAGTAGTCCTAAATTTATCCCCACTTTTTCATTAAGTTGGACAAGTGTGATATAGATTACACGATAACGGGGGAAATGTCACATTTAATTTCCCTTCGGAGACATATCAATGTGATTTAGATGCGATTCAAAACCTTTTCCACATGATCACCTCGTCTGTCGTTGTAACTTAAAAGGTATTCCTATTCTCGTACAAAGCCCTTTGTCTTAGGCGGTGAAGAGTTGTTGTCGCTATTTTATTAATTGTAGTTTATATTTATCATATGTTAACACCTGCCAACGTGGAGATGTTTGTTGATCCCGATGTTTTTTTTCTTTTTTCTTTGTTCTCCAAACGTCCACATTGATTGTATACACAAAAGCAAAGGAGGCCTTCGCTCTGCCAAGACACCTGTATCACTTTTGTTAAAGTCCTCAGTTTCAACGATGTAGAAAATCCCACACACAAAAACAGACACTCATTCTTTTTGGTGCCGATTGAATCTTGTAATCTTGTTTTCCCCGGGTGTGTCTGTGTGTTTAGATTAGGCCTATGTGTATGAAGGCCTATGTTTTATTTATTTATTTTTTTTTTTTTTTTATTTTTTTTTTTATGCAATGTCAATACGCCCGTCTTTGAAATGTAAAACTTTTATAAAATTAAAATGTAGAGATAAATTACAAGGGTTTTAACGAACGGCTTTCCCGAAGGATGTCCGTCATATGTTTATTTATTATTTTCAGAAGTAAAGGACAGTTACCTACGAGGTACACCTTGCCTTCGGATTTGGCGCTTTGGGCTATACAAATGGTTTGTTATGCAATGAATACGTTTGGACATATATTTTAAAAGTAGAATACAATTTGTACGGTCCGCCATTTTGTAAAACATAATATGTGGACAGTGTTAGTTCTCGAAGTAAAAGAAACACCACGCTATTTTGAGGGAAATGTGGGTGATTAGTTATATTCTACTTTAAAAACATTTTCCTTGCAACACCTTGCAATAACATGTCAAGATTACACACAAGGTGCACATTTTGGGAAATGTCAGTAGGGGAATTTGCAGGCGAAATACATTACTGAAAAGGCCACAAAAGAGGCTAGTTGAAGCGGTGTAAAAAAAAATATATATAAATAAAAGTATATATACATAATATAGTATAATAAAACAGTTTCCATAGGTATCTATAGCGATTGCCTTGAGAGCTGCCCTATGTTATATTAGTTGCACATCCATACATAATGTATAGAGTGTGTTACGGTGGTGTGAGGGAAGGTCATTTTTTGATTTGCAAATCTAGGTTCATCCGTTGACTGCATTTGTCAGGATATTGACACTGGTGTCAGATTAAGTGCGGTATACGAACATGACAGCTTATGGCTGCACTTATATACCGCACACTCAGAGATGCTTGTCATTAAGCTGATAAGCTGACCACGCGTCACGTGTAATCATTATGTAGCCATGTATTCAGTGCCGCGATGCTCAAAGTTTAATACCGGAGTCCAATATGGATAGGTATTGGACAATTCCCAGTGTCGTTCCCCAAACAAATTGGTCAACGTCCGTTTGTCCGAACGAAGCAAAGTCGTATCTGCACGGCTAGCAAATTCGGTGCCTAAAGTTGTTTATAATTATGTTTGTTTGTATCTTTATTTGTATTAAAACATATATATATGAGGCTATATATATTTACTTTATTGTTGTTTTAATTTCCGTAGTGTTGGTTGGACGAGTGTGATTATTTTGTATTATTTGTGTTTCTAGTGTAAAGAACATAAAGTGACCATGATCTATGTGTGTATTATATTAAACACACAGTGCCTACCGAAAGCATTTAATTAGAAATTAGTCGCAAAATAATATAATAACAAGTTGAGGTTTTGACTATCTATATTCTATTTACGAGGCGAAGCTGAGTGTAATGGGAAAAAAATAAAAACAAAGAGTGCTGATTTCCGGAAACGCACTTTTGTTTATTATTTTTTTATTTTTTTATTCATTCATTTTTATTTCTGTGAAATTTGTCGTAGAGCTGTTTAGTTTTCATGGAATTACCTTGTGCTTAAGGCTGTGAGTCCCCTCGTTTTCTTTTGGAGGCTTCGCTATTTAACTTGATCTTTCAGGTGGCAGTTTATGTTTCACTTCAGCATTCAGTGTGTCTGGGTGAGAGAGTTCATTAACATCGCCAGCAACTGCAATGATACCTTCGAGATCAATGATAACACTCGGTTATCTGTGCGTTCAAACCGGATACAAATGCAGGCTAGGGCTATTGCTTTCGCAGGTTCACGTTGCCCGGGAGAGGATTTGAATAATAAGAACATTACAGTGAAAAAAAGGGTTACCTGTGAACGGATTCTATCCGGCGTAGAACGTAAAGGAGTGTCCTTGTATATATATATTATATATGCCTTATGACGAAGGTCCGGTCTGGATCGAAAGCTAAGGCCATCTCCCCTACTAATTTTATATATATATATGCTGTTTTGTCAAAATCACCTAAAGTCTAAAATAAAGTAGATTTGGTTATTAAAAAGTGCAAAAAAGTACAAACCAAGTATGTAAACCAAGTGTTCCCCACTCTAATCCCGCGTAAGTACATGAAGACAACCGAGATGATTGTATTATTTGCCCATGACCAATTGAAGACCTCACTACAGATGGGAGGAAAACAGGAAAAACAATAAGAATAATAAAACAGAAAAAGGTTAACAAGCTGATTGTATAGTACAACTGAGGTTCAATGGAGCCATTAGACATCAAGGAGTTTATTAGCAATCTGGTAAGTCAGTACATCTGTATTTAAACATCACAATAAGACAGGATACTTCAGTATCATCTGCCTCATTAGTTTGATGAGTCCGTTCATGACGAGTAAGTGGGAACGTGGAGGGGTATAGACTCGCAGAAAATACTCAATTAAAATTTCATCCAGAGTATGAAAACGGTTATCACAATCGAGTTAAGGCAGCCTTACCATACCCCAAAGCGCCGGAAAGTAAAACTGCCTTTTTTTCCCACCATTTTTTGCCTGACATTCGACTCTAATTTACCGTAAGTTTTCCTTGCATATGAATGAGAGCCCATATATATATGTATATATATTGGAAACCGAAGCCATATTTTACCTGTTAGTATTTTAATTTAATCGGCGTTGTCAAAGCTGCTATAACACTGGACTGAATTAAATGGTCATAATTTAATTGTTTGTTGGTTGTTGTATTGTCTTCAAGTGTGCACAAGGATAAACATATTAGTGTGTGTGTCGTCAAATAATCTGCCAGGTGGCTCATTCGTCACAATTGAAATTAACTCTCCCTATGTTTATATTGCTTAGACAGTTTACACATATTTCGTAGTTATAATACTTCTTGTTCATCCCGGAGAAACCTTTCAGCAAAATACTCTTTTAAAAAATTTCCCAGCAATTAAAAACATTCATTAATAGAACATTTACGAGACAATACGTATGCAAATATATTACAGAGAATACACACATACATAGACAGTAAAGCAAGATTTATAAAAATCAATACATTTTGACAGTAAAAACCCTGATGACGATTTTAAAACAAACCGAAAAATACAAATAAAATAAATCTGGGAAGCCAGAAGAGATGTTTATAAAACATTTTAGCGAGATTACACCCGATCAGATAAAAGAAAACGGTTGTATAACTGATGAAAAGAACTGTCTGAATAGTTTGCATACTAACTATGCAAAACATGGCTGTCAATTTCGTTGTTATTAAAACCGCCATTTTCATCAAATGCGATAATATCTTCAGTCAATTAAAACACGCTCGTAAATTCATATTGCATAAGCATGCACAGTCAATATCAACCATAACTTCTAAACTGTTATGACATTTCTTAGAAGCAACTCTAAGTATTTCGTTAAAAAAAAGTGTAACAACCTATTACATCAGGGCAGAGTTGTAATGACGTGAACACAGTTTACAGCACGTCCGAATAGTTGCGCTAACTTGTTAAACTTTGTGTTTTCCTGACCATTTTTGGGGGGAAAAATCGTATTTCACTTTCATGCGTTTCGTGTTCAGGCAAGTTTGCCTCTTCGGTTGAAACGGTCATTCAATTTCACTTTGAGGCTTGCGCGTTTACATCCTTTTATGCCATTAAACTTAATAGGGCGTTCTTTTTCATTCATGCGAAATCGGCATTCAATTTAGCGCAGTTGGCGCAACTAGACATTTCTCAGAAAAAGCTGCTGTAGACTTAAATGATGTTCAAGTGGATTGCACTAAATGGTCAATCGGAGAGAACGCGTAAAAGAGTAAAAAGATATCAAAGTTGGCGGCTTAATTGCAATCGAATGAAACCCACAATAGAATAAAGTAAGAACGTTTAGAAGTTACGAATAGGTTTTGGTTAAACAGTGCGCGTTCTGTTATACTTATTTAGTTGTGGTAGTTAGTTGTTTTTTTTTTCCGAGGAAACAAAATGTCTCGTCCAGGCAAAAATACTGAAGTCAGCAGCAGCCCCAGCCATATCATACATTTTTGTTTTTGTCCTCTGAGAAATGAACATCAGACAAAAACACCCAGAATGCGCTTCGGTTTCTGCATTTCCGCACCATATGGACAATTAAATTCGTTGATTAGAACTAAACCATAGTTTCTTTCAATTTGTACAAACAGTCTAGGAGCTGAGCCAGAATCAAGACAATGAGATGTGTTGCCCCAATTAACGTCTTATATGTTTTTAATTATCAAGTTATTATTAAATCTATCTGACCTGACTTGTTGGGTAAACCTGCTTATACATTTGGCACAAAAAAACTCTTTTAGCAGCCTGACAGTCTAGTGTTTGTTTTATTTGTGTTTTCTTTAATTCTTCATTTTTTTAGAGAACAAAATGCCTCTCAGGTGTCCATACCTTTTTGAAAGGTGGTATACAACACTATACTTATAACAATAATCTGTTGAAGTTGTAAAATTGTAGAAAATGTTGTTTAACCACACCCGCAATCAACCTTCCCACATGTATTGTGCTGTCCGGTACTAAATCATGGGGTGTAGGTATGGATTACTTTAAACGAACGGTAATCCTCCGGAATTATTTAAGGTGTTGAAGGTCTGTTCTTCTATTTTATTTTATTTGGTGTATTATTGTTATTTTTATTTTTGTTATTATTATTTTTTTAAAACATTTTATAGCTCATGTTTCTACGAATTATCTTCCTAATTGTGTCCTCTTGTAATGGTTCGCAATAACTAAGCGTGTATTTAATGTGTACAACTCATTTCAATAATTAAAACATGGACACATCAGTACAATGATTTGTGGGTTAATTCCTCAAAATGGAATTTCTTCATAATGTTACACGGGATAAGTTTCTTAAAAGCTTTGGATAACTGGTCTTTAATAATCACTGGTGTCTAGTGATTTACTATACGTCGCGCGGTTCGATCGCAACACATAAAGTCACAATTATCCATAACTGAAAATTGGCTCTTTCCAATTTTAAGTTGATGTACACAGTGTTGTACTTGAGTTATTTGATTTATTTACTGCCTACGAACATGACCGTTAAACCTGAGACAGATGAATCGGAGAGTTAAGCTTATACCGGTTTGAGGCGGTGAATAAAACATGTTGACTTGATAAACCTTTAAACATGATTCACAAGACAGTGAATCGAACGAGGAAATCCTTATCGTTATCAGCGTTGACTGATGAAAGACACTCATCAAGGGTGCTCATCATTCAAGGAATGAACAAGGATTCACAGCAACATGGCACTCGTGTCAGCTGCCCTGATCCCCTGTACTAAGGGGGTGACCTTTTGATCAAACGACAGTTACACGTTCTAGTAGTCCATCAACTTAGATGTGCATTACGGGATGAGTCATCCCCAACATTATTAACATAACAAATAAGTAAACTCGTCTGAAAACAGATGAACTTTGAATTTGTGTTCTTCTTTTGTGGGGTGACGTTTTTTACCCCCCCCTTTCCTCTTGAAGGTGTCATTTTGTATGTTTTTTTTTGTTTTTGTTTTTTTGGGGGGGGCTAAAAGTGATCAGCTTTCCTTAACGTGACTTGTTTGTAACTGTTTGGCAACAGCTCTCATTGGTCTTGAGAACACTTTCCAACTGGGACCTTCACCCAACCGGAAACTTTATGGATCAGCCCCAAGTGACCTGCTCCACAAGCAGGACACCTGGGGCTCACCCGGGTGAGCACCGTGAATGACGTCAAAGCTATTTGAATGGACCGGCCGGGGGGGGGGGGACCATGGGTCGACCCGGGTAAGTTAATCGAACACACCCACTGTTTACAGCAACTGAGAAAATACAAACATATCTCGGGAATTAAAGTCTGCAAGCAAAATTCTGTGCACATGTCGAAATAGTCTGTGAGTCCCAATTCCAAAATGGATACGTAGTTACTATGACGTTGACGCAGACCCTGTGTACGTGATAGTATACAATATTAATTCAGTAATAAAAGTGATCCAAATAGTTTATGACTTGAACAAGTCCCCAGTTGAAAATTATTTATATTATGTTGGTATTAAGGTAAAACGGTTTGTCTGCTTAGTCTCGTTTACCGTTTGGATGTTAGGCAGACGTTTACGTCATGCCCGATGTGATTGTTGCTATTAGAGGGAGATTATGTAGTCATGGAATCAATAACTTCACATCAGTCATCCCCCCCCCCCGATTCTTATGTTTTTGTTTTTACCATTATGGTGTTTGTTTTATATTTAGCTGTCCGAAGCACAATAATATTGCTTCTGACAGCTAATTATAAACACGATTATGTATGGACATTAATATCTACTTTGTTAAGACACTTTTGAAAAAAAGTATTGGATTTGTTTTTAGTTTCATTGTTATTATTATTTGTTTTCATTAGTTATTGTTTTTGTTATAACAAAAAACGTGGCGTTTTTATATTCGTTTAGCGTAAATAAACACATAACTAATCAATACAGTATATGTCATGACAAGTAGGTCCGATTCTACTCAGCAAAACAGTTTTGTGGCTAGCATAAATGAGTACACACCAACTTTGTGAGATTGGGATCTCAACGTTTGTGTATGTTCACGATATAATTGTTGTTTACTATAATCACTACTAAGTCAGTCTTCCCCGAACACTCCAGATGAGAGTATCCCATTTTGTCATTCGGGCCCACCATCTCCAAAATTACAGAACATTTTCACCTAAACCAACGACACTTGATCGACGCTGGGAAGCTAACCCGATTATACCAGAAAGTGGGTATCGTTCATGCGCCAGATGTAAGATATGTTATTCTGGTGGTAATTCTAGATACAGTCCTCAGCCAAAAGAGTTTAAACTTTCAAGTCTTTTGGGAGAGATAATGTTTAGTCATTTTTAGACGGCTGAAGTAGATGTTTTGAAGTAAACTTGGCGGTTGATTAAATAATCGAATTTCAGTTCGCTTTCCAATTCGTCAAGGAACTCTACTAACCGTATCGGTAATGCGGACGGGGAATTTTAGTTTGAAACATTTATAATAAACGCACGCTTCACCGAGGAACATGTTATGAAGTGATAACTATTTAATAATAATGACAGAGGGAAGTCAGGCTGCCTGTGATAATAGCAAGTAAATGATTCATACTGTTTGAGACGTCAGTGGTACTTCGGCATTTTTTCCAATTGTAGAGCATGAATAAACCAACGGCACTCATCTCGCGGTGGGATTCAAATTATGTTGCTCCAAAATGTTTACCTCGCGGACTCCCCGTTTTCTAGTTTCAAGGAGCATCCGGGATCCATAAATTATTCAGGGGGTGAGTAGTTATCGTCAGGGTATTATACACTAACTTTATTGCAGAAAGTCGTCCCAGCTACGCCGGGGGAACGCGAGAGGCTTAAACTGCGCATCTATTACTTATAATCATAGTATGGTGACGCTTATTGTTGTGCATGGTTTCAGCACATTGCACCTGTTTGTGAAATTGGGTATCATGGGCTTTGTTATGGGATTCAATGGTCATCTTCTCCATAGTATTAATAGTTTTATTTCAAGTGCGTCTGAACTCAACCTGACCGTATCAATTGCGTATACCCGGCCTGTAATGGGCTACTGCAAACAGAGATTGCCAAATAGTGTAGGACATCGAGAGTTAGTTTGATTTCCAATGGGCCCAGTGATTTCAAGTCGAGAGAAAAACATGTTGATTAGGGGAGCTCTGGAGTTGCCCGGCTACGTACTTGTCCAGGATTGTTTATTTTATTGTGGTCACTTAAGACGATCACTTGCATTCAACATCCACCAAAATGTGCAACATAACACCCGAACAACAAGCCATCCAGCGCCTCGTCTAATCCCTGGCAATTCCGAATCTACGTCAGCACCGAGTTTATTTTATTACAAAAGGGTGCAGTCGGAAAAAAAAAAAAAAACATAAGGAAAACAAAAAGGAAAGGGGGCTATTGGCTTTCCAAATCGCCAGGTAAATGCAAACCTCTGCGCTCTATGGGAAATCTAGCTCAGGGAATTACAACAATGAAGAAGTCATTGTTCAGTTGCTTTCAAGACCACATTGTGTGTGGGGACTTGAGGCAGATTCTGTCGATGCCTGGGTTTTGTCAGCAGCTGCTCGCCCCTAGCAAAATTAAAGAAGTTATAGATAAATGATTTTAATTTAACTAAATTGGCTCTAGGAGAGAAACAAAATAATGTAAACTGCAATACTTTCCACATTATCCGAAGTTATTTTAGTCTCTTCCAGGCTTTTCTTCTCTTACAGGGTTTCAATTATAATTTGAAAACCGTGCTGGATTAGTGCAAGATAGACAGGTTGAATCTGGGGGGAATCGCATTCGGTTGCCAGGGAATGTGAATATTTGTATAAGATTACAAGCAGGAAATCACATGTTGAAAATAACAATCTTGCTACAGCATAAAGGAACTACAACAAGTCTCGAGATTGAAGTGCCACGACTGGATTTCCAGAGAAATATCCAAGACGAGTTCCCGTAGCTGATATAATCAGTTTTTGATTGAAAACAGGAAGATTGAGACTGCAACGTGACCGGCAGTCGGCAGCAAATTCGGAAGAACACGGAAATAATGCAGACAAACCTGAAGCGTAATTGGTCTGTGTGTTGCTACTCCAAACCCTAATTCATAGTCCAGACTTGCGGTAGGAATTTCACCGACCACGATGTGGTAAAACAAAAACAAAACTAAATACAATACATTTCAAAATACATATAAATGAAAACAATGAAATCGTGTTAACGCAACTAAGTAGGAATCACTAAATTGCTTAATATTGGGTATATATCGAGTAATGTTAGTTGTCACGTTGTCATGCTGGTGCAAGTGCTTTTTAAAGAATATGTAATCGTGTATTTTCATCCGTTTAATTCAAATTTGCAAGTACTTTGAAACTTTAACGACTGTTCAAATGTCACGTTTTCTTTTCGGAAAAGCCGGTTCCTGTGTCTATTTTACTCATCTATAGGGAAACTAAACTTAATTGGTCCACGTTTTCGGTTCGTATGTTCATATTTGCGGATTGTTAAGCCTATCGTTTACTCATTTTTCTTTAGACAGGGCGGGATCGGATGTAGGAGTAAAGACACTAGTCAACTTCAATCCCATCAACCTTTGTCTGCTCTGCAGGACCCCCCCCCCCCCCAACACACACACACACGCACACCGCATTGCAATTATTACAGCTGTTTGCAAAAGAAGGGCAGATTCACCGCACGTTAAACGTGCAACACTCTAGCCCGGATTGTCTTCAATCATGACTTGGCCTAGCGGCAACATCCAAACGATTTCCGGCTTCATTTCGCAGGGCGGGGCCCGGCACAACATGCTGTTACAGGGTGAAAAAACGCGTGCTCCAAAAAAAAAGGAAGGGGGGGGGAGTTACATCACCAGTGTGTCCTCTTTTGCAATTTGTCACGAGAAGGTGTTTCTGTATGCCTTGTACTTTGGTAACAACACATATTACATGAGAGATCCTGGACAATTGATTGCGCCCTTTCACACCAGTGACATTGTCATTCTGTTGCGGTATACAGTCCGTTGACTTGCGTACTTTGTACTGCATCACTATTGGCGACACTCTTCGGGTTAATGAATGGGATGTGCGTTAAGTGAACAGAGTCGGCAACATTGCGCTACGAATATTGTTATGTTTACCTATTCGAGTTTATTCACTAAGCAAGTTATTCTTAGTATAGAAGCATTTCACAAGGTAATTTATATAATCATTAACTTCGTTCCAAGTAATGTTAAAACCAAGTTACGTTAAAGTTGTTAAATGATAAAAATTATATGCACTTTTTGTTCAACCCTTCGGACAATACTTATATCAAATATTATGAACAGAGACCACCGGTGAAGGGCAGCCACATAAAGCAGAAGAAAACAACTATGAAAGGCACACCTCAGGCAGGTAGAGCAAGGAGATCACTCACCTCACTCTACTTGTTGATTAAATAATTTCAATGTGAGATGCGCAAGGACTAGAAATCTGATAGATGAGGTCAGCTCATTCTAGTCAGCCGGACCATCTTCAGCCTTCAAGTTATTTTCAACCAAGTATTGTATGGGTGTGTGTGCCCTTACATATGCCAACTTACGGGGTACTTTTAACAATGGAACAATGGACCCCACAAGGCAATTTCAATAGGAACAATAGGGCCCCACAAGGGAATTCTTTAGAAAAGGGAACAATAGAACAACAATAGCAGTACCCCACAAACCGGATCCGTAAGGTTGGGTGCGTGTGCGTGTGGGTTAGCACAAACACCGTTGTGGGGACTTTTACACAATGGAACAAAGGTCCCCACAACGTTTTTCTTTGTTAAACCGGGTCCCCACAAGGTAATTCTTTAGAAAAGGGAATAATAGAACAACAATAGCAAGTCCCCACAACTCTGCGTGCAAAAGACTGTGTGTGTGTGCCCTTACACGTGCCAACTTACGGGGTACTTTTAACAATGGAACAATAGACCCCACAAGGCAATTTCAATAGGAACAATAGGGCCCCACAAGGGAATTCTTTAGAAAAGGGAACAATAGAACAACAATAGCAGTACCCCACAAACCGGATCCGTAAGGTTGTGTGTGTGTGTGTGTGTGTGTGTGCTTTCTAAGGGCAAACAGCTAACAAATAATTGTATGCAACACGCGGGTCGTGAGTTAAACACTCAACACAACAGTCTGTTTTGCGACGAACGACAACTTTAAAGGTCCCAGCATCTCACAGTAACTTGGATCACCCGGACTGCCTAAACAAATCCAGTGCCCCTTGTTTGCATAAATTAAATGTTGCGTGCGTAAACACGTTGAAATTCGTTATAATTTACTTTTCTTCTCTGGAAGGTCCGCTGCTTTACCAAATTCCATTAATTCAAAGAGGCAGTTCACAAAATATTGCCACTCCTTTTCCCATCGATGATTTAGTAATGTATTTATTTATTTATTCATTTTTGTATTTATGTGTTGCCTCAACTCCACTCCTTCGGCAAACATCTGCGCCCGTAGTGGATGTACGCGCGCCTTTCGTTTTTGCCTCAATCATACAAACACTACCTGCAGAGGTCTTTGAAAAAAAAAATGCTTATCATTGGAAGACCCTTTGTGGTAACACACAGCAAAAACAGGGGTGTTAAAATGTACACCAAAGGTGTTGTAACCAAAGAAAAACACAAGAAAAGATCCCAACTTACACCATAGGGTGTTAAAATAACACCAGTTTCTGCCAAGACAACTACATTTGTGTTATTTAAACACTTTATGATGTTAAATCTGATTCTCTCGTTGGTGTTTATTTGTGACAACACCCATGGTGCCCATTTTAACACCCAAGCTTTTGCAGTCCACTCATCATTATAAATATGTAGTGTAGTGCTTTAACTTGGGCTATGTTGTTGTTGTTGTTTTTGTACCTTTGTGGATACATAGTTGTAAGACTTAGCTAAAAAACGTAACATGTACTGTTTAATGTGTGCCCCCCCCCCTCCGTGGGTTTTGTTTCATCATGCCTACTTTATAGTTTGTGTTATTATTTTGATTGCATATGTTTTGTTTTAATTGAAGAACTAGTCGCTACAGACACTACTATATAAATACCAAGCTTCACTTGGAATGTTGTCACTAAAAGTTCGTCACTTTTCAAGTCATAAACAAATACATGGTGGTACAGTTATGTTGATATGGCAAGTTGATAATGCCGGGTTTTTTTTATTTGGTAAAACTTAAATCCAACCATATTTATAAATCAGTACTCCAATCTGCAAGCATGCAGTAACACAGCCACTAACAACGGCTCGTGCATGACGCCCTGATACCAAAGATTAAAGTACGACAAGGTACAGTTCACCATGAGGCAAATATATATCGAATAACACAACTAATAACTTATATCAAACATCACAATTTGGGTTAAGCGCAAACTGTTATCTATTGGCCCCTTGGCTTTTGAAAAAAAAAAATGTAGTTCATTACCTCGTGCTTGGCACGATGCTTTTAAAAAGGTTCCCCTGCAGGTTGTATAATATCATGTTCCGTAGCTTCGAAATTACAAGATCGGCTCTCCGGGAGTTTGATTTTTCCATTTTCCCCCTTTTCTTAACTCAAAAGAGATGTATATACCCGCAGCGATTTTATCGTGTGTTTTTTTTTTTTTTCTTCTTTCTTTCTTTCTTTTCTTTCCTAACCGCATACACAGGGTAAGTGTAGCGTCTTCCCAGTTTGTCTGCTGCCATTGGGGCTGATTTTCCTGCGATTTAAACGCCCTCCTCCCTTTTTTTTCGGTATGGAGTTTCACGCGACCATCCTCCGTTGTTGTGTACGGCGACACTGTGATGACAGATAACAAGATGTGCCCCTATCGTTTCCGCTTATCGAGTCGTGTTTTTACTGTGTTGTTTTTCTTTCATTCCTGTGCCTTGCTGGAGATTGTTTCCATTTATAAAGCAGTTCAATCAAGGACTTCATCCTATATATTAAAGCGCTCATTGGGAAAACATGGACCATGATTGGCATCATGGTAACTTTGGACTACAGTCGAAACTGCGGTAAGACCGTAATAACGTTGTGATCTTCAGTTCTATATGTTTTAACACCAAACAAATGCGACTTTTAAAGATTGCACCGAAGTGAGGCAGTTTTAAAGTATTGAAAAAAGCGCAGTGAACAGTTAACGTGTGTGTGTGTGGTTTAATTTTCTTCTTCTGTTTCTTCAAAAGGACGAAAAGAGGGGAAACGATTTTTTTTTTTTTTTTTTTTAATCCCCCAAGACCCAAACAAAAAAACACATGGCACTCCGTTCAGGACACTGAATTCCAGGATGGTACATTGACCACCATACTTTGTTGATTTTGCTTTTAGTAGGCATCAAATAGCTACGGTTGCAATTGGTTCAAAATAGCTCAAGCAAATGCATGTGAAGATAGCGGGTAAACACTACGGAACCCTCTTCCCGTTTCCTTTACCATTGATGGCGGTCTTACAAGAACAGTGACCGCAACGAAAATAACGCGTTTGTCCCTCGACAAAACTGTAGCTGGGACCCACAAAAAGGCCTTGTTGAGCGTTCACTCACCAAGTTGGGGCCGCACACAAACACAGAAAAAGCAGAATGGTCAAACGCCTGTCAAGTGCTTCATGTAAGCTTTACAGGGAAAATAGCCTACATATAAGGTGGAAGTGCGGCAATTTTGATTTGATTTTGGATATTTTACTTTATCAGCCATTGGGTGACTAGAAAACATTAATTTTTGTTAATAGTTGTTTTGTTAGTTTGGAATGGGGGTGTTGGGGTGTTGCTGTGTTGTTGTTGTTGTTTGTTTTTTTTGTATTTTTTTTTATGATCAGCTAACAATATAAGGCCGGACAGCCACTCCAAGGTGAGGGCTTTACTTAACTGATTTAGGCTGTCAACCCAAATCAACTGTCACCAGGGGCACTTTGCCACCAACTGTAACTAAAACAGGGTTGCCCCCTTACAGTCCGTAAGGATGTTGGCATAATTATCATCCACTGGGAGCCTGGCTGGTAGAGCAGTATTCACGACCGTCCAAACTGTTTTTACGATGCAATGATGGTTAAGTGCCTAGTTCAAGGGTACACGTGTCATGACCGGGAATGGAACCCACCCTTTGCTGCTGACAACCCAAGAGTTTGGGTGTGGTGAACTAAACCGCTCGGCCACGACACGTCACGTGCCGTGGTCGATTCGCCAAACATGGACACACAAACATGTTTCAAAAATGTTTTTAAACCAAGGGATCAACACTGTTTTAGCACAACAGAGTAGAAAGTTACAATGTTCAGTTTTAGATGCGTTGTTCACGAACTGTGGAGCTGAATCTATCGGTCTGGTTTACCTCCAAACACAACCGCGAAAACATCAATTCCGTAAATGAAATATACTTTCATCTGTTTCATGATAAGTTCCGACATGCACCTGCCTGTCATTGATTTATATTTCAGATCAGCAAGCCATTCTACCCCCACCAACCCATCATTCATTCTTCTCTTTGTATATCGCAATCTCATTTGTCGGCATTTTCTATTTCATTGAACAAATCGAATCGTATGAGAATGAAGACTATTCCTTATGGATATCACGTTCAATTCGGTTCGACAGAAATCTTTTCTTCATTCCCCCGGCTGAGCACTTCACATTAACGCCATGAACAGCCGTTCCGACTCAATTGATGCCAAAGAAAACCCCTTTTCAAGTTTCACCGATCCAAATGTTCAAATTACTGCATTCGATCTTACCGAAGCGAGGTAACTGCTGATCCGCTGTTGGGGTAAAAAGAAGCCCAAATATTTGCTAAGTACTCCGGGTAGAGCTCGTCCATCTGAGATCGAGCTTCAAGTGGTTTATACAAGGACCTGTACGTTCACTGCTTGCAAGCACAACGTGTACGTTAGCTCAGGAGTCGGGTTTTCCGCTAATTTATGAAACATATTTAATGTATGGTTTCATTTGAAGATAGGATGACTTGTATGAATCAGATATCCAACCGTAAAGTAAGTTATCTACACAGGATTATGTGTGAAATCTTCTCATCAATTGTTTTTCTTTTCACAACGAAACACAACATATTTAAAACAGAGACAACAATTGAGGGGCTTTGTTAAAAAAATGGATAATTAAAAACCAACAATTTGTTTTTAATTTGTGAAAATGTTCATTGAAATATGGTTTGTGATGCAAGAAAACAAACGATGATGCTACCTTTAATGTTTCGCAGATGTATACATATATTGTCAGTTATATATTCTATATACGGCTATCGTTTGGGTACATACGTGAATTAAATGGACAACTCTTCCCTCCAAAAACTTCCATTAATTTAGTTTTGCAATGTACAATTTTGCCTAGGTAACATTGAATTTAATCCCAACACTGATTACAAATGCCATTTTCCTCTTGTGTGTTACAAGAAACTACTACTATTTCAACTGCACGTTGCGCGCCATGGGAAACTTGATCGCAATATGCACGTATAGAGTTCGTGACAAGTGTGTTTTTAACATTGTTTTGAGGGAGGTATGTGGTCGGCCCCTACGGACCATACAAACAAGTTAGGCGGTGCATTATGATGAGTGCGGAGTGCGGTCACTTGTTTCAATGTAAAACCCCGTACGGCTGCCCCCCCCCCCCCCCCCCACCAGAAAAACATATAATAAATAAATTAAATAAATAAACAACATAGATTGAAAACAAGAGAAAGAATAATTTAGAAATAAATAAACTACATAAATATAAAGTAGTAATAACAACATAATAATAATGATTGTTAAAACAAATACCTAAATAAAACAATTAAAAGCATAAAACATAAAAAAAATAAAAAATAAATACATACATAAATAAATAAATAAAACAAAAACAATAAAGACATTAAGAAAAACGAAATAATAAACGTAATGATTAAATAACAAAATAAAGAGGAAAACTAAATACTTTCAAGATCAACATTCTACATCGAACACGATGCTGTTAAACATGAGGTAATGTCTGATGTGTTGTTCTTTTGTATTATTATTGCTAATGTTGTTCTCCTCTCTACCACATTATAGTATGTTATAGGGTTCAAGTAAACCTTTCTAATGCGCGTTAAGTGTTATCCCCACACGACCATGTCGCTATGGAGGTTCTTTGGCGCCTCTCCACTCCCCAATCAAAATGCTGTTGTACCTTTAACAACATTCATCTAGGAGCCATTGAGTCCGAGTCTCGATCCCTCTTGAACCATTCGCTGATGGCCTCACGGGCACGGAATCCCTACTGAAATTTAAATTTGACACAAGTTAAATATTTGAGGGGGACTTGAGTTCATGCCCATTTGTATCACAAGGGTGTTTATTTTATTGATTTCATGTTGTAATGAAAAACGCGAAATCATCGGACGTACGACAATCAACCAAATAAATGCTGTCCGGCGAAGATGTTAGTTCAATTCTTCGGGAGCAATCTTTGCGGGCCCGGGCTCTGTGATTTTTAGAATTATCCCTGGAGTAATTCGGACCGCGGAACGTGTTCTTTTACATGAAACAATCACTGCCCGGGTTACAATACTCACAAGAACGAAATTGAAAACTCGATTTAAACCCCAAAACAGTATATTGAAGGTAACATGTCTCATGCACGGCCTAGTTTATTGAAGTAACTTTTATTAGCTTCCCAAGGATGCGATTCGTCTTCATTATTACAATATAACTAAGCAGGGAAATGCTGTTTCCCTGATCATTGCACCGTGTTTGTTTGTTTGTTTCTTTCTTTCTTTCTTTTTTTCTTTTCGTGTTTTCTGATTTGAGCAGACAGTTCATTTTACCGGTTCAGTTTTCGAGAAAAACAAAAACATTACAAAAACCTTAAAAACTACTAGAAACCTTGAAAACTGTGGTGTAAATCAACACGTTCTGGCGCCAAGTGTTTTTACATCGATCCGAGCAGATTGAGTTAGGGAAACGAAAATTCGATTGTGACGAAGTTGACGTCATCTTGTAACTACAAGGTTATGTCAATTATAAGTTATTACATTCATGTCAACTGCAATCATGCGTCAGAAAAAAAGCATCCCTCAAAAATTATCTTCAATGACACCAGCTTTCTCTCAGCACAAAATTATGACCAACATATAGATGAAAATATACTTTAAATGATGTCCCACGAGAAATCTCTGACATGATACGGAAAACTCACATCCGAATATTGACGTATTTCCATGACAACATACATTTAGTTACTAACCAACATTTTGATAGATCTTTTCTGGAGACGGTGTTGTTTGAGTAACGCATCTATTTTCTTCTCTCACCAGGTAACTGTGCAAGCCACTTGCTTGACGTTGACGGCCATGACGGTTGACCGTTACTATCTGATAGTGCACGCAGTCAAGTCTCGTAATACACGCACTGTGATGAAAGCGGTCGTCATCAACGTGGCAATCTGGATCTGTAAGTTATTGCATGCTACTATGCACCCGACCAATCACCGCAGGGCTGCTGCACTTGATTCAGATATCTGTCAATGCCATTTCAGCTTAATTTGTTGGGTTGGAAGAGATTCATATAGATCTAACTTGCATTACATGCTAACAATTGGTACCACAAATAGTTATAGACTACCGGCACATGACATGGTTTGCTCGTTCTTGGACAGGGAGACGAGGGGGTGTTGGGGAAAACTCTCCAGGAGGTTGGGGAAAAAAAACATCACACTTCACATAATTTGAAGTGAATACATAGAAAAGTAGGCCGTGTTATTGAAAGCAGAACAAGGCTCTTACTCGTCGGCACGGAAATAAAACGAAACAAAACAGGTACAAGGGACACAGCTCATAATTGTAGACATGTCCAGATTGAGTGTCGATATGTCTCCAACTTGATTTACATAAATCCACGGCGTTTTCTCAACCACCCTCAGCTTAATTGTGTTGAAGTCCAAATCGTCATCTCAGTTTACGCTCTGGAAAATGTCTTTCTAAGTTACTCGATTCGTTCCTTTTCCCAAACCCGCCGAGACCGTTCTGGCGGATATTTGCTCGTCCCGCTTAAAAACGTGTGTTTTCTTTCAGAGATATCACGTTCCTGTGAAATTGATTCAAACCAGTGGGATCACGTTCGTACATTTTGGTCCAATCGAGTGTTTCTTTTTTCTGTGGCTGTAACATAGCCAAATGTTATTCAAGCAAATATTCGGGAGTTAAGGGAGACAGTCAGGAAAATGTCCACCCGGGGCATTTGAGACCATTGTTTCAAATAAAATAGAGGACGAGGCTAAAAGGGTTTTCACTTAAGTTGAATCGAGAGTGCGATATTAAGTTGCATAGTCATAACAATTATAACATTGAAACTTGACATTAGTGCCGAAAAAGACTTGGAAGTGATATTTTAAAGAAAAACAAAACATAATTTGTCAGGTATCTACGTGTTCCTCTCAAGTTTAGAGGCTTTGGAAAAGTAAAGGCGAAAATGAACTTGTACGCAAAACAGAAATTTTAAAAAGAGCATGGGAAACAAAATGGAATGAAAATGTATTTAAGCATGCTCTTTTATTTGTAGTTACACTATTATTTCATTGATTTATTAATGCACAACCGAATAAAGTTGAATATGAACTGAATGCCACGGCAATTTATTTGTAATCCCTTTTATAGATTTACCCTTGTTTTCAATTGTGCTGCTTCTATGTTTCTTTTTTTTTATTAGTTTCATCGCTGATACATATAGCTACGTATGTGTTCTCACGTATCGAATACAAGAAAGAGGGTCAGTTTTGCGAAAGGCACTTCCCTGAAGGAGAGATCAGCACCAATACCATTTACGCCATTTTCGCCTTTCTCGGAATGTACGCCATTCCTCTACTTATTATTTTGTTCTGCTACGCCCAAATACTCCTTCAAATCTGGCAGAAATCAACTGGACGGACTGAGAGTGCGCAAGCACAGTCGCGCGCCCTCCGGAGAAAGCGCAAAATCACCAAGATGGTTTTCATCGTCGTTTTGCTTTTTGCCATTTGTTGGGCGCCTATTCAGATATTCAGCACCTGGTTCCTTTTTAACCCAGATACCGCCTATGAGCCAAACATGTACCTGCATGGCGCTTTCCTATGTCTGGCATACTCTAACAGCTGTGTCAATCCTTTCGTTTACGCATTCACAACTACTGGTTTCAAAAAGTACTTTCGGCAGTTATTCGGCCCGTGTTGTGGTAGCTGCCTTCAAGATGAATCAAAGACCACTGCTCCTGTTAAAACAAAAACGGATCGTTTAACATCCATGAAGGAGGAATCTTCAATGTAACTGCATGCTGGGCCTCCAAACTGGGAAAGTGATAATTTAACCTTATTTCTCATCCCCCCGTGTTATTTTTGTTTCTTTGGCAGTCTCTTCTTTGATCCATCTTGCAACCCCTGTCTTCACAGAGGTTGACTCGGACAGCAATTGTGCGAATACGTTCCCGAATCCAGAGGTAGATGCAAAAATCTACGGAGTTTACTCCTTCTTGGGAATGTACATCATCCCACTGATGTTGATTATGTTCTGCTACGCGAAAATCCTCATTCAAATCTGGCAAAAAACTTCGGGGGGAACGGAGAGCGCACAGGCCCACACTCGTGCTCTCCGCAGGAAAAGGAAAATCACACGAATGGTACTCATTGTGGTTGTTCTATTCGCGTTCTGCTGGGCGCCACTTCAGATATTTATCATCTGGACGAATTTCAATGTAACCAAAATGCAAAATATGAGGCAAGACGTTCTTCTATTTTTGAGGGGATCCTTCCAATGTATGGCGTATGCCAACAGTTGCGTAAACCCATTTGTGTACGCATTCACAACGACAAGCTTCAGAAAATACTTCAGGAAAATGTTCGCAACGTGCCGTGGAAACGTCTACAAGGACCGCACCAGTATCAGCATTAGTATGACAACAAAGACGGAGAGACTAGCTGCTGAGGAAGATTCCTCGATATAAACCGTGCGGATTAAAACAAAGACATTCTAAGCAAAAACACAGCAAACAGACTGAGAACACACATCGTAATAGAAAGGTTTATGTGACCCTTGTATAATATAGGTGACTATTAGAGCAAAAATGTGTATTTAGAGCAGAGTGTGTGTGTGTGTCTGTTTGATATTGTAAAGGTAAGAAAACATTGGAAATGGAAACTGATACATGCAGCAGCAACAACGGAACACGGAAATGCTCTCTCAGTTTGCTTAAACTGGGGCATTCTGAAACGGGAAACGTGGATGTCGAAGGATCTTCGAAGAGCCGAGAGCCATCCGGACCAAACGAAGGAGAAAAACAGGCAAGCTTTGATTGCCGTCCCTTTCCAATCAGCCAGCCAACCGACCTTCCTTCTTCGGGCAACCTTTTTCTATGTGCACCGTCTCCTTGTTAGTATGCTAATTTTTAACTAGCAAGGGTAAAGTAACGCATCGCCAAATCCAAAGGGCAACACAGGGGAATGGTTTAATCCACTAAGTATGCGTAAACAATGAGTTGCAAAGCTTGCTTTAAAGATGGTCCAAAGAAGCAGAAGAAAACAAGAAGAAACAAATAATAATAACGACATGCAAGTTTTAAATATTACGGGGGGGGGAATTAGGTGGGAAAGGGGACTGAAAGGGTGCCAGGTTCAAAATGGTGTACCATTTCAGAGACAAAGACACTGGCTGGCGATTGTTTACAGTGAAATGGGAAGAAGAAACAAAATAATATATATATAGGGCCTATATATAAATGTTGCCTCTGACGAAGATCCGGTTTCGATCGATAATTAAGGCCATCTCCCCTACTAAGTTTATATATATAAATGTATATACAGATGTATGTACATATATATGTTAGTGTGTGCGTGTCTGTAATAAACGCATTGCTTATCCGTCCAGTTTCAGTGACCCTACAATATGGTGGTAGAACCCATGTGTTTGTTTTGAAACTCAAATTACGCTTACTTTAAAACTCAGTGGTTTTGTATATATTAAATGCAATTGCAATTACAGCATTGACTTGTGGCAGAAGTCGGAAGGAATGAAAAGAAAGAAAAACAAGAAGAATCTTATGTTTTTCTTCTTCTCCTCCCCCCTTATTGCTATGTGAACACTGAATGTGAAAACAAAACACTATATGATAATTATTTCTTGAATCTTCACAGCACAATATTTAACCTGATTTTGAGCACCTTCTGAGGCATTAACCGTGCGCTTGTGTGCACTCACATCATTCAAACGGGCAGGCAAGCGCGAACCGAATGTGTAAAATTGTACAAAACAGGCTAAGTGTGCTCCCTGGCTGTGACAAAGACCATTAAAAGGCACCACAGGGCCGAGGTTTCAAATGTTGACTTAATTTACGCTTTCCTCAGATGAAACTTGCCACAATTGGCAAATGGGACTAATGTAATTTTGTTCGGAGTACATTTTGCTCAATTTCTAGACATTATGAGAACTGAATTCACTGGAAATTATGACGCACGTGCTTACTGATATGCAAACTATAAAACACCTCCCAGATTGCATTGACTACAACATTAATATAATCGCCCTTTATTTGATTCCGAACCTTTAATATTTATTATTTTGGGTACGCTTTGAGATAGAATTGGAAATAACCAACTTGTAAAAACCATTCAATCACATCTTCTAGATATCGTTCTTTTTGAAATACCGAATGAAAAAAAAAATAATAATAATAATTCGGTGACGGGAAATTGTTCTCATTCCGTAATTATTCATGGGAATGAAAACGAAACTATACGACAAATTTCGCTCTGGTAAACTTGTATAAACGTTATTAGTATATATCCCAAGACAAACTAAATAACATATTTAGCGCTTAAACGACATTATAATCTAAGCGTATTCGCTTAAAATTGATTTACAAGATGCACACAACGTGAGCTGCAAATTCAGTAGTATCATCACTATGTACTTCACATCGATCCGACGAGATCAAACGTACACAAAGCAGCAGATATGCTAGCACGCAATCTATAATGCAGCCTTGCGTGTGAAATGAAATACAATGAACTGTCACTTATTAAAACATCTTTCACTAGAAGTTGTTGTTTGTCTCGGAAGGGCTACACAAATTGTTTGTTGATGACATTCTGGTGGTTTTTATGTGTTTTCATATTTCGGTTTATTATGTGATTGTTACCTTGTATTGGGTATTGTACACCTACGTCGATGGTTGTATCCATGGTAATGCTTATTAATATGGAACTGCTATTGTATAATCACATACACAAGGTTCCCACAATTATTTGAATACGTGCAATACTTGCATGGTCTAATCTTTCACAAGGTAATGTTGGTTTTGTAATTGATGTGTCTTTTGACTCCGAAATTACCATGTTTAACCGATGAGTTGTAACATATGTTATATTATCCGCACAGTTAAAACCATTATGTCTGTTGGTAACGATTCAACGGCGTGAATGCGTGACAGGTACAGTGAAAAACTAGATTTCCGCAGGTTGGCTTGACATTTACAGAGAATGGGTACAATTAAATTGTGTTACAAAAAATAATAGGGCTGTCAATCGAACTGAATATGCCCACCACAAAGCGAATAGTTTTCAAGGGTATTCGTCGATGTGTTATTGGCACACGTAGGCTACTATTTCTTCATCATGTAGATTTGGTACGTTGGCCCTGCAAATTGCAGATAAAACAAAATGTGCAGAATGCGCATTGTCCTATTCTTTCTTCGAATTGAAATGTTTTTGACACAGTATAATAGTCTGATGCCCACAAGAAAATAATAATATTGACAAGACAAATAATAATAGTAATACAATAATAATAAATTGATTTATAAACACATTTAAAAAATATGTTTGCTACTGGCAAATTATTTGCATGTTTACCGTGCAAGACCTACCTCCTTTGCATGTTGTTATTGGATAACAGGCCTATTGTCCGAATGTCAGACATTGTTATTTTGAGGTTGATCACACGATCAATTTATGTACCAAATTCGATTTTATTATTTCGATAAGTTCGAGGATCCCCCCACCATCAATTTAGAGCCTTGTGGCAACAATATTTCAAAGATTACCGCGATCATGATGAATGTTCCTATTTATGTGTTATTCATTATCCACAAATAAAATGAAATGTATAATTTCTTCCTAACTATAAGTTTTACCGTAATTTTTGGAAAAAGAGCAGCTTATTCCACGTCCATGCATTTGTATAACTCTGAGGAATGCGATTTTGTATAGCAATAATTTCAATTTAACTTATCAGGCTGTATTTCGGTCGTGTAAAGTTTAGGCGCAAGTACCGACTTCTACCAAAAGTTGATGCAAGTATTAAGAAACCTTTGAAAATTTCACTGGTCATATTTTGTTTTAACTCATGACGCAAGAGAACATTTTGCTAACACATTTTGTGAAATTGAATTTCCAATATCAGGAGCTTTAACTTAGTGTACACGAAATATAATCGTATGGCATCTGAATTTGCTGCTTATTTACCGAAAATGACCAAACGACCCAACATATTATTAATTTGTCCATACACGTTTGGCTATCCTACCTGGTTGAGTAAAAATGACTACCGGTACGTGATATTTCATATTTTCAGCTTTTGTGCACAATGCTTTTAGGAAACTGACCTTTTGCCGCTAATCTAAAATGGTTGACACTTGTATTTAGTCATTGACATGAATGAGCTACAAACAAATTACAAGGGCATGGTTTGTTTTCATGAATTATTTCACTACGATTCCATAGGTTAATGTAACATCATACATGTATGATTATTTGGGTTTGGATTAATGACAGGAACAAATGAACGGAGCCGAACTATTTTCAAGGAAAGGGAGTGGGATTTAAGGCAATTAGGGATGTGTACTGGATGTGAAAGGAAGTTTTAGGGCTTCATAGTCGGCTGGTAATCATTGGGTTCACAATTAATTGTTTCGTCAATTAATGGTATTTGCTAAAATCCTGCAGCGATTTTAGTGTGCAGTTCATGCATGAGAGTATGCTCTCTGGTGTACTGTCTGCTTAGTCATTGGAGGTCGCCTCCATACTATAACTCAGTGTAATATTTCGAATCAATTGTGATATACTTTGTGTGTACAGTTTCAAAAATAGTAATTCCTACCCTGTGTATAATATGTCAATGGACTGGTGTGGCTATAGTGTAGACCAATCTATATTTCTGTAAGCTATACCGGCATTTTTTTCATTATTATTATAAGTAGTATTATATCTTTCTACTACTACCATTTACTTATTTATGCATTTGTTATTATTTTTCGCAGTCATGGGTGTAATAACTAATGTCCGAGTATAATCAAACAACACTGAAATTATGTATTTACATTTTGTAGATGACTGACAACGTACACGGACAAGGACAGAGGCGGTGGTTTTTAAATCTCGATTAAACACAAACTGTTCGACTCAGTGATGGAAAGCTCAATCGAAATACCTAGAGAAACAAACATGCTGCACGAGGTCCTTAACCGTGTGGGAAAAAAAAAACATACCGGTGTTCGTGGACCAACTCAGATTTGGGATCAAAGCACTTTGCTACTAAAGTAACCAAGGTGTTTGTATATAAATGTAGATATTATTCAATATTTAATAGAAGCTCAAGTAACGTTTCGTCTGCACGTGTACAACCAGCAAATACTTGATAAAGCGCGAGTAAATTTTGTTATACTCTCTATTATTAACCCCGAGGGGAAAGGGTCGCACTCTATATCCAATAGTTTTCAGTGAGAAAGATATCCTGGTGGTCATTGAAAGCACCACATCAGCTTCATTTACAGGATCCTGCACCCAAAAATAGGCACAAGGAATCCAATTACAAAAGGCAATGGTGTATCAAATGTCGTTTTCACTATGCTAGGTCGTTGGCCATTTATTTAGCCCCCAAATGGTCCGCCTGCTCATTTCTACTTTCCTTTTTCATTTAGCTTTCGAAATTATGACTGTATAAATGTTTCTATAGATGCCTATACATAATTATCCCACAGAAGTACCACAATCGACTGCAATTTCGAAACACCCACAATGCAAGATTGGAAGATTTTGATTGAATCGTTGTCCCCATTTTCCCGCCGTTTAGCAAGCATAATGAAAACCGAACAATACAGCAGTATAGTTTAACACATTGTTTTATATGAAAAAAATAAATAAATATGTTTCATTGTCCCCTATTACAGCTTTTTTGCACGACGCCTGCACAATATTCCAAGTATAAAAGACCATTCCATTCACAGACGACCTAAATAGTCCGTCTATGTTTAGACTCGCGTAGACACTGAACCTCTTTCGGGCATTATTCTGTGTATGTTTTGTACATCCAGGTCAGTGGATGGATTTCAATGCAATACGCCCAGTTAGAAAGGGGGTGTTAATGTCCGTATTATAGACAGTTTTGGTCGCAACAAATGACCCCCTTTTTCAGCTGCATTATCTGGAGTTGAATCACCTGCCTCTCTCGCTTTGTATTGGTTGTTTTATTGAAATGACTGAAAGTCTTGTGGGGATAACCGAATACAAATCAATGGAAGTACAGCCCCGGGTACCCTGCATGGCGAATGTACATGAAATGTCTTCGTCTAGATTTTGTTTCATTCCTTGGTTTTATGTCAACCCGATCGAGTTTGGTGCCCACTAAAGAAGCCTGTCAACATTATTGCGCGTTTTTTATACATGTCCCGGAGCCAAAGCCCCAATTTACTGATGAATTTGCAGCTTGGAATCGGACTTACCTGACAATGAACGCCTCCAAAGCCGTGTTCCGAGCTCGGAACTTCCCATTAAGCAGGCCTGCGTGGCGTACCTAGATGTGCCAAAGGCTCTAATCGCTCTGAGGAAAGAGAAGGTCGAATAATACTAGAGTCTGCGACAGGACAGGTACCAAATACGCAAAGACAATAATTAATTGAGAGTGGAGGATCAGGTCTATACGGACAACGTCTCTACAACAGATTGTTGTCGTGACACAAGTTATTGACCTATGATAGCCATCCACAAGGTGATACATCTTTCCCTCTGAGGAAGCATGTTGACAACAACAACATGATAAAAATAAAGGAAAATAAGAACGTACAGTGTCAATAAAAAAGAAAAAATACACTTGTTGTAGATCCAGATGTTCTGTTAATAACATTATTTATCTCAACACCAGATGCATCCAAATTCGAGATAATCAAATTTCCTAAACAAAAAAAAAAAAAAAAACACGACCGTCAAAAGAAACAAATGTTTACTGTTAACGGGCATATCGTACGATAAAACACAAATAAGGGGGAAAAAAGACAACCCAACATAAATAAACAAACAAACAAACAACCTAACACCCCAACACACACCCCAACACACCACCTGAAACAGAGAAACAAACACCCAAATACCCCAACAAACAAAGACAAAATTAATTTCATGGATAGGGAATTCATCCATGACATAACTGCTTTAAGTTGGAGCAAGGTACACTAATCGTATCTCTGACATTCAACGATTTGAATCTCTGCACGCCCCCTTGATACCAAGTGGTTTTGCGGCAAGCCACAAATAAGGAAATACCTTAAATTAATGTAATGATTGAAAGCAAAAGTTATGTTTCTTATAGGATAGCCGGTCTCAGACTAGATGACTAGTTGACTTTTCATCGCAAGAGGGCTTCACATCGTGTTGATTGCATGGATCTATCGAACACCGCGGTGTGGCGCACAAAACTTGCTATTCCGTTGCACGTTTCCTTGGGCTGCTTTGAAGTTACAAATCAATGACGATGTCATATTGCTGCCTGCTTATAGATCGCGGATCTGTCCAAGAGGCCACACATACAACTTATTGGCTTATATTCAGGGGGTAAATCGCACGGTTATCATTTTGAACATCGCTTGGCCTTGCCCGTTGAAAAGACGCAATCTAAACATGTCACTGGGATCAACATTTTGTTATGATGTTCTCTATGACAGCCCTCAGATTTAATTCCTCGTTATTGTTGTTGCTTGTTTGTTTTGTTGTGTCCCGATACCCCCCCCCCCATCAGATTGTAATGGTGCGTAATCAACATTACAGTATCAACCGAATAAACCAAATTGTGCGTGTGTAATCAGACTGCCACATAACTGCTCTGAATAGGCTCTAAATTAAGTGTATACTCAATTGAATAAAACATTGTTTTCTTATTATGTTTGTTTTTAAATATATGTTTTGTCCTCTTCTTTTTGGGGGATTCACATAAGTGAATGGTTTAACAACCGATGGCACCAGCCCTGTGCCGTTCTGTTGGATGGTTGTAATCACACACGCTAGAAATAAATAAATAAAAAGCTGTGTGTGTTTTGTTTGTTAAGATCGTTTGTTTTTCGTCTACTAAGTGAGTCTATTTTGTATTGTTTTATTTTGGATAAATCCACCTACATATTAGTTTATTAATTAGCTAATGTGCTGCAAACTGTAGCATGAATTTAAATCCGACAGTTGATGCAAAGTTAACTGCACAGTAAACTTAAAGTAGTCCTTTCGACACGTACTATATACGTTCAATTTGCAACTCTAAGTGGAGCGACACGAACCGTTTATTTATCAAGTTCGGGTCTTCATTGACAACAACAAAGCGTGTATTCTTTGGAAATTATCGATCTTTATAGAAAGCATTTCTGAGCAGCAGCAGCAGCAGTTGTTCAGACAAACTGACGAGAGAGAATGAGCGAGTTGGAAATGAAATACCGAAGCACGATAAAAAGATTACCACTTACTTTCAAAACATTAATATAGTTATTTTGTTCGCGTACTATGTAAAAAAAACACAGCGGCTATTTACAAAATGTAATTAGGCCACTGCCACGCAAGGTCTCTAAGTCTTTCTCTGCGAAATAGTGTTAAATTTATTGCCATTGTCGAAACTTATTTTATTCTTTCGCAAAACCCACAACAACTTAAAAGAGGACGAGCAATACATGGTTGGTCGTCTTTTTCAACAGTTATAAAACGAAAATCAATAAAATTAAAAACCAAATTTGCACTACAACAAGTACGCCTATAGCGCTTCCTAATTATGGAGTAAAATGCATGTGTAAACTCAAATGAATGACTAAATATAAACACATGCGCGTTAAAAAAAAAAGAAAACAAATAAAAAAAACCAAGAAGTGTCTTGACAATGTATTTTGGAATTCATAATACCGTTTTATTCTTACAAGCGGTATTAACCTGACATTTGCTGGGGTGTCTGTTCTATTAGATTGTGCTTAACTCTATTTACAATTCATAAGCATCAGTTAAAACTACGAGCGAAATTTTGTAAGCGGATTTCGCTGCTGAATTGCGACCCAGTTTCATAATGAAACTTGTTCTAGTTACGTGTTTCTTCCCCCTGCAACCTTTAACTTCATGTATATTTAATGTTGTCCCCCTTTCTGTTTGTCTCTGGCCTCTGACATAACTTTGACATTCTCCTCAACTGACGGACCAGACGATGACGACTGACATTGCGAGTCGCACTGGGAAAACCGACAACCTCCTGGACACGAGTCCTTTCAGAACGTTTCAAGTTGGAAATAAGTAATCACCATTATGTGCTTCTCGTGCGGAGATCAAGAACATCGTTTGTGTTAAATTAGTTTTTCTATTTTGGATTTGGATTTATTTATATATATATTTTTTTACTCCTGCTAGGCAAGGAAGAACAAAAACACCATGTTGGTGATAACGAATAACTAAACAAAAAAGCATTACGATAACAACGAGGAAAATGAAAATATACATACAAAAATACAAAAGATGCAACTAAATAAAATATAAAAAACAACAACAACGGGAAAAACACGAAAAACACACCAAACAACAACAACACCGAATATCAATCGAGAGTACAATACAAGTTTGTTGTATCTGATTGTTTTTATTGTACTTAAGTGGGAAATTAATTATAAAATGGAAAACCAAATTCAGTAAACCCAACCCTTGTGCTATTGTGTATGTGCTCATCGTGGCAAGATTTTATTTTATTTTTTTTTCAAAATGCTTTACTTAGTATTGATTTAATATATCATTAAACTTACTGAACATTGTGCTTACTGCTTATAATAAACTCCGGGGGGGGGGGGGGAAGAAGACGGTCCAGTAGAAATATTTCCCTTGAGATTGCATTGTTTGTATAAGATGTCGAATGTAAAAGTCATTCACTACGGCGGGAAAATACAGCGAACAATGTGGTAGTGCTTAGGGCTTGCTAAGTCATTGTTATAGGTTTTTCAAGATTTACATATTATTATTGTAAACACTATTGGAAGCAGCTATTGAAACGAGAGTGTTGGTAATAGAGCTATTTGAAGTATAATATGCCTCTACTGATATCCTACTCGGTAGTACATCGGTTGCTAGACAGTGGGTGGAACAATTGAGGGGACGTGAAACTAACGAAATATATTTGTGTTTCTCTACAAAAGGATTGCACTTACAACAACTTTTTTATCGAGCCCAATATTACATCAATGGTACGTATGGTACAACCCCTATACTGTGTAACAAAGCATCCCCCTGTCGCGGACATTATCATTTCTCCCGCCTAACTTGTTTATCATTATTGTTCACGGATCATCCTTTAACAAAAAAATGAAAGTGTATTGTTCCCGAGGCTACATTTATTTACTGCCGGTCGATGGGCGGTGCCTCTTGCATGGGTGACTATACTTTCGAATGATTTCATCCACAAGTATTCTTGTGAATTTGAGCCTTAAGATATTACTCTTTGATAAGTCTGGGCATGTTCTCCTCTTTCAATCTTAAACAGGGCCAACGTGGTAACTTTCTTGAAGAGGGACTGATGAAATACACTACACACAACAATTAACCTTAGGCATATAACTTACAAGTGTAAACTTTTCAATCTCACAAAAAGTTTCAAGATCTTTATAGATAATTTTCAGATTTGAATCTTCGAATGTATTTTCAGTCATTTTAGTAACGAGGAATGCTGTAGGCTACCCGTAAACAAACTCGGTCAAAGTGCCGTTCTTTTCTGGCCTACTTTCCCAATGTGCATTACCAGACATTGATATAAAATATGGCTGCCTTAGAATAATACCAATGAATAATGTAGCTTATCGCTCAGTGCTTGTCATTTCTACATAAAGGTGTCCATGCACCCAAACCTAACATCGTGTAAATGTCAAACAACCTGATTATTTATGTTGAAATTGCAAAGACAAACGATCAGAAATTGTCTCGTTAGTAAACGCTCGCAGTCTGTCAATATTCAAATAAAGTGCATACGTCTAGTGTATGCCCTTTAAATATAATTCACATGGAGCACCCCCATGTTCATCTCCGATGAAGACATCGATCGGAATTGCCGATGTTTAAAAGACATGTCATTTTTGTCGTTAGAGTTTTGAACGAGACCCAGCTATAAGACGTAAGACGATATGGCGAGCAGCTGCCGCAGGTGATTCCACGACTGGCAATGCATATCGGCGTTCCTCATTAGTAATGAGTAACTAATACATGCACCAGCATTTTGTATTTGTTTTTTTTGTTTAAATTGCCAACAGAGCAATCGTTATAAGAATCGCCCTTTACCCAGAACAATCCCAGGAGAACTTCATGAGCTTATTAATGACAAAGAAATGTGCATAATGTCTTACTATCTAGGGATCAATGATTTCTGCTAAAAGGTTGCCAGTAAATTGTGTGTAAATAGAGCCATCGATTTGCTGCGAACTGTAAAAGAACAAGAAGGCGATTTATCGCATGGTTTCATTTTGTTGATTGTAATCTTATGTATATACACCGGCAGCTGAATTGTTATGGAAAAAAAAATCAAAACAAATCAAAGTACTGTTTTCATTTAGTTTATTAATATATGTTTAGTGTATGTATTTATTTACTTTTTGTGACATATAAAGAGGTTTTTAAAGAATTTCACTATGTATACATTGTCTAATCAAATTTACTGTAAATTTCATTGTTTTTTGTTGATTGCTAATGACGCGATACGTGACTGCGATCAACTTTTTGTTGTCGGATAATAATATACACAATTGTAATATGTTGTTTGTTGTGAACTTAACTGGTGCAGATTCATTCAATCAATGTTGTCGTTCAGCTGTTCAATACTATACAATTGTGTACCTATGTAGTACTAATAGTATTATTATGTTGTATACGGCTAGCAAAATATTATTAAAACAGCAAGAAACAGCTGGAAAAACGGGTCGTTCAAAAGGGTTGGGAATAGTTGCGATCAGTAGTAAAATGCCGGTCAACAATCCGTTTATATTCTTGATCTTTTCCAATATATGCAGCCTTGCATCTACACACAAATAATTAAAACCCTTTCCCCTTTTTACATTTTAGTTTTTTATACATTTTGTTTATCCCCTTATTTGTATGGAACAACATATGCTTCTATCCCCGCCTGATCAAAACATTTCTAAATGGCGATTGAAACAGACACAAACAGCTCCCGACTACAATGTCAGTCACTTGGAATATTCTGCAACGCAGAAAAGTGTTCCTATATACTGAGCCCGTGCACACAGGTCGGTTACGCCACTCTGGTCTCCTTGAGGAGTAAACTATATAACCACTCATACCTTGAATCGTATGCTCCAGTTAATAAATTGCGTTTCTTAAAAAGAAAACAGGACGGTAGGGGGAAAAAAGAAGGGGAAAAAATCATGTATCAAACCGGCTTTTGGTGTATCGATTCAAATACCACACACGGTGAAAGTTGGGTTATTTTAGGAAGTAGAGTGAGTGATGTTTGATCAATATCCGCTGGCATAGGGTTGATATCTCCTTGAACTAACCACGTTATATGGAGGTTTGGCAATGTGACATGAACATAAATCGTGACTGCTGTTATATATCTACTAGAAAGAACCAAGTCATGCAGGAGTTTGTAATAAAAAAATAATAAAAAAAGAGAAAGGGGAAAATGACACTGACAGTTTGGGCCACATGTATACGTTTGTCATAAAAAACAGACAGTACTTTGTAGTGATATAAACAGTACATGGATTTTTACAAGCGACAAAAAGAGTTATAACAGGGGAAGTATTTGTATACGGAACACTGCTGTATTGTACTGTAATACTCTACGTGTTTTGACGCACAGACGCACTGTAAATTTGTAACATGTAAACAAATCGATATTTATGTAATAGACAACTAATTATATAAGCGACAATGTCATAAAATAAGTTATTAATTAAACAATATGTAAAATCTGTAATGACATAGTAGTTGGTGTAGCATTTGTGCACGGAATATAATTATATATATTTATCTCTGTCAAAATGTGAAGAGGACAAAAAAAATAAAAGTTTTGCAGATACGCAATGTTATGCATGTATTCTGCTTTCAAGTGTCATCATTCAACAGTGACCCACAGCCTGTGGGACAAGAGTTAATCCATGTATACAGCTTTCCCTTGCAATCCTCTATTTTTAGACTATGCAGTTGTCTACTCAAGAGGTGGTGAACTGCAGTACACAAATGCCTGTTTGCCTCAGTTGGGGGTACCGCTAGGGCTACAACATGTCACTATGAAGATGCATGTTACAAACTCAAAAACATGTGTCTTTGTGTTTCTGTTACTGTCTGATTTATGATTTTCGTAAACAGTATTTTCTGGTACGACTTATGAAAAAGCGGTTCAAAATATGATTTTCCTATAGGGAAGCTAACAATGTGGTACAATTAATCTTCAGACTGTGTCTTATAAAAAATATATATATTGAGAGAACAATATTATATACATAAACAAATATATAACATAAGTAGGGGAGATGGCATTAGCTTTCGATCCAAACCGGACCTTCTTCAGAGGCAACATAATATAATACGCTCACAGATGCAGCAGTTTGCTTTTTAAAGAAGAGTGGCTAAAACATGGAACTGTAGCCACAGTAATTCGCAGAACTTTTAAGGGCGTTGAAGACTCCCACTGTACCATGACGCTCGTGGAAACCGATACTTATATCCCAACCTTCCAATAAAAATGTTAATATAATTGTATATATACCTATATTTATTGTTTGTGTCTCCCAATATTTGTTTACATCTAAGTGACTTCTCTAAATGCTCTGGTGTCATTGATTATGCGTGGAGGTAGAAAACAGTCACTTAGATGTAAACATAATTGGGCATTGCAAAAATAGTGTGGGTACTAAATATTGGTACCCGCGGGCGTCGAGGTATAGTGGGAGGCCGCCACGAGGTTAAGGGGTCAATGAACACACCAAATAGTTTTCGCTCTTAGAAAAAAAATAAGAAGAAGTACACAAACAATTTGAGACCTGACCCCCTCTTAGATATGTGGAATGGTCTAGTCTAGGATATCAAGGACTTTCAGTATATGTTTCATTACACGCTGGATACATGGTTTACTTAGTCACCAGATGATTCTTTTATTGGTACCCAGAGGGTTTTTTAAAGGGGCAACGCGATTATACAATCACCTGTTTTAACGTTGTAATCAAGTTGACGCACCACCGGCCGTTTTCAAAACGGCTACGGCTCTGGCCTTGGTTCTGTCCGCCTATAAAACTTATATCACAATTAAACTATACCACCTTATATTGAGGACAACAGTAAAAACAAACCATATTGAAAATGGTCAAAAGCAACGATTGACACAACCCAACTGTTAATTCACCAAAAGAGGGCAGACGTCATGTTTTGCCAGATCTCCAAAATAATGGTTAAGCCACAACATATTAATCGACAATGTCATTATGGATCGGTTTAGTGCTACAACTGATACAGCATTGTAAATCCTATGTTAGAGTTTACATGGAATGCGGGACAATGTGGACCATACTATTGTCATAGTGTGGCCTGGAATATAACCAAACAGGCAACACTGGACTCCAGACTTATAATTCAGGAGACGGATCATGCTGTAATGTGTATTGCCCCATTTAACTTGTATTTGGGTCAGTTCCGGAAAGGTAAACAATGATTATACTTCAACCAACAATCATCGGTTATCATAATCAATATTTGTGTGTGTTATTGGAGGGGGGGGGGGTCCAATTTACAATTATGAATAGCTGTAAGCAGATACGCACGAAAACATGATTGATTGTAGTCTGATGCTTTCATGGAAACGACAAACAAAACATCATGATTGAGTTGTATAAGTTGTCGAGTACGGCATGTATTTCAGATCAGTTCCGCTATTATTACGCGTACATACAAAGCCTGTGACTCGCTGTGTGTGATATCTTACTGCCGTAACTCCCTCTCTGTCGTAGGTTGCCAGTTCGATTATTTATGTAGAAGGTAGTTGCCGAGCCATTGTCGGTTAGCAATCCACTTCTACGAGACCCGGTTCTCCTTTGGGAGCCGAACGGACTCGGCTCGTCAGTATCGATGTCGGCAGCGCCAAAGTCGCACGCTGGAAACGTAGGAAGACCCAAAACCTGTATGGAGGCGGTTGAGCTTCGACCAAGAACCTCGAGGGAGGTCAATGTCAGGGAGGCTTGATGAGGAGGGCTCGGGTATGTGTAGTCCATCGAGCTCTGGTCACTAGGTTATGTCCGTTCCATGTCGGGGAAATGTGCAGCGAGACTTGAGAAGGGAATGGTGTTTCTCTCTAGTAACAGTGTGCTGAAGTATGTTGTTTGGTTCTAGTACACGTTGGGCAATAGCTGTGGTGGTTACTTGTGAGATCCGCAGGTTGAATTTCCACAAGAGCCGGGATGGATTGCAGACAGCCTCGTATGATGCATAGTATGATGTTTCGGTATGTGTCTACCAGGTGTGAATGTTTGTTCCAGTGGAAGACGGGTAAACAATTCCAGCATGGTGCTTGACGAGTTCTAGGTCAGAAGTCCGGAGAGCTTGGCGCTGGCAATCCATCCTGCTCCCGGGATGCTTTCCACGTGTTGATGGTATAGGATGTTGGTGTGACTTTGAACTTAGCCTTTTGTCAAGACCTTCGTGGCTTCGACAGCTTCGTAGAGCCGCAAGCCCAAGCGACTGGAAAGGGAGGCCACGCACGCGAGTGGCCCAACTTGTTTGCGGTTTCTAATGTTTTTCTGTATAATCTCGATTTTTGCTACCCAAACGATTGGTTGCAAACGAACATTTTTGACAGATAGGAGAAGGCAATTTGTTGCCTAAGTTTCAACTTGGGCTATGAGCCCAGAGTGAACAATTGTTTAGGTTCTGGGGCTTGGCAGAGGGGTTTGGTTGGTTTTGTCATTTCTTTTGGGAAAGGGGTTTTCAGTCAAACTCAGGTCGGTGATGCTAAACATCTGTCTAGGTAAAGTCATGGTCGTGAGTCACGATTATGTAGTGACCAGGTTTGAGTCTCTGCAGGGGCTTGTGCCCAACCTGCAAGTTGATTAATCGGTTTACGGCTTCATACAGTTTGGGTATCTTCATTGATGCAGACTTCAGGTAATGGTTTGGTGGCTCGGCGATCCTCGTCCTAGCACGGGCTTCGTGGTTATCTGGCACCCATGTGGGGTTGGCAGCTGTTGGCACAATGCGTAATAAATTGAGTATGTTTGATCTGACAGGGGTATAGGTGGGAAGATAGGTGCGGCGTGATCACAGGCTTAAGCGAACTTCTCGTAGATGTTCAAGAGATAACAGATGAAGCAGCACAGGGATATTTGACTATTTTAGAGGTCAATGTCAAGAGCATGTGAAACTTTCCTGCACTCGTCGTAAATGAAGATACAAAGGTATTGGATAAATCGCAATATCCAGAGCGCAGAGTGGGATCTGTGTTGCTCTTCTGGGTTGCATATTACGGTGGGATCACTTGTGGAAGCCACGTTAAGGAGACACCAGTCTGGATGAGATGAACATAAACAGAGTGGACAGGGAGAGTTGAAAGAAAATTACCGTCATAATGGTTAGGAGTAGTTGAGGGATTTGAATAAGGTGATGCCCCAAATGTTTTGTATCATCACAGCTATAGCCACTTAAACTCACAGTCCGAAGGTGAGTGGCACTCCAGAGACCACTCGCAATTCCGGTTAACAATAATGCACACAGGTAATTTTATTGCTTGTGGTGTAGGCGGCGATAAATCGAAACTAGAGATGGTGAGCTTTTCGGCTTTTGCACTTTGTTTTCTTCTTTTCTTGCGTGATGATGATGGCGAATAGCCTTGTTGTTGTGGGCGATTTGTTGACGATGTTGAGTTGAAATCGGTTGGTCTTTCCGCATTCAGTCGGGGGGTAGTGTGACACCTTTGCCATTGACAGCTTTTTTGCCACCTCCCCCGAGAAGGACGCCAAGGCGAGCCCGGAGCGATGTAAGTGAGTGATGGCCATGAGCTACATGTTTAGACTGGATTAGACTGGCAACTGGTTGTAAACATAAGTTTCCACAGGGGCCAGTTGGGACTAACACGGGAGACCGCGCGAATGTTGTTTATACTCTCCCAAAGCAATAGAAGAGTGGCATAAATGGCCCACCCACCAAGGGTTGCTAAGTTCAGTTGGCAGAGCAATGCGGTACTCGGGAGGTCATGGGTTCGATTCCGGCATAGGTTTGTTTCCCCTTGTTTTCTTGGGTTCATTTTCCTTTGCACGCTGCTAATTGTAAAACAGTTTCAGATTTGATGCGCACCCTCCTCTGGTGTTTTGCGTACAACCACATGAGTAATCTATTGTTTGTTGCGTGGTCCCCGCTGCTGCGTGTTTAGTCGGACCATGGAGCTATATAAAAAGGTAGTTCCATGGTCGGACGAGGTGTTAGTAAGACCTTGCTCTATGGTCGGACAAGATCCCTGGAAAATCGGCATACGTTTATAGGTTGTTTATGATTGGCTGAAGTGAACCGCCAATCAACATACGGTCTTCTTAGCTGATGTGGTTCGGTACTTGGGAAGTTGCGGGTCCAGCCGCAATGTTTCCTTTGTTCGCTACCCAGTTATTTAGTTTTGTTTCTCCTCCCATATTTGTTACGATATTAAGTTTACAACCACTTAAACAACAGACTGTGACCAATTGCGTGATTCACACTTATGTTGTAATTATGATTTCGTTATATCCGAGGTACGGTCCCTTTGGACAAGTTCATACTTGTCTATACTCTTCATTGGACATATTTAGAATATAAATTATTCTCGGGAAGATTGACACCACGCCGGTCCACGTTTTTATTTTTATTTTATTTTTTTTTCACAAAAAGGTGTCATAATAAAACAGTAGACGTTGGTTTTATATTTATATTTAAGAAACCGTCAGCTTATTATGTACATGTACATTTAATTTTAGTTTTAACCACATGGACGATAATGTCAATAATCTAGATTGGATCAAGCATGCGGAAAGACAACGTTTGTCATCACTCGAATCTAATTCCCCAAGGTTTGTTGCTTATTTATTATGTCTTGATCAGTTTTTGAAGAGGGATATTAACATTGCAAGAGGATTAAATTTCTTCGAGATGCCCAGCATATTGAGAAAAAAAAAATAAATGAGAAAGAAAAGAAAACTTGTCAGATAGTATGCGTCTTATACTCAACCCAGCTTTGGGCATTGTTGCATATGCGACGCAGACGCGTCTCAGTCGCCTATAGTCCACTTCTGCTGGAATTGGGTGCTATATCCATTACTTCTTTTGGCCATCCGTCCCGATCGAACAGCCATGGTTTCCAGCAGAAACTGATATTGGTGATTACAATTGAGTTTAAACTGCCTAGGGTTTCCCGAACATTGCTGTTTTACTTGCTTTGTCTCTGTGTTATATCGATGCATTGATCCCCCAGCAAGCAACAGTATTGTAAACTCTTACTTTGAAAATATATATACATATAGGCTATAACTTGTATTATTTCATCGAATGGCACGTTGCCAAAAAGTCGTAGGCCAGTAACATATTTAGTTAAGTTTGCAGCTATAGATAGAACACGTGTACTGTATACAACATGTTTATGTGAACAATGCTATTAATTCGCCCCACCCCCAGTCTTAAATAACTACCACGCGCTTTTCTAATGCCGAAATGTAGGCCTATGTCTACTGTTAGTTATAACAAGACTACACCACACATGTATAACAAAAAAATGCTTACCTACCGAGGCAGAGAAAGGGGTACTCCCCTTGAATCGAAAGCTGAGGCCATCTCCCCCACTAGTAATATATTTGTAATAACTGGCAAGTTTTTATAGAAAAAACAAAGTTACAAAGCAGTCGCCTCTGAAATTTAACAAAAAAACGTTTACATTTGAAATGATATCTGCTGGCTTCTTATTAAACTCGCTTGAATACCCAATAAGCTAATTGCTACGTCAAACACATCATTGGTTATACACAATCTTACCACATTATAACACATAACTTATAAGCGCATTGTACAAACTTTCTTATGAAAGTTTGTGGGTAAAAGGACGGAATAGTAAGAATTAACGCCTCCAGAAGCAATCGCACTCTCCCCCCTGATTTTTAAATGGAATGTATTCTGGCGTATAGACGTGTTGTCCATCTTATTGCAGGTCATACTCTGTACTTTCCCCGCATTGACTCTGAATTTACTCGCACGGATGCCTCACCGACTATAGTCATGGCGTGATGAAGGGTGGGGGAGGGAGAAGAAGAATAGAGAGAGAGAAAAAAAGAATAACAAAAAACATACACGTGGCCCTTTGCATTCATGAATCTGTGAATTGATTTTACGCAAGGCAGTTATTTTGAAGGGTCGAGGTGACGGTTCAAAAACGTCTGTTACCGTGACAGATGTAAACTTGGCGGTTTGTTGTCCCAAAGAAGCCAAAGGGCGTTGTTGCTACTATTACCTTAGGGTGAATAACTATTATCTGATATATTCAGCATACATTCCGGGCAACCACCCTAACAGGCGCCATCCTCCTACCCCAACTTCATGAACACCTTGATTCCTTAAAACAACAACCTGGCCTAACAAGCGCGTGGCTGGCCAGTTTTTATTATTATTTTGCAAAATAATAATAATAAAAACTGTAATTATTTATGTATTTATGTATTATTATATGTAAAACATTAGTAGGGGAGATGGCCTTAGCTTTCGATCCAATCTGGACCTTCGTCAGAGGCATAAACAAGAGTAAACACATCAATTTATAGCAAAAAGAGGAGCAAAGGATTAAGGGAGAGTATCCAGAAAAAAAGCGGGAAAATATAGCCAATCAGAGTTGTAAATTTACAAACAATGGGGTGGCTAAGAACCAATCAGAGTGAAGAAGTGAGGACAAAGGATGGTCAGTGTGAAAGGCTGGATCACTGGACCATAAAGGTGGTACCGCATTGTAGGCATTACAATGGGGGAGAAGTGTGAAAGGGTAGGATTAGAGGGCAAGCTGCATAAGATTATGTAACTAACAATAGGAGGCAAGATTAAAGTAATTATAAAATAAAAGGATCAGTGTAAGAAGTTAAAACTAGGCAAGAGGAACCTGCAGAGAGAGCGGGTTATTAAATTCTCAGCAAAGGGAATAGGTTATTGTCAGGTTGATTTTTAAAACTTCTTGAGAGAGAGAGAGAAAAAGAAGCGTAGAAATGGACCAGTGGAGAGAACATGCAAATGACAATAGCTGTAATTATTTTACATCAATGAAGTAAGCGAGAGAAAGAAGCGTAAAAATAGACCAGTGGAGAGAACATGTTATTTGTAGTTATTGTATTTATAATAAATCGAAAGTGTAAGGAGGGTGATGGGGATGTATTTAACACCGGTGTTTACGTTAAGTCCAAAGGGTTGGACTGTCTTGAGTTGGTGAATCCAGTGTGATTCTCTGAGTTTGCGGTGTGTGTCCTCACCATTGCAAGCCTCGATCACAATGAGTTCAACATATTTGACCCTGTGATTAAGGCTGTTGAAGTGGATGGAGACGGGGTACAGTTTCTTGGTCGTTATGGAAGAGACATGATTCGCAAAGCGAAGACTGAGTTTGGTCTTAGTCTCTCCCACATACTGTAGTCCGCATATTTTACAAGATATAACATAAACCACATTGGGTGTGCTACATAGGGAGTCGGTCTTGATATTGTAAGAAGAGCCAGTGCTATGACTCTTCACTGTAAGTGCAGATTTGATGTAGAGACAAGTTCTACATTATTATAAAAAACAATATATATATATATATTTGTTTGTGTCTGTTCTTGTTTATGCCTCTGACGAAGGTCCGGTCTCGATCGAAAGCTAAGGCCATCTCCCCTACTAATTATATAAATATAGGGCCTATATAATGTATTTAATTATTTATTTATTTTTATTTTGTTGTTATTTATTTATTTATTTATTTATGTATGTATTTATTTATGTATTTATTTATTTATTTATTTGTTTATTTATGTATTTATGTATTTATTATTATCATTATTTATTATTATTATTATTTTTTTTTTTGGGGGGGGCTTGTCATTGAAATCGTTCAGCGAGGAACAAGCATACTTGTCAATGTTGAGTCCCTATTTTGACACATTTCATTACAGCTGTAGAATACGCTTTTTGAATTGTGTCTCCGTCACCACTCATGTTTCTAATGGGTTAGCATTTAACTACAACCATTGTGCTTGGGTGTTTAAAGGGCAAATATACGCTTGATAATCACTCTTAAAATTAATGAAAATACAAGAAGCCTATAAATCAGCTTTCGATAGTAAAAAACATTTTGAGAAATATTTAACTTCGAAGTAAAGTAGTTTGGTAAAAAAATATCAGTTTGTATACCCCGAAATTTGAATAGGAGAAGCCTCATTGTCAGAAACGTTTCGCAGATTGTGTACTCCTATTTTGATTATTCTTCATGCGTGGATATATTCGAACTGTATTTTCGGCGGTATCTCAAAAACGCAACCTCCTTTTGGAATGAAATGTTCACAGTGTCATTGTATATTAATAACAGCATTTATATAGGATTAAAATAATCGAACGATAAAAAAAAATAATTAAAAAGTATACATGTACATGTACTTTGACTATAATACATTCAAATACATCACGTTCACCAAAGGCCCAGTTTAAAACTCTACAATATCTGACGTCACAGGACATCAGATCCTAATTCCAAGGCATGTCGTCAAAATTTCACACATATATAAGTGTTTTACGATTGTGCCGCATAAATCACTGGTAGTGTTGGTAGTGTTGAGGTATGTGAGATAGCCTTTAGGCAGAGATAACTTGCTATCATTCCATATTAACTTCTCTGCATTGTCCGAATTATTCTAAACTGAACGTGCTGGATCGATTGATGCTTAGATATGTATACCTCGTGTCCAGACAGTTTTATTTATTAGCACTATTATTATTATTATTATTATCAGTAGTAGTAGTATTTTCTCTCTCTCATTTGGGAGTAGGGTGGGTGGGGTTGGGTTTGACAGGCAATCGTATGTAATAAATCAACTAGTTGAGCATTGAATAGTAACTAACAAGCCTACACATTCAAGCAAACTATCATTGCCAATCGTGGGTTTTCTCCTGCTGTCTGCATCAGTGGAATAAATGGACCGAAAACGGTCGACTATTTCAGTCAATTTACTCCTTTGTTCTTATCTTTTTTATTTCTTTATTTCTTTGCATTCAGCCAAGAGCTAACTTTAACTTTAATGAATAATGTGTGGTTAAATCTTCTTCTTTGTTTCTATTGTGTTCTTGAAGACGAAAGTCGATTTTGTTATCGAGTAGAAACATTGTTGATGACCCCACGAGGTGGTGGCTGATAAAGACATCCGTGTTGTTGTTGTTGTTGTTTTGGTTTTGTTTTGCATACACTCTTTAATCGCCAGCCTCGGGATGTTTTATTTTTAGTTCATGTTTCAATGAAGATTATTCTGAAGACTCTAGATTGTTGTTTTGAAGATTTCACCCAGAGGCGTTATTCTTCTGAATCGAACCTATGTTTTCTCTCTGTGTGTTTATCCCAAAATAAAACTAAAGATAATTTGATGTGGAAATTTAATAGTTTTTTTTTAGTTCGTTGACGAGGGGACAAAACAATTAAAAGTTAAAACTTAAAAATTAGGCCTACAAGTAAATAAAGTAAAATATAACCGCGGAGGATTGGTAGTTAGGGGAATTGCAGCCAATAATATTTAACTTTGTTTTTATGTATGACTAGCAAATATTAACGGTTGTTTTCGTCACCAGTCCTTGTACTATTAATCGTCAATTGTATCAACTATTTACTGTCTGTCGATTGTATAAATAATGCTGTGTTACGGCTGGCTCTATGACTAGTGGTCGGCATCTGCTTAGATGCAAGTTGCTGTAACGGCGCATTGTAGAGTAACTATACTTTCACGAATAACTTATTTAGTAAGTGACAACTGTCCCTGAGGTCTCCGAGCTCAATGATGCGACGGTCCAGAACTTTTGACGGCACCGCTGTAATAGTTTTTCAACACAGTCGGTGTGAGTGAGAGAGGGAGACGGGAATCGTCTATAAAGTCATGACTTCAACAACCTGCAGGTGTGTTAACACCAACCCTGGAGCTAAGGGGCTCTTGATGTGTTTAATTAACGCGTCCCTGCTTCATAAATTCATGGCATTCGGTGAAAAGCCGACAAGCAGCCCCAATTTCCGCGACAAAACTCTGCTTATATCAACAGTATCTAATTAGCTTTGCCACTAATGTGCTTGTGTTGGCAGACAAGTGTAAATAATTGATTTTAGCCGTCAGGAAGATTCTGGTAATTAAATACATTTTGATTCAGATGGCTATATTTATTGGTTGATGTGATTCCCCGCAAGCCCTGAGACTAGACTCTTTTTTTTCACGGATCGAAAATTTACTGTCACAGCTGGGGGAAAGAGAGGGGGGGGGGGGAAGAAGACGACGAAGAAAAAGAAGAAACTTTCGGCATCTGTAAGAATGTTTACTCACTGTACGCAACTTTGACATCAATGAATTGCCACGGGGAAGTATCTTGTTAAAATAAAATATTGAAGACATTTGCTGTCAGCTATTTTCATGTGTTTGCTTTTAATGTTTTGATTGTTTCAATGATCTTAAAAAATATATAAAAAATTGATTCGCAAAACAACTGCCCATCGAAAAAGTTTCAAATGATTTATTGAATTTGGGGGAAATGGGACTTGAGAAAAGACATAATGCGAAAAAAATAGTCATGACATCGTTATGCTGTGATGGTAGACTTTTAACATAAAACTGATCCAACACGTGCTGTGAATTGTCCGTCATGTTACAAATTCAAATCAGTGAACTCATGGGCAGGGTTGACACATGTTTTACCTTCTTAACACATAACCTTTTGCAAATGTTTTGAAGGAGCAGGCCCACTCATTATTTTTTTTTTTTAAGTATGGTGACAATTACGTTAAACTATTGAATACTCTAACGATTCAGTTGTATTCACCAGTTGGATATTATGTATCTATTTCAGAAACTCACGTTTTATTGTATTTGTCTTTACTTGCGAAAACAATTCTCACAAACAGCATCGACAGGGCGTTTCGGGAAAATATCTTATTCGTAAAGAAAGAAAAGAAACAAAAACCATTCTCCCGAAATGCATTTATTTGTTTCATTTATGTTAGGTTTGTCAAATTTTATGAGCACATTGAATCCGTCGTTTTACAATTTGAGAGGGCACGATTTGTCACCCATAATTCACAAAGACATTATAATGGAACAAGGTCGCTAGCTTTCTTGACCATTTTGACTTCCTACAAGGCACTTCGGTGAGCACGGGATAGTTGTTTTACAGCCTTAACTTAAACGTAAAGCAACTTACATGATGAAATTTGTATACGTACATACGAACAAAAAAATAATAAATACATACATACAAACAATAAATCATAAAAGGTTTGCTGCCGTTTTGAATTCCCAAAGTTTATGTATTGTTTTGCCGTATAGTAATTATTCAGAGTCATGTTTTATATCATAGTAAAAATGAGCATATATGCACAGTGCAATCTACAAGAATGAATACTATACACTTTTGATGCAAAATAAAGGTACCAATGTGACTACATTGTAAAAGTACAATGGTTAATTAACTGTGAACCTTGATAATTTTTCGGAAAGTCAAAAATAATTGCATTTCGTCTAAAGATATCAGCTGCATCAGTGCATTGTGCCCTCCCCAAGATATCGGTGGGATGGAAAGCAGGATATACTTTTGGCAATTACTCTGCAAGTTAATGACAATACAAGCTTACCTAATTGGTAAAGCGCACCGGCGAGCAGTTGAAATCATAAAACATTATTAGAAACGCCCTCTCCCTAATGTAGTCTTTGAGGAAGAGGTAATTTTCACCCTCAAATTTGAATCTGAGATAGGCTTTGGGCATGAAGCCTTTCTAAGGCATCTGAAAGCACACAGTTACATACAACAACGTGTGTGTTGTTGTTGTTGTTGTTGTTGTTGTTGTTTGTTTTTTTTGCAAGTTCAATGACCAATGAGCTCAAACTTTGACAGCTTTCTTATGTTATGTGAATGTTGGGATGCACCAAGTGAGGAAACTGGCCTTTGAAAAAAAGAAAAGAAAAAAAAGTGTACCTGCCAAGAATAGAATAGTTTTACTCATACTGCCTTTAAAGTGCCCCACCCCATCGTGCATGTTGTTACTGTCAATCGATGTTTAACCTTTGACATACTCAAGAGCCAGCTGCATAAATCATGAACTCTGTGAACATTCACGTGTGCCCAGTCTAGAATCCCGTGCGTGCCGTTTGCAATATCTGGCATTCGTCGGCCTACTTTTAACCCCTAGCGCCTCAGATATGCAATATTATTTGATCCATTATTATGTGTAGTGGAAAAAAGGAGGGGGAGGCGCACAATGAAGACGAAATAAATAGTAAGCTCACTTTCGAATAAATGGGCCTAACATTGACTTGGTACATTCACACCTGCCAATGTGAATCTGGGTAAAATCAAATCAGTTAAACCAAAATGCTTTAAACTATTCCAAATGCACAGTACACCTTTAATGACAAATCCATACAACGTTTACAGTTATATTGCGTTTTACAGGCAGCATGTGAACCCCTCTGTCACTCCAGAGTAAATTATGTATGATTGAATCAAGTTTCTCGCTGAAGGATATTGGTCAACAATATCCAGGCATGGCTTGTTTTTTACTGAACCTTCATGAATTCCTGCCTGCGTATGTTGATGGAGACGAGGTACGCCCTAGGTGGGGTCGGTTAATTAGTTTATTTTCCATGTCAACACTTTTTGTTTTCAAAGTGGTGGGGGAGTAGATGTCAGGATCAGGGACCTCCGTTGTGTTTGTAATTCCTTGCTTGTTTCACACTTTGGTTCGCTGAAGGTTGACAGGGTTGTTGTTTGGCCAGACGATTGGTGGTGTATTTGGGGGATCACTTTAAGTTTATTTCCCTCCCCTCCCCCTCCCCTCCCCCTCCCCCACTCATTTTGTCCCCTCTGTTTTGTCTTCTTCCTGTTCTACTATCTACGGCACCGTTTTCCTGGATCTTCTTCTCGACAGAGCTGATTGTGTAAATTGTCCTTAGTTAACTAAAGATGGTAACAATGTAGACATAATGATTTATGCATGGTATCGCGTGCACATACTCCAGAGTCAAGTGAAAACATACTCTGGGGTGGTGATGGGGGAGAGGTGGGAGGGGGGGGGGGCAACATTTGTCGGGACAATAAAATCTCTGATTTACAATTTTATATCAGAACCACGAGAAAGATAGTACGAATGGTAGTTTAGGAGCGTGATGTTTTCTTGTCTTTTCTTGTTTTTCTTTTTCTTTCGAAAGGGGGTCGGGGTGTAGCCCGCGATAGGTAGTCCTACACATGTTATCATTTATGGTGTAGCGTGACAATTTGCCATTTAGAAACACGCATGAGCAACATCACAAGTATATTCAGTCTAAATCTCGGCTGGGCATGCAACTCGTTAGTTATACAAACATAAACAAATACAAAATGACACCAAAAAAAGGGAAAAAGTATCACATTTTAAGGCCAGCACTTTTTAAACCTCATCTGCGGAAAAAAGGTTATTGGTGGGTTTGAAACTTGTTAACCTAAAATAACTCAAGACATGAAGAACAAATATAAAAATAAAAACAAGCATGGTTAAAGAGGCAAAAGTTTATTTTCGTCCACGATAAAAAAACAACAACAACTTTAGCCTCTTTTAAAATTTAATCGTCAAAACTATTTCAATAAAGGATAACATTTGTTGTTCTGACTTGGGAACAAAAAATAAGAATGAATAAAACTGCGAATCAAAATGAACGTTCAAACAAAAGGACAGACAGGCCTGGCGAAATTGTTACCCGAAGTATTTTACATACGAGTCTTCTTCATAATCATGTTACTTATCATTCTTGTCTTAACTCTGCGTGACACCATAAACAAAAAATCACATCATTTCTCCATGCCTTACTTGTTGAGTAACAGTTTGATTTGAGCGTGTAATACATTTCTGTGAAGAACCAAACCCCTTTTAAATCACCCAATCACTTTTAAATCAGCCACATCATCAGATATAGACCCTTTTGACTAAATAAAATCAATTCAAGCAAAATTGCATTTTGAGATGAGCCCACGTGTCCCTTTCTGCTCAATCAACCATTTCTTTGACTAACGCCCTTTGTTTACACAACTTAGCAATGCTGAGTAATTGCTGTACAATTCCTATGGGAATTCCTGGAGAGCGGGTCAGTGTTGGATTGTGTTAGCTAAAAACAAACCCCGTGTAGTGATAAGGCATTGGGCATGCTATTTGGCTAGGTGCAGTTGTAGAACTTTGAATTGTTTTGATTTTTTGAGAAAAAAAAATGGCGGACTTATTACTTTTTAATTAAAAACTGTTACTCAATAAGTGAGCGATGGTGTCACGGAGGGTTAAGGGAAAACCTACGCGAAAGGAGCAGTTTGAGTCTACTTAAGATTGCCATTCAATAGCTCCTGCTTCGTTTGTTTTCTCTCTTGGCGGAAAAAAAAAACCTATTTTTGGAACCGATGGTGGCAAACATCTTGTGACCATACCGTTCTAAATCGAGGTTCGCCAGACCGTTTGTTGTCTAGCACCTTATAAGAATTCACTGGAACTAACTTATATTAATGTCTACTTGAATTTCTAGCCAAAAAGTCCCGAGCGTCTTGATTTGAAAGGAAAACAATTTAAAGGACGGCTCCTCCCAGGTTGCTGTCTCTGGTTACGCCAATTTGAGAGAACCCTATCCAGAGCGGACTCGGCTTTATTTCCACCGAGAGCAAAAAATCATTGACTTTATTTGAAAAAAAAGGTGGGTATCCTATTTGCTATCATGCATCAATGTACCTGCAGAATCAGAAGCTTCCTTGTAATGTGTAGATGGGCCCAGCTGCGCTTTCTATTGCAACTGTAATGTAATCCAAATGTAATATTGAGAGAGCACAATTATTATCCCGGAGTAAGATGTCGGACACCGATATCTTGCAGTATGCGCCACTTCAGGCTTATACCCTGGGTGAACTGATCAATGTCAAGCGACGTTATTAATTCCAAAAAAGCAATAGGCATTCTGCCTGGACTAAAATCACTTATGGGTATTTTCGTTTTATTTATCAATTTCCTTTTTAGTGGTTTTGGGTCTGTGTGTTTATCTTTGGCAATAATTTGGGGAAGTTCACTATTAATTCTTCGACTACAGCTCTGAAAATAGAAGATTAATAACAATACATAACTGATGCCGTTTATAATGTTAAATTGGGAATAATGTTAACTAATACAAAACGAAGAAGAAAACAAATGGTTTGAAGTTTGACAACGCAATTACTGCCAAAACACACCCATGCATCGAGTAACATTGTGTTGCCCCGAGAAACGGTTGGTGTGTTTCCTAGTTAGCATAATACTTTCTGGCCATAAAATACAGTAAAACCAATGTATGCGGTTGGACTATCGGTTTGAAAGCCAACTTCCGAATTTAAAAAAAATATATATTAGTAATATCAATACGAACAATAAATACCACAATACAGTTTTAAAAATGGATTACGAGACAAAACAAGTCTTCAAGATCACCAAAGACAATGTTGAAATAAGTAAATTGTTTCAAACTGAGCAGTTTACACATGTTCACTTTTGTGGCGGCTGTTGGGAAGTTCCCACATTACATTATATATTTATTGCCACGCAGTCACGACCTACGGCCTTCTAAAAAGAGTGACATCAAATCCGAAAAAAAAAACTTCCGGTGGCACGAGTTATTATTATTTTCTAAGTGCAAGTTGAAGCTTATTCAGTGACTATCGTAATAAGGGCTGGTCGGTACAAGCCGGCTGTAGCATACAATACATTTAAATTCAGATATAAGTGCTTTAGAATGTGTGATTTGATTATAAGCCAATGGTTTATTTATGTGCACCGTTTACAGTGGGGATAAGGAAGTTGTTTGAGATCGAAATTTCCAGCTGCTGAAAAGATTTACATCAAATTGTTTAAAGCAGTGAAAATGTGAGTTATTGGTGGCGCTGTTACCTGCAGTGGCAGAGGGTGTTCAGAAGTATATTGTTGTGTTCATTTTCTCCCGGGATGTTACTTTGGAAACACTTGATGTGATACGGCCCGTTTACACGCCTTCTATGTCAGCTTTGGGCATTGGGTATCAACACCAAGTTTCATGCGCGTATGGCAATAAGTTACGCAAATCAACCAATGGGAAAGCTAAAAAAATATATATATAAATAAAAATCCGTGAAGCTAAAATGGCAGCCGGCTTAAGAATTTTCTTAAAACATTATTCGTGTTCTATTTCTAGTTGATACACTGCAAAAACTGGGGTGTTAAATTGATTATTTCTGGTATCTATATGTGACAACACCAACATGGTGTTATTTATCCCCATTACTATATCGTTGGTGAAATTAACACCACCGTGTCGGTGTTGTCACATATATATACCAAGGGAATCAATTTAACACCCCAGTTTTTGCAGTGAACTATTCCTTTACCTAGCGCTTCTTTGAATCATACAAATTGACGAAGTGGGAACTACACAAGCTTATCTGAACAAGAATTGACCCAAGTAACATGTTATCACAAAATCACTAAATCGAACTCACCAACTTGTGTTTTAGATGCAATTAATGCATACCCGGATAATCCTTACAATCTGTTTATATCAACACTTGGTGCATAACGAACACAAGGATTGGGTAAAATACAATTTACGAAATGTTTGGTGTCACAGTGACGTAATGCAGTACTTCGACTTATCAGTTGCCGCAGCCCCAATTTGGTGTATCAATTGTCCCGACGTGAAATGTCAAGATAGGTATTAATTTGAGCACCAGACGTCAAACTTCAAGGCTCATAAGTAACGCCAGGTGCCTTGAGCGCCTGGCATGATCCTGCCAGATGTACATTTGACCTCGCATCCATTTCTCACGGAAATTCGTCGCGAATTCACCCATTCATGTACACAAAATTATTACATAGTGAATAAAACACCAGTGAATGCATGTACAACCGTGCATGCAGGCGATCGAAAAAGCAAACTGACAAAGTACAGCACCTCGGACCAATCATAACGTATATAAGGAAATATAACGTAACTGCACGTTTATCCGAAGAAATGAGCGTATTAAATGAAATCACTGGGTCTGTAAGTCTGTAACACCAGAGCATGTCTTTATCATTGCGGATAAAGACGCGGGACCCGTCTAGGTAAGTATGAGAATCGAACCTCTCGCTTGAGGGCGCTTTAACCCCCTCAGAAAACTTCACTGACAATAAAGCAATTAATTCACAATTATATCATTTGTGTTCCTTTTATTATTTGAACTTAGGTTTGGGACCGAGTGGAAGATTTATCATTGGGTCATGTATGAATATGAATTGTGACAGTTGTCACGACTGTCACAAAGACCTTGAGTTTGCGTCATGCGGTTTAAAGGGTACTATAAATAACAACAAGAACATGATTTTGATTTTAAACAAATGAATTCATCACGATGTCATTATTGATCAATTTGATTGATCAATGATGACATCGTGATGAAGTCATTGTTTTAAGAGTTACATCACCAGCTACAATAATGGTACATGACTTGTCTTCATAGGACTTTGCTAAGTGTGCATGAGGTAACCTTACAAAGGCATTGTTAATCACATAGGATTAAAATAGACGGGGAAAAACTTCAACTTCCAGGATTTCAACATATTATGAACTGAGAGGAGTGTCTTGCTAAAAGATGAGGCAATTTCTTCTTGAAACTATCAATTATTTTCTGCTTCCGAATAAGTTTACCCATCGAAAAATCAAAACACCAAAACGTTGTTGGTGTTTTGAAAGAATGTTATTTCCTGTGACCAACCACGCACAAGTTTTATTTGAGCTGTATATTAGTAAAGTAGGCCCCAACAATAGAAGTATGAAAACAAATGTTAACAAAACATCAAAGTCCCAAATACTGATGAAGCTGTCAAGCTTTTTTTTTTTGTTTTAATTGTAACCTCTCGCTTGTGGCCGCTATAACATCTTAATATCAAGAAGCCTGTTTTAAGAAATCTTAGATTTTACTAACAATATTTTACAGATAAGCAATTACATTTCCTGATTTGTTTGGTTTTAGACGTAATTGAATTCACACTTAATCTGTTAAATGATGTCTCCTCTATTTTAACTTTCAGTTCGCACTGGACGGAATGCCAACATTTTGGGTCACGTGTGCGTATGAATGGGAGACTTTCTATGAGCAGCAATTTCGCATACACTTTGAACAGCTGCAGAAGATACAGTAATGTGTAGAGCAGAATATGCATTTATTAGTTCTAGTATTAATGCGTTCTGGGCCATTACATATCTCTGTTGATTTACTTTCATCGAGCTCTGCGTCATCGAGCTCTGCTCTGCGCTGCGAATGGGAATAATTTGCGACAACATTGAAATGTATTTTGATAGGCACGGCTTCAATACAAGGAACGCAGATTCTCTCAATGCTGTTGTTCCTAAGCCAAATGTTGAATGCTATAAACAACCCCTCTGTTATGCTGGGGCTACTGTTTGGAATCAAATACCTACTCATGTCCAGAATGCCTCCTCTGCTGATAGCTTTAAAAATATGTATAAGAAGGTGTATTTTAAGTAGTTTGTTCTTGTTTGTTTATAGTTCGTGTATTGTTTTTATTTTACCTCTCCATAATTCCACTTGGGTATTTCCCCCATTATTCGTATATACTGCTAGTTTTGTTGCTTGTTTATTTTTTAACAGGACCATAATGTGAAACAACCTCCGAGCTGATTTTTGTATCCTGTATAAATATGTTTTAATAAATAAATAAATAAATAAATAAATAATATGAATGGCAACGGCGGCATTACAATAGCCTATTTAATACTATAGCATAACCCAGTCCCGCAAGGGGTTGCTCATAATGATAGTAGGTTTCTGGAAGTTGACTGATTGTGATTCAGCCCCATAGTACTAAAGAAACACAGCAGCAATCACTGCATCTCACAAGTTCTTCTTTAAAAACATGACATTAATTTTATTTGGATCATTATGCATTTGTTTACTAGTTACTGCCGAACGGGGGCGCTGTGCAAAACAAAATATGCCGCGCTGTATTAAACTTTAAAGGTTCATAGCTTCACGGGTTTTTAGGAAACTGTCGGAGAGTAAGTCTACTACACGGGAAAAGTACACATTCTAGGGACGGACGTTTTCCCTTATTGCATTATGTTAAAGGAAATGTAATAAAACTTACCCTCTCGCAAAGCTGTCGTGTCACGTCTTATCCTTGTGCGTCCATTGACATATCATCGTGTTAAGATCACGCTCACTAATCTGTTGATTGGTGGTGGTTGTCATGTTTTCAGCGAAGTGCTCCATGGTTTTCCCATCTCAATAAATGCACCTAGGCCTTTGTTAAAGATAGAAAGCAGATACTGTTAGGAATATTTCAAGATAGTTCAAATCGGTACAGATATAATTGTTTGTCGAAAGTAGTTTGTGTTATTATATTGTAAAAACATTATTAGTGTTAACGTTGTTGTTGTTGCTGTTGCTGCTGCTGCTGATGATGATATCGAAAACTTAAACGTGCCAATGTTTGGATCATTATACTTCGGTTTACTCGTTACTGCCGAACGGGGGCGCTATGCAAAACAAAGATGACGCGCTGCAAAACAAATGGGTCAGAGCTTCTCGGGTTTAATGATAATATCGGATAGTATTTCTACCGCACAGGACGTAGTATTTCTACCCCACAAGACGAGTATAAATTATAGGTACGGATGTTGTCCCATATTGCTCAATGTTCATCGGAATGCTAATAAAAAAAACTCACCCTCTCCCAAAGCTTTCGAGCCACTTCTTATCCACGTGCTCCACAGTCAGATCATCTCGTTACGCTCACTAATAAGGTGGATGGTTAGTGTGCTCCCACACTTCCCACCATTGTATTTAGTCAATTTGTACAATCAACCAGTGCCTTTATTCAAGAGAGGAGGAGAAACAAAACTGTGTTAGGATTAGTTTAATTATTATTATTATTATTATTTATTCTTTTTTTATTTCAGGCCGACGAGTTATTTTATGTTTCATGTCTTTGAAAAGTTTACGAGATTCTGACAATTATTTTCCTGAGAGAGAACAAAATTACGAGAAAGCGTTGTCTCTGTAGAGTTCCTTCATATGGATGAGGGGCTCAGGGGTCGGGGGTTAGGATGTACGGGTGCTTAACACAATCGCTCGAGCCCACCGGTCTTTTGCTAGACCACTGGGATTGGTTGATGATTTAGAACAAGTGGAGTACGCACGCGCACAAGCAACAATTATCTGCCTACCCGTGAATTACGCTTGACGTAAGTGCGGGCCTGCTTCCGTAAGCGCCGATTTTTTGCTTACGGTAAGCAGAGCCATAAAATTGAGCCCTGCTTAATTAAGCACTAACTTGTTTGCTGAGCAAAAATGAGCAGAATACCAGTCACAGATTGAGATTGTACACATGAAATGGTAATTTGGCTGGTAATCTGATTCTGATAAGTAAATGTTTTTTGTTGTGCTTTTATCTACCTGTTGTGCCCAAGCTGTGCTAAGAAATTGGACCCTGGAACCAGGCGAAGCTTACATAATGTAAGAAGCTTAACAGCACTTACGTTGCGGTTTCATCCCGATTGGTGGCGCTATCCACAAACCTCCTTGGTTATCCGGGAGCACCGTACTACATAATATCCCCATAGCATCAACTAACGCTATATTTTTCAAATTATCCCAACTGATAATAACATTTGAGGGTTTCTCAGACCCTTGCATTTAAATCAGTCACATAAACTTTTTACATAAACGTAAACTTCATTGTTCCCCTAAATGTGTTTTATGTACAGTTGTGAAATGTTAAGCTATGCCAATCCAAATTGGAAACACCCTTAGTGAACTGGCCAGACAAATGTTTTATTTTATTTTTATTTTTTTATTTTTTTATTTATTTATTTATTTATTTATTTTTTTTTGGGGGGGATGCCCTTCACTCTGCCAGAAAAAAAGAAATTAAAAAAAGTTCAAATTTTGGAGGATAGTGTACCAAAAATACTCCAGATTGAAGTCAACTCGAGCTTTAAATCTATCATTTACATGTTACATTTCTTTAGGGAATTCCCTTTTCTTGTTTTAGTGTTGTAATAATAGGCTATTAATAAAAACGGCTTCTTATACAGCGTTCATATCCGTCACTCAGTGACGCTTAAGGCACTTCAACATTCAGTAGTTCCCAGCAAGGTATGTGGGGCTACGTTTCTGTAGTATGAGACATATTCCTTTACATAGCACTATGTAATTGCTTACAAGGTACTGTGGCGCAATATGCAGCCAACTAAACCAGGAACACCGGGGCAAACCCCTTCTCTTTTCGATAAGTGCACTGGATTTTTTGTTTACGTGCATAACACAACACACGGGACCAACTGCTTTACATCCCATCCGAAGGACGAAGCACTAATGAAGCTCTTTACCGCTCGGCCACGACACGCCACACGACACGTACACCCATTCAGGTACACAACACTTATTTAGCTCCCCACATCAACAAAAATGTTTCAAAAGAAAACAATAACAATATATAATTATATATATATATATCAAGTATCTATTCCTTTTCGAATCAAATCAACCATTTGCTGACAACTGAACAATATTATTCGATAATTTTCAAAAATGTTAATAAATACAAAAGAAAACATAAATTAATAAACCCACAAGTAAACGATAACAACAAATAATAATAACAATACATTTGCCTAACGCTTTCCAGAAAAAAAGGTTATACTTTGTAGAGGGCTAGGAGAGTGTTACCAATTGTTCAAGGTTGAAAGTCGAGAAATCCAGGTACAGAACAACATGTAGGTTTTCATTCAATTGTGGCGCACATTGTTCTCTTCATTTTGTGAAGTGCACCCTCACGGTTATTCGTGTTCACCAACTCGCACTGGATTGCACTCATGAGGGCGCTATTGGCATGTTCATGATCATAATGTTTGCAACTTAGACAGGAACAAGGCTAAAAGCCTCTCTTGATAAAGGGGCTACTGGATAAAATAATAAATAACAAATCAATCAAATGGCATGGCTTACCTAAACTACAAGTTGACAAGAAAAATTATAATAAAAACAAAGTAAAACGCTCTGGGTTTTTGTTGTGTGTTTTTTGTTTTTACTATTTCGGTCATTTTTGGTTACATTTGATTTAATTTCAAGAGGCAGTGAGACTTTTAAAAGAAAGGGTGTACCTTACGTAATTACTGTAAACGATCACGAGAGCTCTTATGATGTTTATAACACATTACTAGAAACTACCTCCTTTGAAGTAATGTAGTTTAACAAAAAAATAACCTTTTGAGAAAAACAAATAATAATCTGAGAAAGGCGTTGGGCATAAGGCTTTTCTATCTGGAATAATACAGCTCTATGCAATAATGGTATATGTTTCTTTCATGATTTTTTAAAAATTTAAATCAACATTTGACCCCAACATTTTCACAGGTTTGTTATTTTTGCATATTTTGGGATACACCAAAGTATACCCTGCCTTGTATAATTTGTTGAGTATTTTTGAATTTTACTATATAAATTTGGTGGATGTGGGAAGCTTATTTGTGTTGCGCATCATCAATAGTCGCCAATGTCAAAGATTTGTATACGACTCCGGTCAGTGTGCACGCCCTCTTTGTTAGCTGATGAGCATCAATAACAGGCTGATGGTGTCATGTGCACGAATTGTGCCTCAAACAAAACAAATAGGCACAGATATACACATTTATCCTGGTTGTTTTCTTTGCTGAAAATCCGGAAGTTTGAAAGTTTACACGTGTTGTAGTAAATTGGGGAGTGACATATTAATATCAAGATCAAGTGCCGTTGAAAGCCCTAACCCAACTCCACTCTCTTTTCCAGTATTGTAAGAAACTGTCTCACAGGCATTATATAGCCATGTTTGTCTACCTAACTCCTGTTCTACCTTCCCAAGTAGTACTTATTTAAAGCTTACCCGTTTATCAGAGTTGTTTTGTCACCATTACAGTGTGCATTTTCCTCGCAGATTTGAAACATGTTGCTTAATTCTTCGTAGACGAAGATTTAACATATCCAACTGGTAGGCTGCAATGTCAGGTTTGTTCCACTACCATAATACACTCAGTATGTCGAAATAATAACTACCCATGAGAAGCAAGGAAATATCTTGATATAGAGCTCCGTTTTCCGAACATTAGCAAACGAAACTGTTTACTGAATTTGAAAACATCTTACACATCCAACGACCCTATCCAATCCAAAATGCATGGCCCATAGGACGTCTTCGATTGTGGTCAACGGCGACAACATTATTTAACTACCTTTTTTTCTGGTTGACACCAGCCCTCCCGACTCATCCAAAGTCACATGTGAGCCCGCATTTTGTCGAGAGTTAAAAGCCACGTTGCTTGTGATCAAAACAAAGGCTGACATAACACGAATTCCTCTATGGATTATAGCCCCCCCCCCCCCCCGTATCTATTATTAAAACCCGTACCACAGCTGCAAAGTAAGCAAATAGTTATCCAGGCCTCCCTGTAGATAAATCACGTTCAGTGGACCGGTCCGTCTGGGAATGCCTCATTTATGGTAATTGACACCCTCTACGGGTGGTTAACTTAGAAGAAGAAGAAACAAAATCTGCTCATTTTATTTATTTATTTATTTTTTTTTTGCAGCCTTGGTATTTTATTGTTTTCACAAGCAACGGCTGATAACATTAGATGACACGACTAAGTTTGCACATAATGGTCATTTTCCCAAGTCTAGTTTAATCACAATGACAATCAATTTAATATGCTATAAACAACTTGAAAATGCAAGAGGAGTATAAACCCTTGAGTAAAAAACAAACAAATGTTGTATGTTAGAAGGGTATTAGTCTTCAAAGACATGATATCGTCGCACTCTGTAGGTCACCCTCCCAGATGCACTACAAAAAGTAATAGCCTCCAATTTCAACAAAATTTCAAAATAATGTGGGTTTTATTTTCTGCATGTGGAGTACAAGTAATAGTAGGATTACCACAAGACCGTGGCCCGCAAACACAATAGTTGGTGAACGTCCTTCAAATAGTTATTTATTATAACAATGACTGCATTGTGCGTATAATAAAACACCAGTAAAGGTCAATTAAGTCTAACTTGTGAGCCTCTAAATGAGGAAGAAACTCACAATCGCGTATTATGCCAAACGAGTTCATCAGTTCATTCTTTAAAAGAAATGAGGACACGATAATGAAATATGGATTGGTGAGCAGTGAGTTGATATACATAATTTTTGAGAGGATGGGGTGACAGGCACCCACAAAAGAAAACATATGTAATTTATACTTTCACATGTGCTAGCTTCTACTATCTGACATGAATATTATACTAACCACATAGTGCAGCCGAATGTATTGCTTCTGACACATACAACCCAAGTTATGATGTACCATGAAATGTAATAACGAAGTTTGGCAAATTTGATTTCGTGTTAGCAATTTGAGGCAGATGAAGAAATGAAATGTTACATCCAACCTTGGATCCTCCAGGCTGAATTGCAAGCAGCAAGCATTATCTTTCTCATTTAAGTGCATGCCTCGTTGTTAAAAGTGCGAGCTTTCAATTTCAAAGTTTATGGTGATGTGAAAAAGTGTTTTACGGCTTTTGTTGACAAAATTCAAGTTTATACCATTATAATCTTGTTCCGGTTACAGGCCATGTAAAAGAGTTGGGCGGCATAAAAACAGTATTTAAAAAGGATAACTGGGAAAGCGCCCTCTTGCGACATCATCGAAAAATTGGTTCAATAATTTCACACCTGTGTGAAGTTGAACGGAGTCATAAAAACATAAATAATGAATCAGTTCGAGGTTCATAGTTTAACTTCGGCAGTGTCCATAAAACAATTAGGAATTTGGTGACGGCTATTTCCGTTAGCTGATACAACAACGTAGAGGAAATTTTCAGAGAGCTGGCCATCGTAACAACTACCGAAGCCATTCGTTTGGGACACGGCCTTACAGATAACAGAAAATGGAAGCCGCATTTGCGTCACTCAATCACGTTGTATTAACATAAGACTAGGGCCAAGGAAGACTATGTCATGCGAAAAACTGCTCTGTCCCATTAATTTAATGACTCTGCGACAGACGTCATTTGCAAAATTTACCAATCCATTGAAAAAGGTTAATTTTCAAACCAAATAAGAGAATAAACTATTCTGGCATATTAACTTAGGTCTAATAAATAAGAGCAAGATCTAGTATCTAATGCCAACAGTTTCAATAGTTTAAACATGTTTGATCACATCCGAAGGACAAAACGAATCGACTCGTTTGGCATGGCTACGTGCCTTTTTGAAATCCTAACGACAGGTTTATTTTAGCTTATTCTAATTGTGGTTAACGGCAAAGGGTAAAACCTGGATAAAAATTACCATTAATATATCACCTCAAAGTTGTTGGATTCTTGTTCGTATAGCATTTGTTTTGTTCGAATAGCATTTGTTGCAGGCAATTTTAAGTTGAGAGGCACCAAAAACACATACACGACTCAAAACCATGTTCGTGCCTGAAATGCGCATGTTTGAGCCTTCTTGTCATACTGCAGTCGTTCTCAACTATCACACACGTTCCGACACATAACCCCCTCTCCCCACCCGCCCCTGTCCTCACACCATCACAACCATCCATTAGCCTCACCCTCAGCCCCTACCCCACACCTTTGCATTCCCTCACTGAATTCCTTTCATAATGCCCCTCATCTAGCTGCATGCATGTTGGAGTGTTGCAACCACAGATCAACCTGTTCATGGTTGTGACGTGCTTCAGTTATTGCAAGGCAATTATTGGCTACGAAGTCAATTTTAAATGGCAAGAACGTAGAGATTGATGAGATTTGCCTTCTTACTCGGTCGTCCAGTGGAGGTCTAACCATGGAGGACGAATAGGTCAAACAGAACAAGCATATGTCGCAACTATTAAAGGTATACTCACATGTTTGATATTAGACATGGAGTGGGGACAATACTAGTTAGTAGGTTTTGTAAACATATTGATTACTTAATTTAATATGAACGAATCGCTAAAAACCGTTCGAACAGAACACTATCCACATCTGACACTTGTGTGTTCACATGACGAGTCATTGGGACAAGTAACAACATTTCATATGCTTAGTAGATTTGGTCACATTATTGTATTTACACATTAGAGATATCAAACAATACATTTACACATGTTGCAAAAGTTCACCTTTGCAATTTCGTATCGTCGCCAATAGGCTATAATCAAAGACATTATTTGCAAAATAATGCATTGATAATTATACATTGTTAAATAAATTTGATAATATTTGCGAAATTGCAAAGAATTGGAAATGTACTTTTTGACATCATAAGAGTACTTTCGCGACATCGCAAATATTTGTAAAGACATGTGCAATGATGTTTGCAATACAACTCGCAAAATCTGAATTTTTCACAAAAGTTTGCAAATATATTTTCGATGCACGCTGTCCGTTCATGGCCACCTTAGTAATGACCAAATGACCTCACCTCGGCAGCAGATAGCTCTACTGTGTACCTAGCTAATCCTGTGTTGAAAGTCCATTGGTAAGGATAATTTTGACAATCTCATACTGAAACAAAAGGCATGGGTTTGTACATTGTGGCTTATTAGTTTTTAAATAAGATTATACTATCTTTGCATAATTAGGTACCCACATTGAATCAAAGATGCTTATTATAAAAATAAATTGCTCGCTGAACCCCGTGACTTAAGTTCACTATGTTGTTCGATAATGTGGCTCAATACCGATGTAACTTTTGATAAACAAGACGAAAACTAACCCTTTCGTTCTGTCAAAACCGGAAGTTCAAGCAGATTGTATTAAACAACTTAATTATCGGTAGGCCTAATGACAATGCTTGGTCAAAAATAGTTCACCTTTCTTACATTTTCCACAAGTTTACTTCGTTATTCGCTTTTGCAACTAAAATTAATGTATACACAACAATTTGTTAAAAAACACACATCCCGGTTTATGTCTGTTTCTTAGCTTATGTCCGTTTCTTTTCTTAAGTTCTTGTGGTGTGTGTTTGATTGTTTGTTTCTTTATTTCTGTTTTGTTTTGCAATTTGAATACATATTAAGTAATGTTTTGACCATAGTGCAAGACTTGTTACTTTGAAATATGTTAAGCTTCATCCGTGTCTGCTTGCAAAGCCAGTCTATTATCCACATCACTCGGGGGTTAATTCAACCCTTTGGCTTCGCCGTAGGCGCCATTCATCTCCTCAGGTGTGTAAAACTACCTTGGAAGGGAACTGTAAATAAGAAAATTGCATGGAAGCAGTCGTGAATCAAATACAAAATAAGAAGGAGGAGAGTACTTATAGTCAGAAGAAGAAGAAGACGAAGAAAAAGATGTACTAAAGCAACCTTAGAAGGTTTCACTTTATTAGTGATAAGCATTAGACGACAGACAAAAAGTCGATCCAAGTAAAAGTAAGTACAAGTTTTCGATTGGTTTGGAAATCGCTGTATATTAGTGGTATGGTGTTTCACCAATTGTCTGCATTTATGGCATATTTGAATGAACCCATAATTGTGTGTATTGCTGTTTGGAAAATACCAATAATTAACCTGTGAATATTTGAAATTCGCAAAAGAGTTTGGTTTTCACGTTTTACCCACCCCCACTCCTGCAGAGACTCATCAAACACCACCACTAACAGAGATACAGGGTTGTCACAAGTGTACCCGCTCTAAATGTAGAACCTGTCTCTACATCAAACCTGCACTTAAAGTGACGAGTCATAGCACTGGCTCTTCTTACAATATCAAGACCGACTCCCTATGTAGCACCCCCAATGTGGTTTATGTTATATCTTGTAAAAGATGTGGACTACAGTATGTGGGAGAGACTAAGACCAAACTCAGTCTTCGCTTTGCGAACCATGTCTCTTCCATAAAGACCAAGAAACTGTACCCCGTCTCCATCCACTTCAACAGCCTTAATCACAGCGTCAAAGATGTTGAACTCATCGTGATTGAGGCTTGCAATGGTGACGACACACACCGCAAACTCAGAGAATCACACTGGATTCACCAATTCAAGACAGTCCAACCCTTTGGACTCAACGTAAACACTGGTGTTAAATAAATTCCCATCACACTCCTTCCACCTTTGCTTGTTTTTTTCTTCGATATAAAATAAATACAATAACTGTAAATAACAAGTTCTCTCCACTAGTCTATTTTTACGCTTTTTCTCTCGCTTACTTCATTGATACAAAATAGATACAGTTATTGTCATTTACATGTTCCCTACACTTTTCTCTCTCTCAAAAAGTTTTTAAAAATCAACCTGTCTATAACCTATTCCCTCTGCAGAGGAATTAATAACCTGCTCTCTCTGCAGGTTCCTCTTGCTTAGTTTTAACTTCTTACACTGATTCTTTTATTCTATAATTACTTTGATCTTGCCTCCTATTGTTAGTTGCATTTGCTTATGTGGCTTGCCCCCTAATCTTACCCTTTCATGCTTCACGCATTGTAATGCCTACAATGCGGTACCACCTTTATGGTCCAGTGATCCAGCCTTTCACACTGACCATCCTTTGTTCTCACTTCTTCCCTCTTATTGGTTCTTAGCCAGTTAATTTACAACTCTGATTGGCTATATTTTCCTGCTTTTTTCTGGATACTCTCCCTTAATCCTTTGCTCCTCTTTCTGCTATAAATGGATATGTTTGTGTTTGTTCTTGTTTATGTCTCTGACGAAGGTCCGGATTGGATCGAAAGCTAAGGCCATCTCCCATACTAATTATATATATATATTATATATCAAGTCATGAACCACAAGGAAAACTGACTGGGAAATTGTCTTTAAATAGTTTGGGTTTGAACAAAGAAAAAATGACTGGAGCGGGACTTGAACCAACGACCTCCGGATTAACGTACCGGCGCTCTACTAACTGAGCTATCCAGCCCTATGTTGGCGGTCTCCCTATTAGTCAATATATTTGTTCGGGGTGCCAGTCAGAAGCCATACAACCGTTAACTGCCGTGTAGCCAGGGATCACACCCACGTTTACGATTCAACCTGGGAAGCGGCAGCCACGGGATCACCTTAAGGGGATGCGACTTTTTTATATTAAATATCAAGTCATGAACCACAAGGGAAACTGACTGGGAAATTGTATTGAAATAGTTTGGGTTTGAACAAAGAAAAATTGACTGGAGCGGGACTTGAACCAACGACCTCCGGATTAACGTACTACCAACTGAGCTATCCAGCCCTATGTTATATATATATATAAAATTATTAGGGGAGATGGCCTTAGCTTTCGATCCAATCCGGACCTTCGTCAGAGACGTAAACAAGAACAAACACAAACATATCAATTTATAGCAAAAAGAGGAGCAAAGAATTAAGGGAGAGTATCCAGAAAAAAGCGGGAAAATATAGCCAATCAGAGTTGTAAATTTACTGGCTAAGAACCAATAAGAGTGAAGAGGTGAGAACAAAGGATGGTCAGTGTCAAAGGCTGGATCACTGGACCATAAAGGTGGTACTGCATTGTAGGTATTACAATGCGGGAAGCATGAAAGGGTAGGATTAGAGGGCAAGCCACATATGAAAATGCAACTAACAATAGGAGGCAAGATCAAAGTAATTATAGAATAAAAGAATCAGTGTAAGAAGTTAAAACTAAGCAAGAGGAACCTGCAGAGAGAGCAGGTTATTAATTCCTCTGCAGAGGGAATGGGTTATTGACAGGTTGATTTTTTCAAAACTTTTTGAGAGAGCGAAAAAAGAAGTGTAGGGAACATGTAAATGACAATAACTGTATCTATTTTGTATCAATGAAGTAAGCGAGAGAAAAAGCGTAAAAATAGACTAGTGGAGAGAACTTGTTGTTTACAGTTATTGTATTTATTTTATATCGAAGAAAAAAACAAGCAAAGGTGGAAGGAGTGTGATGGGAATTTATTTAACACCAGCAATTACGTTGAGTCCAAAGGGTTGGACTGTCTTGAGTTGGTGAATCCAGTGTGATTCTCTGAGTTTGCGGTGTGTGTCGTCACCATTGCAAGCCTCAATCACGATGAGTTCAACATCTTTGACGCTGTGATTACGGCTGTTGAAGTGGATGGAGACGGGGTACAGTTTCTTGGTCTTTATGGAAGAGACATGGTTTGCAAAGCGAAGACTGAGTTTGGTCTTAGTCTCTCCCACATACTGTAGTCCACATCTTTTACAAGATATAACATATACCACATTGGGTGTGCTACATAGGGAGTCGGTCTTGATATTGTAAGAAGAGCCAGTGGTATGACTCTTCACTTTAAGTGCAGGTTTGATGTAGAGACAGGTTCTACATTTAGAGCGGGTACACTTGTGACAACCCTGTATCTCTGTTAGTGGTGGTGTTTGGCCTGTACCTGAGGGGAGTTTGGCCCTGACTAGAATGTCTCCCAGGTTTTTAGGGCGGCGGAAAGCAACCATGGGGTTCTCAGGGATTGCTGAGCGCATCCTCTTAGATGAATGGAGAATATCCATTCTACCATTGAGGATTGAGGAGAGTTTTGGTAGGTTAGGGTGGTAGGTGGTGACCAGGGCAACTCTATTGGTCGGGACTTTTCTGGACCCCTTGTTGGCCAAAAGAGTATGGCGTGGTATACTGAGGGCCTTGTTGATGGCAAGTTGAACCCTTCGTTCGCTGTGACCTCTAGAAACAAGGTGTTTCCTGAGGTCCGATGAGCGCCTTTTGTATAGGGTATCTGTGGAGCAGATACGTCTTATGCGCAAGGCCTGACTGTAAGCTATTGCCTTCTTACAGTGACTGGGGTGGCAACTGTTAGAGAGAAGGTACTGGTGGGTGTCAGTGGGTTTGCTGTATACATCCGTAGCAATGCCGCTAGGGGATTTACTGATAGTTACTTCTAGAAAGTTAACACTTGTTAGAGAGTATTCAGTAGTGAACTTTATGGTTGGGTGGAATGAGTTTATATGGTCGATAAACTCAACCAAGCTGTCTTGACTACCACACCAGATAGAGAAAATATCATCAATAAATCTCCACCAAACTAGTGGGCGGCTGGGGGCAGAGGACAGAAGTTTTTCCTCTAAGTCAGACATGAAAATGTTGGCATATGAGGGCGCCATTTTTGTACCCATGGCGGTACCCTGTATCTGTAGAAAATGCCTGTCAGTGAATGAAAAGTTGTTCTTAGTGAGAATATGGCTGATGAGTTCCTTAACATGTATCACTGAGGGGCGGGATTGTTTGTTGCCCCTGAGGGCAGAGACACATGCACTTATGCCTTCATTATGGGGTATGTTAGTATACAGTGATGAAACATCTAAAGTAACCAAAAAAGCAGAGTCAGGTATTTGATGTTTGACATCCTCTAGCTTATGGATGAAGTCTGTGGTGTCCTTTATGAAGGAAGGGATGCCGGAGACTAGGGGGTTGAGAAAGCTATCTACAAACTCAGAAATGCGCTCTGTAGGGCTACCATTACCAGATACAATGGGTCGGCCTGGGTTGTTGGGCTTGTGTATCTTAGGTAGAAGGTAGAAGCGTGCTGTACGGGGGTCCTGTGGAAGGAGATAGTTGAAGGTATCTTTGTCGATACCGTTGGCATTGTGCATTCTAACCAAGGTGTCACTGATTTGTTTGGAAAATAATTGAGTAGGGTCAGTGTCACATTCAATATAATGATCAGTGTTGCTGAGTTGTCTGAGGCCCTCAGCTATGTAGTCATGTGTGTTCATGACTACAACTGCGGACCCCTTGTCAGCACGTTTAATCACTATGTCTGGTGATTGGCGGAGCTGTGTTAGAGCATGACGTTCATCTTGGGGAGGTTGTTTGGTGCCAAGGTGTTAGGGACCTTAAGAACCTCGGAGCTGACTGAATTGATGTAGGTATCAAGAGCCACATCTCGGTTCTTAGGGGGTACCCAACGACTTTTCTCCCTGAAGCGGTTGCGGGTGTTGGGTTGGACGTCCACAGATGACTCGTCCTCTGTGGAGGGCTCTACATGAAAATATTCACGTAGGCGTAACCTACGGTTGAATTGGGCCATGTCTTGTTGAAAAGACAGTTGGTCCGGTTCTCTGGGTGTGGGGCAAAATTTAAGACCCCTTGAGAGGAGTTTAACCTGTGGGTCGGTTAGAACTTTGTCAGATAGGTTAACTACTGTACGTGGTGCAACTAGTGACCTGTCAGTATCAGGAACAATAGTTGGCCTCTTACTGTGGAAACGCCTATGAATGTATTTCTTATGGTTAGCTTGGACATTCATGCGTTTCTTGTTCTGTTTGTCCAATAGGGTGGACCGTAGGTGATTGACGTTAGACAGAATGATATCTTGTAAATGTTCAAACTCTTGATTAGAGCCTGACTCTTTGAGTTGAGATTCAGCGTCTGTTATCTCAAGTAACTGGTTATCAATATATTGTTGACATTGATTTTCTAGCAGTGTAAGCAATTGGAAAGACGTGTTAGTGAGTATCTTGTTCCATTTCTTAAGAAAGGAGGGATCAAGGTCCCAAAGGAAGGGGCACACTTGATCTGTAGTCCTTTAGGCAGAATACGAGACAAACGATAAAAGCGGTAGTTGTCAAGATGTGACGAGTAACGAATGTTCTTTTCTTTAAGCTTACGTAGCTTACGGAAAATGCACGTTGTGTCAGTAGGGAGTGCCATGAGTTATGTCATAGAAAGCTAGGAATATCGAGAGAGAAGTTGTAATACAAAATTCCTGTGGAGAGTATGGGTAACAAAAAGGGACAAGTAAATAAACCTGTGGGAAAAAGGGGTTATTTGAAAACCTGCAAAGAGAAAAAGTTATGAAACCTGTGGAAAAAGTACGGGTTAATAAGAGACCTGTAGAGAGAACAAGTTAGGAGACCTGTGGAAAAACGGGTTTTTTCAAAACCTGAAAAAAGAACAAGTTAACAAAACCTGTGGAAAAAAGAACGGGTTATTTAAAGACCTGTAGAGAGGACAAGTTAATAAATCTGTGGAAAAACGGGTTAAAAAACGGAAAAACGGGTTATATATATATATATATATATTTGTTTTTGTAGTGAAGATAACCCGCTTAGAACGGTTTAAAACATCAAATAAGAGCATTTCGACTCAGTAAAACAAATTCCAACCTGTTAAACCATCTGGAAGCCGTGGAAGCCATCTGGAGAAGACAAGATTGATTATAGCCAGGTTTGACTATCAGCCCGAGGCTAGGAGATTAGTTTATAGCTCCTGTGGGAATTCTTAAAAGGGAGGTCACTGATGAATTGTTTTTTGTTTGTTTGTGTGTTTTGTTTTCACATTATTCAAAGGATCACCCAAGGTTATTTCCTTTTTACATGTCAATTTGGTTAGTCTCAACATGGTCTCAAGAGGGAGCTTAGAATTTTGAACACGTTTATCATTTTTCCCCCGGCAGTTTACAAAAAAAAATTGTTGACAAACAGACTGTAAAAAACCGTATCATGGCATCGGGGAGGATTTTAACTAACGTTATACACCACAACGTGTATTTCATTAGGAATATTAACATTAAGCACATCGCCCTATACTTTCCACAGTACTTGATATTCAATTATACCAGGTCACTCCTTGTACAGTCCAGCATGAAAGCCATACTGCGAGATTGTTAATAAGGTCAGAATTTAACAAAGTCAATTGATACTCATTTCATAAAATTATTATGGTGTATTATGTATGTCCTAGCGATGCACCAGTGCTTCCGGAGTGGGTGCGGGTGGGGGGGGGTTCTTCAAATGTTCTCGGGTTAGACTGCTTTTCATACAGAACGAGTTTTCCGTGAGTTGTGTACGGCTATACGTTTTTATAAGTGAACGTATAGCATAGTTTACTTTGAAAAAACACACAATTTTACCAATTAATTAAGTTCGTTTCAATACAATTTGTGTAACTAAATGATCTTGAGCTAACACAAACTTTGGATTGTTTTTCACTGTGGCTTCTGGAGAAATTTCAAAGACCTGAACAGCAGCAACAACAACAACTAGATGTAAGTGATTGTAACTTACAATCACACAGCTGTTCCGTTCTGCTGACCTAAAAAGTTCTGTTTTGTAACCCAAGATATGAACTGATTCTGTATTTTGTGTATGTGACGTAATGTTGTTCGAAATGATCAATGCTTGTTTTGCAGAGTGATAATCACAGTGTAAACTAGTTTAATTAAGTTCGGATCTTGTTTTTGACCGGAAGTTAAGGTCAAAGTGAGGTCATCTTTTTTGTTAAAATGTTTCAAGTGTGGTAAGCTACAACACAACTCAAGCATTACGACTCTTTGACATGTTGTTCAGGAGATATGAGTTTTAAAGATTGAACTTCCTGTTTGGACCGGAAGTAAAGGTCAAAGTGAGGTCATCACTGAACATGAAATGTCGCAAGTGTTGTAAGCTACAATACAACACAAACGTTACGCCTTTTTGACTTTTGGTTCAGGAGATATGATTTTATAAATATTTGAGCTTCCTGTTTGGACCGGAAGTAAAGGTCAAAGTGAGGTCATCACTAAAAATAAATTTTTGCAAATGTTGTAAGCTACAATACAACACAAACATTACGACTTAATGACATATGGTTCAGGAGATATGATTTGTTAAAGTTTTGAGCTTCCTGTTTGGACCGGAAGTAAAGGTCAAAGTGAGGTTATCACTGTACATGAAATGTCGCAAGTGTTGTAAGGTACAATACAACACAAACGTTACGCCTTTTTGACTTTTGGTTCAGGAGATATGATTTTATAAAGATTTGAGCTTCCTTTTTGGACCGGAAGTAAAGGTCAAAGTGAGGTCATCACTAAAAATAAATTTTTGCATTTGTTGTAAGCTACAAAACAACACAAACGTTACGACTTTATGACATGTGGTTCAGGAGATATGATTTTTTAAAGGAATAAGCTTCGAATTACCGTAATTCGACACCTGATGACGTCATAGTAAAAAAAAATGTGTCATTCATTCTAATAAATTTCACGATGGTAAAAAATACTCCATCCAATGTATTTTCACGAAAACCCTAAACCTTCGTAGGAATTACATGTTGCTCATGTACAAATCGAATGGGCTGTGCACAAAGCAATGAGTCCTCTACCGGTTAGGAATCGAATATCAAGGATCAGAAGTGCATTGCATATGTATTAACCCATCCTGTTAATAGATTGTTAATAGATTCCTTTGTGTTGCAAATACATGTTTAAACAAAAGCCAAAAAGTCTCTTTATGGTGAACATTTATCATTAATTGTCACACTAAGAACGAACAGGTTTCATAAAAAAAGTTCCAAGAAATGTTGCTTTATAATGCAATCGATGGAGATGCACTATTGTGTCCCATTTCATCGTTATTTCTAACTTTTGTGTTGCCATTTTTAAGGGTATTTTACAATTAGTTTATTCACAAAAAGTGGACAGAATTTAAAATGTTATTCTCCGCCATAAACATTCTTTTCTTTAATGATTTGTTAATTTGTCATTTTATGTCAAGCCAAAGTGCAATCTTCTCACAAATTCTTCTAACAAGCAAATTTGGGGATTCACAATTCATTTTTTTAAACAAAAATAAAACAAGTAGCTCCCTGAGATGACATCACTGCAACAGCACCCTCGGTAGTCAAGATAAGAGGGGAGTTGTTTTAAATATTTACCCAAATTCAGGTCCTTTAACAACAGCAAAAACAAACAAGGAACGTTTCGCTGCACTTTGTTTCACTGTTTATTGAGTACTGCAAAACTCTGCTGAAAAAAAAGATGTTAAAAATTTCTAAAATGATAGTCTTTATCAACTGAAATTGATTCTAAAGCCAATACAAACTTGAAATAAACCAAATTATACTGTGCTTGTTATCTACACACTGGTACAAAAGATGCTTAGTAGTTCTACACCATTTACACTTTCATAACTTAGAGTTAGATTTTGAACTGCCACAAAAAAGTGATCATGCCAAAATATTCCAAACTGTTTTATAGATTAATTTTTTTCTTGCTTTACTCATCAGAGTGAAATTCCATAAATCCATAGTACATGTTAATAGGGGTGTAACAATACATTAAAGATAAACATGATAAAGAACGCTATTATACAGCATTGTGATAACTGCATTTTGACAGTAATGGGTAGGCATACCCAGAGTTGTGGGGACTTTTACACAGTGGAACTATGAAATGAACCGTTGTGCATTGTGATAAAGGTGATCATATCATACTGAGTATGAAACTTATCGACATATATTTCCAAAAGTTGAAATTGACTAAATTTTATGATGACCAACAGAGGTGGTCATGCCAAAATGTTACTATTCCTCATTGAATATGGGACTTGGTATATGGTGTGTACTTGTACACTTTTCAAACCTATGGCAAACTGATTCCAGAGTGTTGCTTGTAAAAGTGTTGTGATCCACATTTAATTTGTGAAATGTTTATTAGACCATCAACTCATGATAAATTGAAAGAGTAAATAAACATTTGTATTGGGTAACCAAATATCTTTGTTTCATAATCAATGTACATATTCCTTTAGCTTGTCTTTTTAGCCTTCGGTATCATACAATTTTCTAAACCCCATGAGTTGGGAAGCTGTTGATGTTTTTAAATCCTAAAATGAAATCCTAAACACTGATTCAGACTCGAAGAACAACCAATACATGTTTCCGATAAACAATCCGTTTGTGTAGTTGATGTAGAGGGTTCAGTCACCGAGAGTCCAGCACTTGATGGTCCAGATGTTGATGGATCAGTCCTTCATCCAGTCTTCCAGATTTCCTTATAGAAATTAAACAAAATGTTACAATCTATTGAAAACAAATTAAAAAGTTACCAAGAATTTCATAAACCCGCATTGTTTTACCCTGGGGGGGGGGATTGGAAAGGATGGTCAATCAACTAACTACGTGGTGCTCTATAGCTGTATCTCGCAACTCGCGTTATTTAATTTTAAGTTGGGTTTTAATCTTGCACTCATATTATCGAATCTCACAGATTTCAAACCCTTCTCTTTTTTATTGATTAACTCTCATGTCGAAACAAAGAAACGACCATGAAGGGATGGAAGAAGCTCACCACTCTATTTTACAGAGGGATTTATTAACATTGCCATTGTTCAGTGACATGAGGGCGAACATTGACACCTCAGATGCTCATTTTCTGGTAAAATGTACCCATAAATTGATCAAACCCTCATAATTTTGTTGTTATAGGGGGGGGGTGTTGGAAAGGTGATTCATCCACTAACCTCTATTTCACTGTGACTAGGACCAATACTTAAATAGGAAATTTAAAATATTTCTTATGGGCAAGACACAAAGATGGGAAATAGTTCCGTAGCCAAAGGAGATTTTTTCTTAAACAAAGGGATTTATAGCATTGTCCTTGTTTAGTGACATGACGGTGAACACCATCATTTAAACAGACTCACGGTGTGTACACATTCGGATCATTCCGTACTGCCCAATCAAGTTTGCCTAGTATCCGGACAAGGAGTTTCTGATCATAAACACTTACCCATGGAATTTTCCTTCTTGTCGTCCGTTTGGCCATTTCACTTTCTAGCTTTTCAGCTTGACTCCCTGACTACGTTCTGGCAATTTTGGGGGCCTTCAGTGTTGACTGAACTAACTCAAACTGCACCCGTTTTGAGGTGATTCGCTGGCCCGAGTTCGTTGCTCAAAGACGCTTGCAAGTCCGCCATGCCCGGATGTGTGCAATATGCGTTAAAAAATAAACTTCCCTAAGTCTTTCACCGTGAAGAGTCTGTGTATTATGTACAAAATACGCAACAACATCGCTCGCATATGGGACTGGGACTTGATCAAGTTTAGAATCTAACAGCCATGGGTTTTGTACACAGATACAAAATGCGCAATAAATGACGTCATGGTGACGTCGTCCGGCATTTTAGGCCAGCAAACAGTTTTACAGTATCCAACAAGTATAAAATCGAAAACAGTTTGACGATCAGACGTATACTTTTTGAGATATAGTGGTCTCAAGATTGGCTAATTAAATATTCATGTCATTATAACTGAGTAAATTAATTCATTAAGTTATGTTAATTACATTTTACTATAACTTCATGACCTAAGCTTTAATATGATATATGATCTGACTATTTTATACTAAGCCTAGTATGACTTTAGGAGATAACAAAATGCATGTACAAAACCTATGGCATTTGGGTGGAAATAAAGAATAATAATAAGAAAAACAAATAAAAATCCTAACGAAAACAATAGCTGTTCCGACTCCTACGTCGGAACAGCTAATAAAAAAAATAAAAATATCGACGATTACAATAGCTGTTCCGACTAACAGGTCGGAACAGCTAAAAATAATAAAAATCTCGACGATTACAATAGCTGTTCCGACTGAAAGTTCGGAACAGCTAATAACGACAACAACAAACGACGACGACGACGACGACGACGACGACGACGACGACAACAACAACAACAACAACAACAACAACAACAACAACAACAACAACAACAACAACAACAACAACAACAACAACAACAGCAACATCAACAACAACAGCAACAGCAACATAAACAGCAACAGCAGCAGCAGCAGAAGCAGCAACAGCAACAGCAACAGCAACAGCAACAACAACAACAACAACAAACAATAACAACTCCCTTATAATATGTGTGGAAAGATCCAGTCTGCAAAATGAATGGCTGTCACTACACTCCAGGGTATTGTACTGTAGGGAAAATAATGTTATAAATAACACTTAGTGTCTCACTAAAGAGTTATAAGGAGTTGTTTAGTTCCTCAATGTGAGTTAACTCAATACATCGTTGTATTTTGAACATGGCCTTCAAAATCGGAAACTTGAGTAACTATATATAAGCTATGGATATACGAATAAGGTGTTTCATTTTAATGTTACATCATTTTAAATTACTATATTATCGTAATCATACCATCGGCAGTTGTATAAACTGAGACGTAACAATGATTACTAGTTCTAAAGCTCGCTGAAAACATTGCCAATTGTAAAATACCAGTATCCAACCTTAAAGTGCACCAACCATAGACCAGCAAAAGTTTCAGTTCAATCAGTCATCAGGTAAAGTCAAAGTTGTTTTAAACCTCCACTTTCAAATGTTGTTTTATTTCGAACGTAGCGTATACTTTCGCAGACGTTATAAATGGTTGTAATCGGCATCGTTGTTGAAAAGGTAAAAGCAAAGATGCAGGGAAGTTGGTAGGAGGCGGGGGAGTAGCCACTGGCAGGTTTAAATGTATGGTTATTACTAACTTTAAGCGTGGTAAGGTTACTTAATAACAACTATACTTATAAGAGATGCGTAGAGCAAAGGATGCTAACTTACAACATCGATTTACTGCAATCCAGTTTATCCACTTGTATCAGCAATTCAGAGAGAGAAAGAACGTTCATGTAATAATGTCCTGGAAGGGTTGGAATTGATTACGCCTAGCTGTCGCTTCCCAAAGTCTAAACCAATTCCTAATGATACAACATTGCCCAACTCGAACTGAATAGACGTCGTTGATCAACAA